>CM049840.1:12340759-12940759 GCA_027422415.1 Schizothorax lantsangensis
ACTGTCCATTATAATACACTTCATTTAAAAATAATAATAATAATAAATCAGTCAGTATATCACTGAATCCCCATTTGAAGTCTTGAAAAGCTTTTACAAAATTACTTCTCAGTTAGAATATTATTTTGACCTATAAACATCTTCTCTTTGTAAAGAGATTAATCATTACTGGGTTGTTAAGTTAATATTTGCGAGTTTACTAACAAAAACTACCAAGCACTCTCAGAAAAAAGGTACAAAAGCTGTCACTGGGGTGGTACCTTTTCAAAAGGTACATGTTTGTCCCAAGTATCCATATTGGTACCTTAAGGTTCATTAGTACCTAAAGTATAAATATTATTACCTAAAAAGTACAAAAGTATACCTTTTGAAAGGGTATCACCCCAATGACTGCTTTCATACAGCTTTTGTGGAGTACCATGCTACTATATGAGTATGATACATACAGTAAAGATATCAGATATCATATGGTACTTTGAAATTTATTTTTAAATAGTGCTAATACTTGTTCAAAATACCATGTAGTAGCCTAGCATTATTATTATAATACCATGGCATTAACTTTTTTTAGGCTGTGATGGGACAAATAAATGCAGCCTTGGTGAGCATGTTTCAGAACTGTATCAGAGTACTATGGTATTTTCAACAGAATTAGCAAGCGTTTTAGGAGGGAGGTCAAACGACAGTTTCACATTAAATGTGGGCGAAAACTAAGACTTGATCAGTGAAGTGATGCAGCGTTAACGCTCCGCAAAACAATGACTCAGGACAAGTGAGGAAAACCCAGCAAAACAACACGGATCTCTCAGGAGATCTCATTCCGGATGGACATGACACGGTCCTGAAGGTGTGAACATCACACACACACACACACACACACACACTAACAACATGACACCCTAAGAGCTGTTAAAACACTCATTAAACATCATCCTGCATGAACAAGCACAATTATATACAGAGGTTGTCATGAAGTTCTTTATTTCAAGGTATTTTAACGCTACCTTTAGTTCAAGGTAGGTTTAACTGTATTTTACGATATACAGAGTAGCCTAGCTTTACAAAGGAGTATTTCTTACCTTTAGTCAAATGTTTGAGGTTTGCGGATTCGGTAAATCCCTGAGTGACTGACTGACTGATGAGCGTTTTCCTCTCCTCTGTCGCTCGTGTGAAGCTGGGTTTTACAGAGAGGAGGGATGGAGTGAACAGGTGGGAGTGACACACCACTCCTCCTCCTCTCTTTCTCTCTCTGGAGATGGAGAGATTGGGTGTAATGCGTCTGTAGTCACGGAGACTCGTGAAATCACCCGGGTTCAGTCCTCTGAGGAACCTGATCAACACAACAACTAACTTTGTCTCAACAGGAAAATGTGTTGGCAAAGCAACATATTAGGGGGATATGCGTGTATACTCTTTTTTTGTGTACTAATGTTATGTCATGAGTATGTGTAATTATGGATTAAGGAAGAAATTATGACATCACAAGAAAGGAACAAGGATGCACGCAAACAATAAAACTGATGTCACAACTGATGTCCTGACAGATCCCAAAACCAGAAAATCAAGAAAATTAAACCGTAATCTACAAGTGGAACAAAAGATACGAAAAAAAGTAGGCTGATGTTTGTCTGACAAAATGGATCTTTTAAAAAAAATTATAATTATTATTATAATATATATATATATATATTAGGGACAATTATTGTGCTTATAGGTGGGTAAAAAAGTATATTTTTTAACTATAAAATTATTTTTGAAAGGAATCTTAGCAGAATTGTATTAAATAGACCTCAGATTAAACAGTTAGTTAAATAATTCAACACACAAATGCTTTAAAAAAGTTCCAAAGAGAAAAAAGTAAAAGAAGGAAAAGGAATGTAAAAATATGAAAGAAAAACATGAAAAAAGCTTGTTACAAAAGAATGAAAAAAGTATATTCAATTTCAGTCATTACACTTTACAAAAAAAAAAAAAAGTTATTATTCCATAAAGAACTCTTAATATCCATGGAACATTTTCATTCAAAAGGCTCTTTATGGTGGAAAAAGGTTCTTCAGATGATTTTCAGTAAGAAAACATAATGGTTCTTATAACAACTGTTCACCAAAATGGTTCTTCAATCACTGGGAATTGCTCCCCCATTTGGATCCTTTATTTTTAAGAGTGTAAATACAGGTACAATGCAGGTACAAAACATAGATTATTAAGAGGAACACTGACGACAGTGTTCCACCTGTAGACAAACTGGCTTTTTCCCAACCTCAACCAGCCAATTAAACAAGCAGCCGTCACTGTTCCTGACAGTCTTAAACAAAGCTCAAGGTCTGGTGTGTAGTTCTGACACAACACCCTCACATAACACTTCAAACATAGTCATTGTGCTTTCAGTCACTCTTGAATTCGTTCATCCAGAAACACTGCACTGAAGCCGTATCTCTTAATCAAACATTTTCCAGGAACTTGAAAAAATGTAAGAACGACATTGATGTACAAATGATAAAAACAGGACATTTACATTAAGTAACTACCACAAAACAAATAAATGCAAATGAATGTGGCACAATGGGAACTTTCTTTACCTGAGAAATATTCAATAACACTTCCCTGTGCAGTTCAGACTCACAAATTATTACTGATGATCAGCATCACAGGGTTGCTGCTTTTCAAGGACCAAAGCAGCAAGTGAAATTATTTTTTAATTTAGATAATACTGCCAGATTCCATCCACACAATTTACTTGTTTTAGTGTACATATGTATTTGTTTTGTTTGTAGACATTTGCATTTAAAATAGCATCAGGTAGGTGAACTATGACTGTTGACTTCCTAATGAACCGAAAGAGAAAAAAGCAGGAGGAAAGGTTGATATTATCAACACCACCAACTAAGAATCTACAAATATATAATCATGTATTTATACATAAGTATATGTTGACAAGTACAGGTGCATCTCAATAAATTAGAATGTCGTGGAAAAGTTCATTTATTTCAGTAATTCAACTCAAATTGTGAAACTCGTGTATTAAATAAATTCAATGCACACAGACTGAAGTAGTTTAAGTCTTTGGTTCTTTTAATTGTGATGATTTAGGCTCACATTTAACAAAAACCCACCAATTCACTATCTCAACAAATTAGAATACTTCATAAGACCAATAAAAAAAAACATTTTTAGTGAATTGTTGGCCTTCTGGAAAGTATGTTCATTTACTGTATATGTACTCAATACTTGGTAGGGGCTCCTTTTGCTTTAATTACTGCCTCAATTCGGCGTGGCATGGAGGTGATCAGTTTGTGGCACTGCTGAGGTGGTATGGAAGCCCAGGTTTCTTTGACAGTGGCCTTCAGCTCATCTGCATTGTTGGGTCTGGTGTCTCTCATCTTCCTCTTGACAATACCCCATAGATTCTCTATGGGGTTCAGGTCAGGCGAGTTTGCTGGCCAATCAAGCACAGTAACACCATGGTCATTGAACCAGCTTTTGGTACCTGTGGCAGTGTGGGCAGGTGCCAATCCTGCTGGAAAAAGCAATCCATAAAGCTTGTCAGCAGAAGGAAGCATGAAGTGCTCTAAAATTTCCTGGTAGATGGCTGCGTTGACTGTGGACTCAGAAAACACAGTGGACCAACATCAGCAGATGACATGGCAGCCCAAATCATCACTGACTGTGGAAACTTCACACTGGACTTCAAGCAACATGGATTCTGTGCCTCTCCACTCTTCCTCCAGACTCTGGGACCTTGATTTCAAAATGAAATGCAAGATTTACTTTCATCTGAAAAGAGGAGACCACTGAGCAACAGTCCAACAGCCCAGGTAAGATGCTTCTGAGCAGAAGTGGCTTGGTAGCCCTTTTCCTGAAGACGTCTGAGCGTGGTGACTCTTGATGCACTGACTCCAGCTTCAGTCCACTCCTTGTGAAGCTCTCACAAGTGTTTGAATCAGCTTTGCTTGACAGTATTCTCAAGCTTGCGGTCACTGTTGCTTGTGCACCTTCATTCTTCCTTCCAGTCAACTTTGCATTTAATATGCTTTGATACAGCACTCTGTAAACAGCCACACCTTTCAGTAATGACCTTCTGTGACTTACCCTCTTTGTGGAGGGTGTCAATGTTCGTCTTCTGGATCATTGCCAAGTCAGCAGTCTTCTCCATTATTGTGGTTTCAAAGAACAAGAGATACCCAGAATTTATACTGTATGGATGGTCATTTATTGAAACTCAAATGTAAATATTGCTCTAATCATCAAAATTAAAACAAAAAACTTTTAATATTTTGAGATACTGACATTCTAATTTTGAGATGACTGTATATGTTTTCATGTTGAATGAGAAATAATATCCCTGTATTTCAGTTTACTAGTGTTGTAGTCAAGACCACCTAATCCGAGACCAATCGAGACCAAGACAATTGTGTGTTGAGACCAAGACCAAACTTTGACTTTTTGAGAAAACCAGCATTGCTCAAATTCATCTAAAATCCACATTTTGCCTGAAATGTCTTATTTTTCATTTACAATAATAAGACACTTACAGAGCTGTTACTAATCAAATGAATCTCTAACAGCTCGAGACCAAATATTTGCATGCAGTGGTGGCCCAGAAGCTGAGACCAAGACAAGACCAAGATCTGAATTGGCTCAAATTCATACAATAAAGGATACACATTTTTGAGAAATGTCTTATTTTTAATCATCAAATACAATAATAAATGTTTTTATAAAAGCAATATATTTTTTTAGTTCTCTTGGTCTTGTGAAGCTTAATTCTATCATATTATAATAAAATCCACATCTCAAGCACTTATACTCTCAAGCACTTTTTTTTTTTGCATTTTGTGGGAGTATGTATTAATTTTGGTGACATTTTTGACACAGTCCCTCAATAATGTTTTTTGACCCGGCATAATTAAATATTTGTTTGAGATGCCTCAAGATGACTTCTGCAACAATATTAAAATGTTGAATTTTGGTCATTTTTGACACAGTCCCTCAATAATTTCTGACCCGGCATGAATATACATCATTTGTTCTCAGCCAGGGGCCGGGGCCCACTTGATTTTGGGTGAGGACGGCGGCCTTCAGATAATGTTGTGGACAATAGGGGGGGCAGTGAAGTCGGTAAAAAGATATTTCATTTTGAGATCCACTGTATAAATCAAATGATTTATTTTTATTTAGTTATTTAATTAGTTATCTTTCATTTGAAGCAGGAAGTTTTACATCCAAGCTCATTAATGATGGTTGTAAATAAATCAGACAATTTAGTGATATCCCCTAAGTTGTGGTCAATAGGGGGGGAAACAAAATCCAGAGTCCAAACATTTTGAGAGTCTGAGTATAAACCAAATGATTTATTTTTATTTAGTTATTTAATTAGTTATTGAAGAGCAGGAAGTTTTACATCCAATCCCATTAAGAGTAAATAAATACAATTTAGTGAATCCCCTCAGTTGTGGTCTTGAAACAAAATCCGTCCTCTTATCGACCAAGACAAGACAAGACCAAGACCAAGACCATCAAAAAATCTTAAGACCGGTCTCGAGTACTACAACACTACAGCTTAAGATTCTAAAAGTTTGGAAAATCCTGAATTAAACAAAAGAAAATAAATTGGTAGCACTTAAAGGGAAATTCACCCAAAAATGAAAATTCTGTCATTTCCTCACCCTCAAGTTGTTCCAAACCTGCATGAATTTCTTCATTCAGCTGGCGAACAAAAAAATAAGATATTTTGAAAAATGTTGGTAACCAAACAATTGATGGTAGCCATTGATTTTAATAACATTTTTTCAATACTATGGAAGTCAATTCTATGTGAATTCTTTGGTTGCCAACATTCTTTAAAATATCTTGTTTTGAGCTCAAAAGAAGAAAGAAACTCATATAGGTTTGGAACAAATTTAGGGTGAGTAAATGGCAGAATTTTCATTTTTGAATGAACTGTCCCTTTAAAGGAACAGTTCACCCAAAAATGAAAATTTGCTGAAAATTACCATCAGGCCTTCCGAGATGTAGATAAGTTGGTTTGCTGACATCACTTGCTCCCAATGGATCCTCTGCAGTGAATGGGTGCCATCAGAATGAGAGTCCAAACAGATGGGAAAAATCACAATAATCCACAGAACTCCAGTCAATTAACATCATGTGAAGCCAAAAGCTGAATGTTTGTAATAAACATCCATAATTAAAACTTTTTATTTTTATTTTTTACTTTAAACTGTTTCTTCTGGCTAAAATACAAGTCCAAAATCCATAATGTTGCTTCCTCCAGTGAAAAAGTCATCAAGTCTGAATCAAGAGAGAAATATGCACAGATCAAGCACCATTTACAAGCAAAAATAATCCAAAACAGTTCTAAACAAATATGTTTGTGGATGCTGATGTGAGAGGACAACAGGCGATGGACTGTGAAAACGTTATTATGGATTATTTTGATGTTTTTATCAGCTGTTTGGACTCTCGTTCTGACGGCACCCATTCACTGCAGAGGATCCATTGATGAACAAGAGATGTAATGCTACATTTCTCCACATCTGTTCTGATGTAGAAACAAACCCATCTACATCCTGAATAGCGAAGGACTGACATTAATTGATACATTTTGTAAAAAAAAAATGTGTTGATTGATAGTTACGTGCTTACAATTTAAGTATATGCACTGTAAAAAAATATTTGTTGACAACTTGACTTAGTCAAGTCATTTTGTTGCATTGACTCAGTTAAGTTTAGCAAACATTAGGTGTTAAGTTCACTCAACTTACATGTAGTTGTTGAAATAACTTGCAGTAAATTGAGCCAACGTACTGTATCAATTAATGAGCATTTAACATTTTTAGTTAAGGCAGCTGAAAAACATATTGGTTGAACTTAATTTTTCATGTTTTCACAACCATGAACTAAGTCTAATTGACATAAAATAGTAATTTTTCCTCAACATAACTATTTGAGTTTACTGGACTTCATTGCTTTGACAAGTAGTTCTGGATATCTATCTGGAACCAGATTTTTTATGAAATCAACAACTGCAAAATTGAAACTCAGCATTTATTTTTTATACAGATACATTGCATCCAAAAACTCACAAAGATTTCTTTCAAAGATAAAAACACTACACAAGAAAAAGCCCTCACATATACAAAGTTCACACAAACACATGCAAACTTCTCTATGCACAGACCCATCTTAGAGCCAAAATAGTACAAATAACTCTTCTTGTCATTATCAGATATTTTCATTGCAGGAACAAGTGTACATGAAGAATTCACAATAAGCCGTGCTAAAAAAACTTCACATTAAACTGTTCAAAAACTGTGTCTTCAATTCCCAATCATAGAAGCAGGACAAGGTAACAAGAAAACAGTCAGTTTGAAGAGAAAAAAAAAAAATCAAGAATACCAATGTTCCACTTAAAACAATGAGATCTAAAACAACAATGCTCTTAAAAACTTTAAACCAGTACAACGATTAAACAGTAGCAAGAAGGAAAAAATACTTTGTTTTCTGTCTTATCGCAGTAACTTGCTCTTCAAAGAGTGAACTCTTGCGATGCAAGAGTCTGATCCAACTCCAATAAACAGGTGCTGTATTACTTCAAATGTGAATTTTAATTCCCTTGGGTAGTCAAGGTTTAATGCGTACACCAGGCCCATCAGTTTCAGAAAAGCATTAGGTACATCACTCAGGTGACGAATTACCACTTCTTCCTCAATCATCAGGGCAACGTCATTGTAGAACGCTGGGAGAGTTTCCATCACATTTTCCACAACCACTAGGATTCCAATCACCACACCCTTGATCACACCCTCGTCACGGTCACTGGAATTTATAGAATGTAAACAAAACAAGGTACTATTACTTAAAAGCAATTACACAAATATTAGGGTGACCATACGTGCCATTTTTCCGGGACGCATCCTGGCCAGAATTTCTAGATTGCCTGAAATATCTAGGATTTGGCTTTGTTTGCGTGTGCAGACCGATCAGTGTATGACATCGGTTCCTTATGTTTTCGAAACACTCTGGAGGTACTTTGAATCAAAGCAATATAGAAGTCCTGGCCAGGACGCATCCGGGAAAAATGGCACGTATGGTCACCCTACAAATATAGTCCCCAGACCTAGGGCTGGACGATATGGTCAAAATTTATATCACAATATATTTCTTAATTTCGGTCGATACGATATAATTCTGATATCGACATGAAAAATATTTTTAAAAGCCTCAGAAAAACGGCCAAGAATGCCCACAAACAGATGTCTGTACCAAACTTTGTCAACATTTTGAAAAATGAATTTGCCAAGACTATGAAAGTTCCTCCTATAAAATCATATAATATTTTAGAAAGAAAATGGCACAAACAAATTAATGTTCACCTTTTATTTGTATTTAGCCTTCATACAAACAACAAATGTGAAATCACTGTCAAATAAACATACGACTCTTAGACTCACCTTATTAATATATTTAACTTCAAATTATAACATACACTTCTAGTCAAAAGTTTTTTTTATGTTTTCTAAAGAAGTCTCTTCTGCTTACCAAACCTGCATTTATTTGATCCAAAGTATAGCAAAAACGGTAAAATAGAAATATTTTTGCTATTTTAAAAAAAACGTTACTATTTTGAATATATTTTAAAATGTAATTTATTCCTGTGATTTCAAACCTGAGCTTTAGCATCATTACTCCAGTCACATGATCCTTCAGAAATCATTCTAAAATTCTGATTTGCTGCTCAAAAAAAAAAAAAAAAATTATTATTATTATTGTTGTAGAAAACAGTGGAATAGAATTCTTTTCAGTTTCTTTGATGAATAGAAAGTTCAGAAGAACAGCATTTATGTGAAATAGAAATCTTTTGTAACATTATGTCTTCATCATCACTATCAATTTAAAGCATCCTTGCTAAATAAAAGCATTAATTTCAATAATTTCTTTGCCAAAAATATAAATAAAATTCATCAAAGTGTCCTGAAAAAATTTACTCAACTGTTTTAAATATTGATAATAATAATAATAATAATAATAGTTTCTTGAACAGCAAATCGTCATATTAGAATGATTTCTGAAGGATCATGTGACACTGAAGACTGGAGTAATGATGCTGAAAATTCAGCTTTGATCACAGAAATACATTACATTTTAAAATATATTCAAATAGAAACCAGTTATTTTAAATAGTAAAAAAATATTTCACAATATTACTGCTTTTTCTGTATTTTGGATCAAATAAATGCAGGCTTGGTGAGCAGAAGAGACTTCGTTAAAAAAACATTAAAAAAATCTTACTGTTCAAAAACTTTTGACTGGTGGTGTAGGCTGATTATTCTTATAGATTTAAACAAATGTGCTTTAACCAGGATAAAGAATATGAAAAGTGCTCCGAGTTGCTGCAGAAAACAAAAAAAATTGAGCAACAACAGAAACATGTTGCTGGCGACAGGCTTATTGAAAATGCTAACTCGTTCTCAGAAACAACGGTTTCTCCGGTAACGGCTGTAATTAAAGCAGCTCCGCTCATGAATGCAACTTTATCAGATAAAATGAAAATGCCATCAGACTTTTCTGAAGACAGTCGGTTCCCTTCAGAGATACATTCATATAAATCAACCGTGCCATGTTTTGATTTTGAAATGTGCAGTGCTCATGTTTATTCAACAAAGTCAAATGCCACAAATAAATCAATGCATGGGAAACACTGGTAATGTATATCGAAATATCGGAAATGTGTTTAAAAATCATATCACCATTATCGGAAAAAATTATATTGTGATATATATTGATATTGAATTATTGTCCAGGCCTACCCAGACCCCTGAATATTAAGAGATCTGATGTTCAGTTTTCCCTCCTTTTGCCTTACATGTTTCAGCTTACCTCGCATATCTTCATGAATTTTGAAGGAGTCTCTCGCATGTACCACAGCAGGCCCAGCAATGCTGCTGTCCTCTTCCTTTGGTTTGTTGTCTGTAAAATATAGGATGGTTAAAGTACCAGCTTTATTCGTTCAATCCTTTCTTTTTCTTTATTCGTTTATCCTTTCTCCCCTCCCTCTGTCTTTGATGCTTTTTAGAAAAAATAAAAACACAAAAACATTAATTTCAAATTTGCACATTTACACAGTTTTGTTGTAAATAAATCACGAGTGATGTGGTGCAACAACAGTTGTTTGTTACCTTTTTGTCCACCACCAAAATAAGATTTAATAGTGGATGTAACACGCTCATGTAGGGCTGGGCGATATGGCCAAAAAAAATGTATCATGATAAAATCTTGAAAGGGGCACCTCACTGGTCTCTTTCTTTTTAATGTGTGTTTTAAAGACGTGCAAAATACTGTGAAACACTGCAAGCCTCTGAAAAATTACACAGATCACAGTTCACATTTGATGTTTTAGGGCTGCACGATAAATCGCATGCGATGATCATGCTCATCAGATGGAGCGGCATTTAATACACAAAGCCGTAGTTCACTGACAAGCTACGCAATTTCGCGTTCATAATCGAATGCGATTCATCTGCGATTATGAACGCAGTTTTGCGCAGTTTGTCAGCTATCTATGGCTCTGTGTATTAAATGCTGCTCCATCTGAAAGCACATGATGGAGATTTACTATTAATCACAGAACCGGCTTTACTGACGAGATGCGCATGACAATCACATGCAATTATTGTGCAGCCCTAATGTTGCTTTAAGCAATTTTGAGGAGGCTTGAACACACTGACTATGGTCGCAAGTTAAATGCTTCTTCAGAGACAGTTCACTCCTAAATGTGCATACACAGTCTTTATAGATGCATGTGAGTGGACAGTGACTTGCCTGATGGCAGTGTTTCAGCCTGTAGTGAGCGATTAGGGCACACAGGTTGAGCGCTGAAAATCTACAAATCTTGCAACACCACCTCATCGATATGGCGTTGTGTTTCCACTCTGCTTGCAATGTACTGATCCTGCATATAAAAAACTAAAAAGTCAAACTTCAGCCAAGTACACATACACGCGTTACATAGAGAAAGATTCACTTAACATCTTACTTCTCAAATACAATCAGGAAAAAAAAATATCAACACTTTTTATTTCTATGGCTGGGTGATACATCGAATATTATAGTGATAATGTAGCTGGCAATATAAAATTGAGCAACGCTGAAAATATAGCTTGTATTAGGTGAAAATGTTTTCTACCAATAATGTAAATCTGAATTTCATGATTCTTCAGGGCTACAGTTAATACAAATTACAAAAGTTTAATCGTGATTATTAAACTACAAAAAGTTGTGACATTACATTAATACAAGATCAGCGCGCAAGTTAGTTAAGTTAACGTTACACAGAAGACACCGTTTGCACGTGCTCAAAAACATTCATGGTATGTAATTTGACAGAATAACAACTGAGCGTTTAAGAAACACAAGTCAGTCAATGATTTTTATAATATAACAACAGATTAGAACTAAATGTGGTTGCAACCATGTATGCATATTTCTCATATTAAATCCAAGTATGGACTGGCGGCGGTGCTTCAGATATTTCTGGTCATTGGGTGTTTCTATAACGATAATGAGATCCGATTAAGAACACGCTAAAAAGTCACTTATATGTACACTGTTTTATCCATTAATCAACATTAACTTACAATAGTCAAAGACGACTTCTCTTTTTGCTCTCGTCTCGACAGCAGCTCGGTAACATTACGAGCAAAGTTTGCCTGGCAGTGCGTGTGGCTCGCGGACGGTGAGCGCTAACAAAACAAGCCTAAATTAACATTAAAGAAAGCACAAATCAGGGTATACTTACTCATTTCATTATTTGCAGTCCATAAAGTCCATCTGTCCATCTGCAAACGCGGGCTCCTTAAAGGAACACTCCACTTTTTTTGGAAATAGGCTCATTTTATACCTCCCCTAGAGTTAAACAGTTGAGTTTTACCGTTTTGAATCCATTCAGCCGATCTCCGGGTCTGGCGGTAACACTTTTAGCTTAGCTTAGCATAGATCATTGAATCAGATTAGACCATTAGCATCTCGCTCAAAAATGACCAAAGAGTTTCGATATTTTTCCTATTTAAAGCTTAACTCTTCTGTAGTTACATCGTGTACTAAGACCAGCGGAAAATGAAAAGTTGTGATTTTCTAGGCTGATATGGCTAGGAACTATACTCTCATTCCGGCGTAATAATCAAGAACTTTGCTGCCGTACCATGAGTGCAGCAGGCGTGGTGATATTACGCAGCGCCTGAAAGTAGTCCCCAGCTATATCATAGGCCAGTGGTTCCCAAACTTTTTCTGCCGGGCCCCCCTTTTGTAGAGAAAAATATTTTCAAGACCCCCCTCGTGCTACAAAATGGCGGATGGCGCGTCTGTCTCAACTTCGTAGTAGTTGGCTACGTCATCATGACGTAGTTTCTAGCACATGCGCATTACACAGAAAATTGATAGAACCTATGTTTTGTTGTTATATGAACACATTATTTAAAGTTTTACTTTTCCCTTCAAGTTGAGGTTGTTATAACTCATCCTATTGTGTAGTGAGACACTGCAAGTTGACAGGACATGATCTTACTTGTCCACCTGACTAAAACTCAGAATCATTTTTTACAGTGTGGGGTAAGTGTTCAACCAAAACTGCATTGTAGCTTAAGTTATAAACAATAAACACAATAAGTTGGCTAAGAATATTTCGGGCTAGTTAGGGTTAGGGTTGTAGATTGGAAAAGGCAATGTAAATAAAGTTTTAATGAAGCATTATGGGTTTCTGCAAGGTACAGCAGATATACTTTATTTTACCCTGATTTGGATCATATGATTAAGATCTTAGATTAAGAAAAAACTGGTGTAAACATTAATATGTTTGTTCATACAGTGTCAGCAGAAAGTACAGTTTGTTTTTCTGTGTCCAGCACAGAAATGAACTAAAAACACACTTTAGACAGACTACAAAAACTGTTTTGATTCTCTTGATCGATGTCTCTCTGTGTTTTTGCATGTCATTTTCTCCTCTATTTGAGTATCTATCAAACATATTTTAGGTCAATACCATGACTTAATTTTTACAAAAAGATTTTTTTTTCATAAAAATACACCTGAAAGTGCACAAAATGCAATTACTGCTAAATAAACACTTTGTTCCACAGCCTTAATAAAACGTTTCACATACTCATGAGTTTTTTCTTTAAGTGTCTTTCAGGTGGGCTGTTTGTCTGGATGGCTCTTGAGTTTGTGGAACTTGACGCTGTCGAGCTTCTCGAAGCGTTTGCCGCAGTGTTCGCACGTGTAGTTGAAATGCGCTTCAGACGTGTGTTTCCTCATGTGCCAGTTGAGCGACGCTCGCTGTCGACACTGATACCCACATATCTCACATCTGTAAGGACAGGTTCGAGAAAAACACTTATGAAGTGACATGTATTAAATATGGCAGATGTTATAAGAATCTCGGTCGTTTCTGGACTCACTGTAACGGTGTTTCTCCCGTGTGTGTTCGTCTGTGCACCTCTAAGTGATTCTTGCGTTTAAACGACTTGCCACACGTTTCACAGATAAAGTCTCGCACACCTGCATGAAAGAATGCGAAAATAGGTTTATAATTACTGATAAGTAGAATCAGTTGATTAAAAAAACAAAAAAAGCAATGAAAAAAGTAATTTAAGTAACATTTAAATTATTTTTATATTATCACTTCATGATTAATAATGTGTGCAAACCAGTGTTGTTATCAATAATGAAAGCAACAATGAACACATTATTGTAAATGCCTTGAAACATTTTAAAATATTTTTTGTAAACAAAGAAAAAAGAAACACATTTTGACAAACTGAACAAATAAAAATGTATGTGTGTGTGTGTGTATATATATAATATTTATTTGCACACACAAATCACAAATATATCATTAGTGAATTAACACTTAAATCCTTTTTATATTATTACTTTGATAAATTTATGAAAACTAATATGAAAGCATTTTTGTACTAAAGAACATTTAACTGAACAAAAATTAACTGAACATATATATATATATAAATATATATATTGTATGTGTACTTTGTATATATATATATATATATATATATATATATATATATATATATATATATATATATAAATAAATACACACACATGCATGTATATATTTCAGAAAAAAATTATGTATATATTAAATATTTATTTATAATATAAATTATATGAATAAATATAGATATGTAAACACAAGTAAATATTTTCAAAATATATAATGTATGTGTGTGTATTTAAATATACATAATAAATATACACAAAACAAACAAATATATTATGCAAACAAAAACCTTTATTTTGTATACGATTAATCACGATTGATGGTTTGACAGCACTAATATATTATATATAATACAGATAAACTACAAATGAAATAATTATGAATAAATGCTTGTTTTGGTCAGACAGTATATTGTAAAAGTTCAACATTTTATAACCTGCCTTAATTAAATTGAAAATGTCACTAGACAGCTGTGAGAAATGCGATGCTGGTAAATTAACTTTGACAGCCATAAAACTGTTAAATTAATATAAAAACTAAAAACACTGAAAAATTACAACTAAACTAAACCTGCAGCAATAAAATTAAAACAAAATTTGCAACAAAACTAAAACTAATAAATTAAAATTAATAAAACTTTTTTTTTAAATGACAAAAACGCAACAAAATTAAAAAGTTTTAAATAAAATAAAAGTGAAAAGAGAAAATATAAAAATAAAATTAACGTCAAAAACTATTACAGTACAACAGTGATACCAAAGTAACACTGGCACAAGCACATGTAATAATTGATGACTGTACCTGAGTGTATGATCATGTGCCGATGAAGATGGTTGGACAGATAAAACTTCTTCCCACAGCCTGGATGAGGACACACTTTGGTCCTGCCCTTCCTGTGCACCAGGTTCACATGATTCTGTATTACAACCAGAAGCAGACAGTGTACTTATAATTGTTGCCGACAACAATATGATATACAATATGAGCTCCGAGAGATCTTGCACTTGTGTGTTGTGTTAGAATATTACTTTGACATGACTTTTTGAATATGAGTTACATAATGTCTCAGGTGGTTTACAAAAATAGACTAATATCAGCTTTTTTGATGATGCTGACTTCAATATCAATAAAACATTAAATTTTTATTCAAAATAAAAATATATATTTTATAAATTATATATATATATGCATCAGCTTTAATACCTGATCAAAATAGCAAAAGCAGTCAAACGTCAAAAGTTTTTGTTTTACAGTAAAAACAGTAACAATGTGAAATATTACAATAAAAAAAACTGATTAATCTCATAAGCAAAATTTAACCAACCAATTAAATATTTAGCAGATTTACAATATTTAATCCACCCTGTATGTAGGGAATTTAATGTCCTGTTGCTAAGGTGCACCAAACAATCAAGAGGCATTAGAACGTTTCCACTCTGACTTGAACAATAAAACGGACAAAGCACCTGGCCGGTCAGATTTACATCAACGCATTATACAGTGTATCATATTCCAGCTTCTATTTTTAACTGTTTGTACTGTGGCATTGGGATTCTCCGGCCGCAGCCTCATTACACATGCATTGCACACATGAGCTCACCTGGAAACTGCTAATGGCCACATACACCTGACTGCAGCCTTCATACGGACAGTGAAACATCTTCAGCATGCCGTCCGCCTCGATT
Organism: Schizothorax lantsangensis; assembly: GCA_027422415.1. NCBI lineage: Eukaryota > Metazoa > Chordata > Actinopteri > Cypriniformes > Cyprinidae > Schizothorax > Schizothorax lantsangensis. The sequence goes on from CM049840.1 coordinate 12,356,456, forward strand.
ACTGGACCCCGCCGGCTCCGCTTAGACCTGACACAAACACACACACCACTGAACTCAGAGCCAATCACAGTTCAAACACAGAGCTGATGTCCCAGACTGAGTGACTTCAACTCATCTTGTAGAGCATTGTGAAACACAGAGCAGCTAAACATTTTTGACATTTGTGAGGAGTTTTTAGTTCACCGTAAAGTAATAATGCACAAAATATGATGATTTGTTGTCCATAAAGATATTAAGAACCATTGTTAATAATTGCGCACCAATAATAAATGATAACAACTGAGCAGCAAATCAGAATATTAGAATGATTTCTGAAGGATCATGTGACACTGAAGACTGGAGTAATGATGCTGAAAATTCAGCGTTGCATCACAGGGATAAATTACATTTTAATATATATTCAAATAGAAAACAGTTATTTTGATTCGGAATAACATTTCACAATATTACAGTTTTTACTGTATTTTTGATCAAATAAATGCAGCTTTGGTGACCAGATAGGATTTCTTTCAAACATGTTAATTATTTCAATCGTTTCACCAGTAGTCTCTATCAATTTACATATTTTTTTAGGTTAGATGTCATGTATAAACCAAACCCAACTCAACGCTGACAAATCACTTCCTGCAATTTCTCCTCGTAAGGAGTTGTTTAATCGTCGGAAAATCAGGCATGTGATACGGTGTAACTATAACGGTTATAACATTAGGACACTTAGATGTCTAAAGTCTGATGTCAAGGAACGAGTCAATATAAACTACTGAATTTATTTTTTTTTTACAGATTTTGAAAGAAATCACTTTTGCTCACCAAAACTGCATTTATTTGTTCAGTAAAAAGAGTAATATTGTGAAATATAAAACTTTTAATTAACTGTTTTCTATTTGAATATACTGTATTTTAAAATGTAATTTATTCCTGTGATCAAAGCTGTATTTTCAGCATCATTACTCCAGTCTTCAGTGTCACATGATCCTTCAGAAATCATTCTAATATGATGATTTGCTGCTTAAGAATTTTTTTTATCAATTTAATGCATCCTTTCTGATGCTGATGTTAATTTGTTAAAAAAAAAAAAAAATCTCAGCAGATGTTTCCCTCCACCTATTTTTATGCGCATTTTGGAATATCGCATAAAAAAAAAAAAAACACCCCTGGACGGAAACGCCAAGATCTGCATAAATTCTAAAAATGCGCATAAAAAAAAAACTTATGCGCACAACTGAGTAGGATAAACTTATTATCCGATAAGAAAAATGCGTATAAACTACGATGGAAACACATTTACCGAATAAATTCCACCTCGCGTGTCAAAACAGTCATGTGACTTTGCACGATGGGACGGGATAACTTGACTAATCAACGGACCGATCTCATTGCACAGCATCTGAAACGTTGTTTTAGTTGTTCTGAAATGCCTGAGCAAAGTCTGTCAAAGTAGGCCTATTTCTGTATAATTGTGTTACACGACTGTGTTCACAAACAGCAGCATCCACCTCCGACAGCAATGACCGCATTTATTGTGTTTCATCTACTCACTCTGAGGCACAAGTAATTTATCATAATATAATAATTTTCATATAAGTGACCTCTCCTACTTTTCTTAGTGATATTTAGTGTCAGTTTGTCAGGAAGTGATGATTTTGGTCTCTTTGACACATTGGATGGAAACAGTGCTTTATTTGCAAATGTTTAATGCAATATTCCAGTTTTGTGAGTAAGTTAAATTTGAATCTTTGGATAGAAAACATAGCTACTGACACCAAACTTTTCAATGGTGGTGTATCAGATGAAAAAAACAAAACAAAGACTAGAGGTTTCAGGTGTGGCTGTGTCTGTTGTGACACACTATAGGTTCACAATGACTGACCTACTGAGAGATTGCTGAAGCTCTTTTGAACAGTGCGTTTCTTCACCGGGATCCAACAACCGCTTCTCAGCCAGATCTGGAATCATTAAACATCAACAGAGTGTCTTCAGAACATCACTGTTTTAAGGCTCAAATTCCTTAAAATAGCTTATATTACTGGTTTAACTGACACCAAGCTCACAAGGAAGTAGTTAAAACCGGTTAAACAGTTTCAAAGCACACATCGCTAGTACACTATGATTGACTAATGAGTCACGTTTAAGAGCTGAAACACAGGACAGGTCAGCAGCGTGATCTCACTGTACCGGCGCTGGGACGGGAGCTGGCTCCTGACTGACACATCTGATTATACGACACGTCCCCGATCAGAGTACATGTGACCTCCTCGACATCACCGCCACCCACGTTCAGCTGAATGCCTTCAGACGTCAGAGCCTCGTAACTGGGTCCCGTAATTATGATCAGCTACGGGAAGGATGGAGAGGGGAAAACAGATAAAGAATTAGGTAATCCAAAGAGGTTAGAGTTCATCAAAGTCTGGGATTAAAAATTACAATTCTGTCAAAACCAAATTAATGTCTTTGCTCTGCTGAACACAAAAATAAAACATCCTGAACAATCAGTGGTCAAGTACTAAAAAGAACGTACCACTGAAGTATCATTAAAAACAGTCCATAAAACCTGTAGACCAGAGTTGCCAAGTCCACGGTTTTCCCACTGTTTCCACGGGTTGTTTTTCATGTCCGCAGGTTGAAACGACCCAAGTAACGTGATATGTATCCCCTGGAATGCAAATTTTACAAGGGGAACCCCACCAAAAAAATGTGTATTTTACCCCTGGAATGCGATCTAAACGCGATTGGGCTAGTTTTGAGAAACAATTGGGTGAGTTTTGTTGTGAAAACCTGGCAACCCTGTTTTAGACGCCATTCAGTGAGTGTACAGTACATTTCTGCATATTCAAATTTCAAAGTCATATGGACAATATTTATGGTGTTTTATTGAGTTTAATGGTGCTTTTTGCTTTTTGACCACCTACAACCTATAAAATCTATGTACAGGCTTTTATAACATTGCATAGATTTCATGAAGGCTTGTTAAATTGAAAATGTTACTAGGCAGCTATGAGAAATGCAATGCTGTGAAAAATATTTAAATAATATCAGCAAGCACATCAACTTTCCAGCAATAAGATACTAAAACTAAAATAAAAGCGAAATACTATATAACTATATACATACTAAGAATAGTCCATCTGCCGCGGAGGAGACAAATTGTTGAAGTAGCTTCATAACGTTACGGTTGAACCACTGATGGCAGATGGACTATTTTGACGATGTCTTTCATACTTTTCTGGATCTTGACAGTGTTAATTGTTTGGCAGTCAATGGGACAGTCACAAACCTCCCGGTTTTCATCTAAAATATCTTAAATTGTGTTCCGAAGATGAACAAAGCTTTTACAGGTTTGGAATGACATGAGGGTAAGTGATTAATGACAAAATTGTAATTTTGGGGTGGAGTAACCCTTTAACTTTGACAACCATAAAACACTAAAACAGAAATACTGAAAAAAAACTGGAAAAATAAACCAGTAAACACTGAAAATCTACAACTAAACTAAAACTGTAGCAAGAGAGAGAGAATTACAATAACTTGAAAAAGTTGTAAATTTATGTAAATTGAGATGATGATGATTATTATTGTTATTAATGTAAACTGATATTACAATATTATGCCTTTAAAGCATGGGAAAAAGCAGCTTACAAAAACCTTGCTGTGTACAACAGACGAAAGAAAGTCCTAAAGGTTTTGCAACAACATGCAGTTGATTAATAAAAATGATTTTAAGAACTATTTTAATTTCTAAATGATTAGAAACTATTCTGGTAATATCCATTTGTAGTTCTTTCACCAAAAAACAAACAAACAAAAAAAAGACGACATGAATATAATATTCCAGGGACAGTTCACCCAAAATAAAAATTCTGTCAACCCATGATTTTGAGTCCCACTGACTTCCACAGTATGGACAAAGTGGACCTGAAACTGTTTGCTTACTACCGTTCTTCATAATATCTGCTTTTGTGTTCCACAGAAGAAAGAAATTCATACAGGTGGAATGTCATGAGAATGAGGAAATGATGACAATTTTCATTTTTGTGTGAACTATCCCTTTAAAACATGGGTGATGTGTTGGTGTCCAAATATGAAAAGACAAATACACCTGATATGAAAATGGACTTATTTGACAGCAAACAGTCACATGGGGGACGTATTCTGACTATGGTCACCTGGACGTTTCCTTTCTACGTATCCATAGGGGACTTATTTACATATCAATATAGACAATGGAAATCAAGCATGTCCAATGAGTAAGCAAACAGGAAGCAATAAGGAATGTGTGTGCCTTACGATGCAACACACACCTTAACAGAGTAAAACACCTCTATAATAACTGCTTTCTCAATTATACAACAAGGGCTATAAATAAATGAGCAGTATCATCCGGTTTAATGCACACTGCGTTATGGTGTAAACTATGGTGTGCAAGCCTAGTGAAAGGCATTCAGTTATCATCTCCGAAATTAAAATTTAGTTTGCATTTTTAGCACAACTACATGTAAAAAATTACTATAAAATAGTTAATTGCAGCTGATCTTACTGATGTTTTATTCATCACATAAAATAGATGGTGAAGTTGAGTCCATTTTACTGTGATTGTTTTTTTTTTTTTTCAATTCTGAAGATTGTTTTTTTTTTACAAAAAATATTGTTAAACCTTTTGTATTTAAAATCATCATGAAATGAAAACATTAATTTAGTATTTATTGTAGTAAATTTTTTATTTGAAAAAATATGTAAATGAATGGTCCTAAAAAATATTTCCCCTTTAGATTAATTCTAGTATAAAGCAGAAATAGTATACAGTAAACGAAGTAGTATCTTAACCTTTTTGACTCCAAGGACCCCCATTGTTAAAGACAACATCTGAAGACCTTCTAGAATTTCTGCTGTAATAATTAATAATTAAGTGTCTTGTTTTCAAACTTCAAATATATATATATATATATAAATAATGAGTGTGTGTGTGTTTTATATTTACAGTAAGAATTAAAAATATTAATTTTAAATAATTTTCTTGTAATTAATTAAGAAAAATTCCAGAATGAAAATTCAAAAAGTTTTAATAACCAAAAGTACACCAGCATTATTTTGGTATCACTGATTTAAAAACAAAAACAAAAAAATAATAGTTTTTAGTAATATTTTAAATTCAGTTTTTAATTTTATATTTTGTATTTTTGATTTAATTTAAGTTTTAGTCATTTTGTTGTAAGTTGTTATTTTTATTAGCTTTTTAATGTTTATTAGTTTTTATCCATTTTTGATTAGATTTAGTTTATTTACTTTTATTTATTTTAATACGCCATGTTAAACAAACTAAAATGATTCATCTTCGCAACTAGATGAAATAAAAAAAAAAGATACTTCATTTAATTTTTGTTTCAAGTAATGACTGTTTTTTATGGTTTTAGTTTCAGTTAACTATAATAACTCTGGTTTACATCTTATGCATAATTTTAAATGTCTTTTCTAGTCGTTTGTGATGAAGGCTTTTTTTTACAGCATAATTTTATTTAAAGGAATATTTTGTTTTATTTGAAGTCATCTTGTGGCCCTCTAGTGTTTCCTTTGACCTACCTGAGACCCTTCCAGTGTGGAGCGCTGGTCCGGCAGCTCACATCCGCCCATCACCGTCTGCAGGTCCTGACTCTCAAAGAGTTGGCTCTGCGCTGGGGTGGCCGCCAACGACGGGACGCCCTCCACCCCACCTTCTCTGGAACAGTTGTCTCCATCCTCCCTCTCCTGTCTGTCCGTCAAGGGCGCTGTGACAACCACGCATTCGTAACTCTCCGTCAAGCCGCCTCCAGCGTCCGCCTTCTCTAAAGTTCTCGAAGCATCCGTCTGTTCCCTGACAGGGTCATACTCTCTCTCCACATCCTGACTCGAGGCTTTTCCATCGGACTCGGCCAGAGCGGCCTGGGCTTCTCTGTCCATGAGCACCTCCATCTCCCACTCGGCCTGGTTTTCCAGACAGCGTTCTGAGGCGGGAGGACTGCTGTGGGCCGCAGGGGATCCTGGGAGATCACTGAGGGATGTGCATGTCATCTGATGCTCCACATGATGATCATCATCTTCCAAGTCATTGATGGCGTCTGTAAGATTAAGAAGAGATTTGATTCAGTGTTGCATGTTAAATCAAATACAACACAGAAATAGGGGTTAGCAAGCTGATGAAAAGCTAAAAATTTATGAAATAATACAAATAATGAATGAGATCAATGTAAAATTAAAATAAATAAACGGAGCTGCACATAAAAATGAAATAAAATGTTAAAAGCTTGAGGGTTTGAAATTTTGAAAGTGAGGAATTTAACAAAATTTACAACAGTATTTTTTGGTCTTATTTTTTACATAGTATGTAATGCATAGTATCTACGTTATATAGCCTAGTATTTATTTGTTTATTTAGTTTTAGTTATTTTTGTACTTCAGTTCAAACTAAACAAAAATGAGAAATTGACAACTATTAACACTTGACAACTAGCTGAAATAAAATAAGTTAAATTTTTTTTTTTTATCAGTAAACATTTATTTTCGTTCAAGTTTTTTATTTTTATTTTTTATGGGTGTAGTTTTAGTTAACAATAATAACTATATTTGCATGTCATGCAAACATTAATCATCAGAGAACTGTGAAAATGTATATGTATCGTTAAATTATTTAAGAAACTATTTTACATCTAAGGGGTTCGGCTGACAAAAAATACAATTTGGGAAGCCCTACAATACGATATAAACACTGCTTAAGATTTTCATACCCTGCAGCTGCCCGTGGGTTTGCAGTTTCCTCCTTTTGGTGTTGATACTCTCATTGACAGTAGCTTTCTTCTCTGGAGGCCTGTCCTCCTCATCTTTCTCCATAACACTGTCCTCCACGTCTGACTCGGACTCGCCTCCTGCAGGGCAGGGCAGGTTCTGCACAAACGAATGACCCGCCACACACTGCCACAGTGCAGATGTAGACAAACCCACAGTGGGCTCCACCGCCCGCAGCTCAGGCTCATGCTGACACGACTGACAGTGACCTTGATACCAGCTCACCACAGTCTGCAAGCTGGTGGCAGACACCTTCTTCCCTACAAAAAAACAAATAAAAATAAATAAATAAAATAAATAAAGACAAATAAGCACGATACACTACCCTTTTTTAAAATAAACGAATGCTTTTATTCAGCAAGGACACATTAAATTGATCAAAAGTGACAATAAAGACATTTATGGGGTTACAAAAGATTTCTATTTTTAAATAAATGGTCATCAAAAATCTTGGGCAAAAAAATATTTCACAGCTTCCATAAATATATTAAGCTGCACGACTGTTTTCAACCTTGATAATAATAAGAAATGTTTCTTGAGCAGCAAATCAGCTTATTAAAATGATTTCTGAAGGATCATGTGACACTGAAGACTGGAGTAATGATGCTGAAAATTCAGCTTTGCGTCACAGGAATAAATTACATTTTTAAATGTATTAAAATAGAAAACAGTTATTTTTAATTCTAATAATATTTCACAATATTACAGTTTTTATATCAAACAAATGCAGGCTTAGTGAGCATAAAAGACTTCTTCCAAACACATCTTACTAACCCAAAACTTTTTAACAGTAGTGTATAGAGAGAGTCTTAGGAAACACTGCTTTTAGAAATTAATTAGGTTAAATTTTGCAAATATAAATATTACTCACCTTTCCTGTGACTGCTGCATTGTTCAGGAAGGGTTTTCCTCCTAACCATCACAACACAAGAGACATGTTACACCACTGATGTTAAAAAGAAAAGCTACATGAAGCTGAATAGTGACCACAGCTGTCTCTGGTCCCCCCTCTTTCATTATATTGAAAATAGCTTGTGCTTTCTGCTTAATGTCTCTTTTTGTGTTCTACAGAAGAGGTCAGGTTATAGTACAGATAGCATGTACAGTATAGTATATAACTGTTTGGTACTTCATACATGTAAACTAACAAAAATTAAGCAATAAGGTAGAGCCTAATAAATAGCAGTATCAGCTTACCAAAATAGGCAGAAATATTTGGGCACACAAGTCCACAGTATATGCATGCATGCATTGCAATGGTGCCACATTTAGCCAACTTACTGCACAGTGATTTTGAGCGATGCATGGTCAGATATGGCGTTCATGAAATCTGAATACGTACTTGTCGTATTTCTGCTGGTATTTTTCTCCATATGCAGAATTGAGCAGGATCAGATACTCGGCGAGCCCCGCGTCGCTCAGGCTGGTGCGCCGGCGCAGCTCGCTCCAGACCTGATGCGCTTCTCCCAGATAAACGCGCCGCACATCGTACTTCTTCCGCGACTCGAGCCGCCGCTGAGCCCGGTCCGCGTCTGTCAGCCTCGGTCGACCCCTGCAGCGGCGTAAAATGGCTTTGATTTGCGCTCCGGTGGCTTTGGGGTCTGTGTTTACCGCCGCCATGTTTTGTATCAGCTGTTGAGTTGTTATGTTTTGTCTTAAAGGGAAGTGCCGTGTGTAGCCTTAAAGGAAGTGGATTTTTTTATTTTATTCCGTGTTTTATTTTAGCTATTTTTTTTTTAAGTTCAACATTTTTTAGATGATTAATACATACAATTTACGATAAAATTATTTTTAGCAATTTAAAACGAGGATAATTTAATATTTATTTAACCGACACTTTGATTTGGCCAATCAACAGTGAGCACTCTTTTACGATAGCCAATCAGATGCGTCGTTCCAACAGTAGGCAGTGCGACGTCAAGTTCGCGGGAGAAGAAGCATGTTGCCTTTACGTTGTACAGTAGCTGCAGATAAGTCATACTTACATTATTAAAATTGCAGTAATTTGAAGGCAAATTGTTATGGCTGATATTTTAGGAGTCGTTTTCAGACGGTTCGCATCGGGAACTGTAATATTTCCCCCTCACGCAGAAGGAAACACACTGGTTCTTGGGGATGTAAATATCAGTAGATCTGTGTTATTTCTAGCAGCTGTAACAGCTGCCACAGATCTGGGGCTTAAAGTGCTGTTTTTCACACAGACCTCTTTTCAGTCTCTGCCGGTGTCTTTGAGAGCTTCAATACCTGGATTAAAACTTGAGAGTCTGAAGGTAATAATAATGGCTTGTTTAATGAGCGTCAAGATAATTAATGAAGAATACATGTAATACAAGGTAATTCAGTCAGAAATGCTATAAACCCCGTAAAACCTATTATATAATATTTGATACATTAATTTCTAAGGACTCAAAATGATTAATATATTGAAAACTTGCTGAAAAAAAAACAGTTGTACATAATCAGCTACATGCCTTCTGATTGATATTTATGGTATTAGGAGATATTGAGTGACAACTGATATTTATATGCATTTATGTAAGTAGCTGCTGCTACACTTCATCTTGATATACATTACAAGCTATCAGAATTTCATCTTATGTTTTGGCCGTATAAATATCAGCATCTGCACCAAATTGCACATTTTTGGTCAAATATGCACTCCAAATTCATATTATATTATAATATATGATAAACAAAGAAAAAATAACGTCCACACACTAAGATTACAGCTCCAAAAAATATTTTTCAAACTGCATAATATTTCAACCAGAATGAAACCTGATGAAGACCTGACTTTTTTGTTCTGAACCTAAACCCAATTTTGGATGTTAACACCTTTTTACATTTCTTTGCTCATAATACATGATTCATAAAAAAGCTATTCAAATAAAACACAATTTAAATTTTTATGCAAATGTATATATATTTTATATTTAGATTTTATTTTATGTTTTTTCTAAACATTCAATAAATGGTTGCATTTATATATATATATATATATATATATATTAGTGCTGTCAAACGATTAATCACATCCAAAATAAAAGTTTTTGTTTACATATATGAGTGTGTACTGTGTATATTTATTATGTATATATAAATACATGTGCATGTATATATTTAAAAAAAATATGTTATGTTTATGTTTTAAAAATATTTATATATAATATAAAATATAATAATGTAAATGTATATACATGTATATATTTTCAAAATATATACTGAATGTGTGTGTATTTATATATACATAAATATACACAGTACACATACATATATTATGTAAACAAACTTATTTTGGATGTGATTAATCGTGTTTAATCATTTGACAGCACTAATATATATATATATATATATATATACAGTTTATATGTCAGACAATGTTAATGTTACACATCTGATGTAGGGTTAATATTGATTTTAAAATCAGAAAGAGACTAAAATGGCAAATATATTTTTTATAATAAAAGTCATACAATTTTTTTTCATGCATGTTCATTTACAGAATGTCAAGTTTGTGTATGTGAAGACCTTGGAGGAGCTTGTTGAAGATATAGCATCCCTTCATGAGCTGGCGTCTGAGGCCGCATCTCCTCCCTCTCTGATTATTGTGGACGGTCTGGATCATTATTTGCACGGGTCTCGAGTTGGACCCCTACAGGACGACCTGAGCCCCGTGGCCCACGTGGTGGCCCTCCTGCACGACACTGCTGCTTTTCTCTCCCAGATCCTGCAGAACAGATCAGACGGCCAGGGCCTGTGCAGAGTTATGGTGTCCTGTCAGTCTGAATGTGAAGGCAGTCGGGACAGTGAAGCGCTTGCACCTGAGCTTCTCCTCTCTGTGCTGGACCGTTACCTGCAGGTGAGGTGCACGTTAGAGGAAGTGAAGCGTGACAAGGAGGCGGGGCTGAACGAGTGGCAGGTGTATCTGTCAGTCATGTGTCCTTCGCTGGTACAGCAGTGGCACATGGTGCTGCAAGCAGGAGGTGCTCTGGAGTTCAGGTCAGTCTTCAGTGGGGAACAGCAGATTGTGGACCAGCCAGAGAAAAGCAAACAGGAAAATGAGAGATGTGGAGACAACTAATAAAAGTTCATATTACAATACAACATATTTTGATTTGTCAGTTTGACAAGCCATACCTGATCAGAAATGTTATTGTTTATTTGTGATTTTGACAAAGGAACGTAAAGTTTTCTTGACTAAATACAGATAGTCAACAATACTTGTAGAATTTATAGCATTGACAATGTAAAAAACTACAATTTAATGTGAATTTAAAGTTTGCAGATTTGTTAAGTATAAAACAAATCTCAGCATTTATTTGTTGTACGTCTACTTTATTTACAGACTGTTATTCGTTTCCTTTTGATTACGTTGTTTTTTTTTTTTTTTTGAAACAAACTTTTGGTGACATCTAAATAGATTAGTTACTTGATTACATTGCATTGCATACTTTATTTTAGGTTTTAAGAACAGTTTTTTTTTTACAATTTGTAAATTACCAAAAATCCAATCATTTTCATGCTTTTCCATGTTTTTCCTAATTAAACATGAGTTACTAGCTGTTTCAGTCACCTGTTAGGAGTCAGTTTTTGAATCACCTTCTCAAGGGCTCAACTATCTGCAAATGTAATGCAAATTGTTTTTGTACATGTTGGTGCAAAAAAAGACCGTTTGGAAATTTGCTGATTTCTTAAGTCTCTGAAATTGGGCTACACAAAAGAAAAGGTTATACAAAAGAGAGTCAGTCATTAAGTTTTGAGTGAACTATCACACTAACACAGAGAACATAAAAGGGGAAATGAGAAGACTTTGCTGGGTGAGATCCCGTCTGCTTATGCTATAAATAAAAATCATTTTCTTTCTAGAAAACAATAGGAGCTTTATTGCTGATAGAAAACAAGACAAGTAGTTATTTAGAAACTGATTAATTCATAGGTTTTCAATCTTATTACCAATGCAGTTATAAAATAAAACACTCAGTCATTGTACCATTGGATAGACAGGACTACATGTCAAAGAAATGTGTCAGAAATAGCATACATATCTATTTTTTTTTTTGCAAGTTTCTGTACTAAAAATGGTATTACCAATTTACCTTGGTTAACTCATAGTTGTTCACAAATTAAACACATTTGGTTTAACCTTAAGGATTACATAAGACAGAACACATAAAGAAAGCCGACAAATTAAAGTAAAACTGACGCTGGAAGTTTCTGTACAGTAATTTGACCATACTGCATATTACAAACAAATGTACAAATTAACTTAATACACATTATTGCGAATGATTCATCAGTGCACGTTATTTAACAGAACTAAAAAAAAATGTCAAATTGTAATATTTTAGCAAAAGTAAAAATGACTTTCTTCACAAAGTGGGTTAAGTTTCAACTATCGGGTACTAGTGGTGTTTTAGGAAGGGTGTAGTCCTCCATAATAAACTGCAAACGCTCGTATGAAACGCCCACTGTTCTCGATCTAATCAGGTCTCCCTACATGTTGTGTTACAAAATTCTGTTTCACTCTGAAAGAAAAATGAATTGCAAATGTCAATAAAGTCATGGTGAATTTAAGAGAAATGGTCTTTTCCAAATCAACCATACAAGCATTCCCAGAATGCACCAGAAGAACTAAGGATGGATGGATGAATTATCCTTCATGTGACCTATACATGAAGGAGCCTAAAAAGAAGGCCTAATGGTTAAGTCTGACGTCCTCCTCTAGGTTTTAACGTTTTACAGATGTGAAAGATACATATTTACTTAAACCACAAAAACAGAATAGAAAACTGTAATTTACATTTAAAAATATATATTATGTACAATTTACAAGACAGATTCAGACTTGGGGAAACCCCAAAACAGATTGATATATGAACTGCCATCAGGCACTTTCCACAAAGAGGCTTAAAATAAAAACATAATTATCCAACTTATTTAATATTTCGCACTACAAAAAAAAAAGTAATGGGACAGCTAAATAAACCTGATTTGTGGAAAAGTGCCACCAATAAATGTAGTCATAATTAAAGACCAAAAAAAAAAAAAAGAAAAATCTCCACTGGTATTTTAGTGGTATACTGTACAAAAATGTTTCGTCAACAGCTGCCATGCTATAATGTTAGCTTATTTTATCTGATGGAGTTTGTTTTTATATCTGAAAGATCCTAGTGTTTTCATATGTCCTTAAACGTCATGTCTCAAACAGAAACCAGTAAGATCCTGATGTGAATTTGTAGTAGTAGTAGTAGTAGTAGTAGTAGTATCCAGACCACGTCCTGTACATATTGGCTCTTTTTGACTTAGATGGAAAAAAACTGAAGTCAGTGGCTACCAGCAACTGGTTACCAACATTCTTCAAAATATCTTCTTTTATGTTCCACAGAAGAAAGAAAGTCACACAGGTTTGATGACATGAAGGTGAGAAAATGATGAAAGAGTATTCATTTTTGATTGGACTATCCCTAGGTATTGCGGGTTTACCAAACGGGACCCGTGCATGACTCTGATCCAGATTTAACGTATTGACCAGAGAGTGGCCACTTGTGGAGAAAAATCTCGTTTTTGTAATCATTTGTGTACATCCTGTGTCTCCCGAGCTCTGCGATCTTGCTGGAGCTCATCGGGCTGTAGTCCATAGAGACCCCCGAGTCTGCGACCGCCATGTAGGCGTATCCCGGCCCTTTGGGGGGCCAGGTGTGGTTGGGATACTCAAAGCTGGATTGCGACGACAGTCTGCCTGAACCCGAGCTCTGCTGCAGGGAGCCGAGGTCAGAGTGTGAGGTGCTCAAGGACGACGTTCCTGCGGTGGTGAAGAGTGTCTGGAGCGGTAACGTCTCCTCAAAGACATCGTCCACCTGCTGCTCGTTGTCTCCTTGATTGAGGGTGACGTAGGTGTCATGTGACTGCAATATCGACGACTGGGAACGAGATTCAGGGTTTTCTTGAAGATGCCTCAGTTGCTCCATGAGCCAGTGAGCTTGAGGAGGTTCTCGCCATCTGTCCGTTAACCCCGAGTCCGAACGCTCGCTCTCCCTCTCCTCTTCCTCCTCCGCAGGTTTCCTCTCCTCTCTCTGGGACGTGCCGTGGCTGGTCAGGGAAACCTCGGATAAAACCTCCAGCGGTGAAGGAAGCTCCTCTGTGTACACATGGACTGATCTGCCCCACATGTTGCCATTATTTTGGCTCATCCACTCCTGAGGGCAGAAGAAACACAAAATAGTGAATTACTAAACATCTAGCTCTTGTCTAGAGAGCACTTATCTCTTTTTCAGTGGTTTTTCAGTTCCAATCAGCTTTCCTACCAAAACACACAGCAAATATTGTCCTTCATTGACTTGACTAAGAATGTAGGCCTATTTATTTATTAACTTTAATTTATTGTATTGGTTAAAACACTGAGCTTTTAAATACATCTCTTCCATCTTTGTTGACCCTCTAACTCTAGCACTCTCTGTTCATTTTCTAACTGCTTGTTTTCTTTAAAAAAAAGGCTTTCTCTATCCTGTTTTCTTTATATTTAATATAAAAAAGACCCTCCAACACTAGCGTTCCCTATTCTTTTTCTATTCTATCTACTTGTTTTCTTTTAATTTATTATATATATTTAAAAAAAAACTTGCTATGTGTACTGTGTTAGGCTAACTGAGACTTGTCATAGCACTTGCTTATTATCGCTCTTTTTTGGTTTTGATTGCTTCTATTGTCCTCAATTGTAAGTCACTTTGGATAAATGTGTGTGCTAAATGACTAAATGTAAATATAAGAGGTTGGATTGTGGCTTATGTTATTATAGACTGATATCAACCTGGACATTTAATAAGCTATTATTTGGCTATTTTGAAAATGGCTAGTAACTATGTTCACTGTAAAAACAGTAATATTGTGAAATATTATTAAAAATTAAAATAACTCTTTTCTGTACTAAAATGTAATTTATTCCTGTGATTAAAAGATGTATTTTCAGCATCATTACTCCAGTCTTCAGTGTCACAGGATCCTTCAGAAATCAGTCTAATATGTTTACATTTATTATTATTATTATTATCAATGTTGAAAACAGTTGTGCTGCCTTATATTTTTTCTGTGGAAACTATAATAGTTTTTTCAGGATTCTTTGATGAATAGAAAGTTAAAAAGAAAAGCATTTATTTCAAATATAAATCTTTTGTAACATTATAAATGCCTTTACTGTCACTTTTGTAACAGTAAACTGTCTTTACTGTGAGAAGATTTTTTTTTACACTGAATCTCTTAGATTAAACTTTGAATCTAGACGGATGTCCTGTTACTTCCTCTGCAGTCAAAAATGTGGGTGTTATATTAGACAGCATCTTATCTTTTGGAAATCATATTTCACATGTTACAAAAACAGCATTCTTCCATCTTAGAAACATTGCCAAGCTACGGAACATGTTACCTGTTTCTGATGCAGAAAAGATAGTTCATGCATTCATGACCTCTAGACTGGACTATTGTAATGCACTGCTAGGTGGTTGTCCTGCATCTTCAATAAACAAGCTACAGATAGTACAAAATGCAGCGGCTAGAGTCCTTACCAGGTCAAGAAAATATGATCATATTACCCCAATTTTACAGTCTCTGCACTGGCTACCTATTAAGTTCCGTATCAGTTACAAAATATTATTACTTACCTATAAGGCCCTAAATGGTTTACTCACATTTCACTGCTGGTTATACAATCTCTGTATAGTCGTGTATGTGACAAATAAAACTTGAAAACTTGAAACTTGAAACTTGAAAAACTTGAGCTCCTGTGTACCTAACTAGTCTTCTATCACGCTAAAATCCAACCCGCTCCCTAAGGTCGCAAAACTCTGGACTCTAGAATAGCAAAGTCCACTAAAGGAGGTAGAGCTTTTTCATATTTGGCTCCCAAACTCTGGAATATCCTTCCTGATAACGTTCGGGGTTCAGACACACTCTCTCTGTTTAAATCTAGATTAAAGACACATCTCTTTAACCAAGCATTCACATAAATGTATCTCATAACCTTGTACTTCAGGTACATCTGATCAAATGCACATTCATTATTTTGCTTGGGTTCATTTTTTGCATTATTTTTTGAACAGCAGCTACGCTATTTTTCCTCTATTTGCTTCTCTGTTTCTGCCATTACACAAGCGTCAGTCTGAATCCAACCCTTACAAAGATTTGAGATGACCGAACACCTGAGAAGAGATGATGCCAACCCTCAGACAACATACAAAACTAACAAATTTTGCTTTAAGTTTAATCGAAACATATTATCATTGCTGTTAATAGTGTTCACTGTCTGTTTGATTACATGTCATTAACTAACTGCATGATTTTTACTGTACATTTCTGCCATATGGACACTTTTACATAGTCACCACTGATAAGCTACTCTTAAATATAATGAAGAAACTTTAATTTTCTGTGAAGCTGATTTGCAACGAATTGTATCGTGAAAAGCGCTATACAAATAAACTTGAATTGAATTGAACTTTTGATACATTTTATGCATCCTTGCTGAATGAAAGTATTCTTTCCTTTCAAAAATATTTGTTTATTCAACACTCATCATTTTGGTTAAATTATTAAACATACTTTGTTTATGATACCTATTGTAAATGATACATATATTGACATTGAATAAATTACCTTAAAATCCCCTTTGTAGACAGTAAAAAGACCTGGAAACTTGTGCTCTGGTGTCGGGATGTCAGGCCAGAGTTTCTTAAGAAGAAACCTGTAAAGCGCACAGAAACTGTTTAATATTTCCCAACAGACAGTAAAGTCTGTAAATTTAATGCATGAAATATAAAGTTTCCACAGTTACATAACATGCAATTGTTTCAGTAGCCTAAATGTTTCTTTGTCCAGCCATACATGCACAACCAACCTTAATCAGCCTTTACTGAACTATGATTGAAGGACAATAGTGTCCCTCATAATAGTTAGTATATAAACATTTGTCCTTATTTAGATAGTAATGGTGTGTGCTCATGAAAACTGACTTGTGCTGGGACAGAAACACAGTCAGAGTCAGCAGGCAGAGGATCAGTCCGATGAAAAGAACCAGTAACACGATCAGCGGATCCACGTCTGTTAGAAAAGAAGAGAAACAAAAACGATTGGTCTTCCGTAGGTCTGATGATGCTCGTCGATGTTAAATCAAAGTAGGCGGGGTTTACTGAGCGCAAATTCCAGTGCGTTGAAAGAGAGCGAGGTAAGTTGAAGTAGCGACACATTCAAATATGCGACAACTGTTTTACCTTAGAAATGTTTACTTCCCAACTAGAATTAGCTTGAATTTCCATCACCATTCAATGTCTTCATACTTCATTAAAAACAATTGCAAATGTAAACTATATTAGGCCTATTGCCCAGCTCTAATTTGCTATAAGTGATTATATGGCATGAAGATATTAATTTATTATAAATATTAACATCATGAATTTCTGTAAAGCTGTTAAAACAATGTGTATTGAGAAAAGCGTTATATAAAAAAAAAGACTTGATTTGAAATGATTTATACGTTGATTGTACTTTCAGAAAGCGTTTAAAAGCACATACCGCTTGGCGGTGTAACTCCAAACACAGGCTCGGTCCAAGCACTCCAGTAGCCTTTGTAGGAAACACCATCAGGTTTGGCACGGACCCACACCTTGTATCTGGTGTCGGACTGTAAGCCAAGCAAAACCAGCATTGTGCTGACCTTTATGACCTCCACCTTCAAAACATAATTCACCGGTGAGTTTGAACAAGAAGCAAAATACAGCAGCTCATTCAAGTAGTGCTAACGGTTCATGAAGTGCAATACCTTGCCCATGTTACTTCCCTCCACCGCGTATCTGACCTCATATATCATACTGTCATCCATGTATTTGAGCGGAGGAGGCAGCCAGCTCACGTTCAACTGCCCTTCCTTCCCTGAGCTCATGACCGTGAGGTTTCGGGGAGGATCTAGAAACACTGGGAGAGGAAAGGCATTGTAAAACATCTTATATGTAGAGGACTGAGGGCAGAGTGCTTACATGCAAATTACTACTTACATGAAAATTGCATTCAGTAACAAAATATATTAGATTTCACATTTTAGGTAATCTGTTCTGATTACTTTTTAATTAGTTTTGACCTAACTCGTTTATCACATAGATTTGATATTGTTTTGTACCATGTTGATGTAAAAATACAAAGAGAAAGAAAAGATAATCCATTCTTTGTTATCAACAACATGAACTGTATTAATCTTTACATCAGGGTTTCCCAGATTGGGGTTTGTGAAGGAACTGAAGGGGTTTCGTGAGTTGATGAAAAGCTAGTGCTTAAAATAATCAGTTATTTACCTGCTTGTCAATGAAAAACAATAAACAAAGAAGAGAAAAAAGAATGACTTATTAATAATTTAGTCTTGTAATCCATAAAAAGTAACTGTAACCTGATTATGAGTATTTTAAAACATCATAAAATCTAATTACAAGTCGTTCATTTTTTGGAATCTGATTACATAATTCAGATTACATGTAGTCATGTATACCCATCACTATGTCTGCATGCTGCTTAGTGAGGATTTCTTCATTTATTACTTTTGTAAAGCTTTCAAAGACTTACAGAAATTCTCAGCGTTTAGTCTACGACTGTAGAGCATCCGGCCATCATGAAGAACCTGCACATCAAGCGTCGTGAAGAATGGGGGTTTGGGCAGTTTGCAGAAGAGGACGGTTTTGTTACTGGCCAGTAAAGACAGAGATGAAACCGCATAAGCCATTTTGTTCTTATTCCTAAAGACATATGAAAAGAAGAAATTGCGTCGATTGATATTTTCACAGGACAACTGAACTAAAATTACTTGAATAACATTTTATGCTGTCTTTAAAGAGACAATATTATAATGATCAGTTTCTAAGAATAATTTTGACAAAAAAAGTTTAATTGTAGCTTTGGGCCTCAAATCAGTTACTTACTCGTATGAATACGTGAGGGTATATTGATCGTGTAAATTATTCCTCTCTTCCTCCTCTTCCCAAAAGCATGTGAGATCCTTTCCCTCCACAAAACATTTAATATCCTCTGTTTCGTCTTGGAGTAACTGAGCCACTGAACAATCATATCAAGTTATTTTGCAAGCATTATTCAAAGACAATTTATTTTCTAATAAGCACAAGTACACAAAGCACAGGTCAACACAAATATATATAGTTTTTCTTATTTTAGATTTAGCTTTTTTTATGTAAGCAGTAAATAAAAATTATAATTATATTATCATATAAAAAAGTTGCATATTTCATGACTTTCTCAATTGAAAACATGCAATTATTCTGTTCTTTGGTGCTCAGTTATTATTACTTTTGCTGCTTAATATTTTTGAAAACCACTATATGCAGTGCTGCTTGAAAGTTTGTGAACCCTTTAGAATTTTCTATATTTCTGCATAAATATGACCCAAAACATCATCAACTTTTCACATAAGTCCTGAACCGAAACAAACAAGTGAGAGAAAAATATATTCTTTGTCATTTATTTATTGAGAAAAATGATCCAGTATTGCACAAGTATGTGAATCTTTGCTTTCAGTATCTGGTGTGACCCGCTTTTGCTGCAGTAACTGAAGGTAAAGTTTCTTGTAAATGCTGATCAGTCCTGCACAATAACATGTAGGAGTTTTAGCCCATTAGTGCAGAACCACTTTCCTCCTATGAACTGCTTGCTTAGGTCCTTTCACAACATTTTAATTGGATTAAGGTCTGGACTTTGACTCAGCCGTTCCAAAACATTAACTTTGTTCTTCTTTAATCATTCTTTGGTAGAATGACTTGTGTGTTTGGGGTTGTTGTCTTGCTGCATGACCCACGTTCTCTTGAGACTCTGTTCTTAAACAGATGTCCTGACGTTTTCCTTTAGAAATCGCTGGTATAAGAATTCATTGTTCCATCAATGATGGCAGGCTGTCCTGGCCAAGATGCAGCAAAACAGGCCCAAGCCATGATACTACCACCACCATGTTTCACAGATGGGATAATATTCAACATAAATATAATAGAACATAATAGCTTCTCATTTAAACCAATAAGTTCTATTTTGGTTTCATCCATCCATTAAACTCTGGCTTGTCCACATGATCTTTAGCAAGCAATTTTCTTTTTGGAGAACAGTGGCTTTCTTCTTATAAACTCTGTCATGCACAACATGGTTGCTCAGTGTTCTCCTGATGCTGGGCTCATGAAGCCAATGTGAGAAAGGCCTTTAGTTGCTTAGACATTACCCTGGGAACTTTTGCAACCTCACAGACTTCTGTTGATCTTTGTTGGTCGACCACTTCTCGGGAAGGTAACAATGGTCTTGAATTTCCTCCATTTGTACACAATCTGTCTGACTGTGGATGTATGGAGTACAAACTCTTTAGAGATGGTTTTGTAACCTTTTCTAGCCTGATGAGCAACATCAACTCTTCTTCCGAGGTCCTCAGTAATCTCCTTTGTTCGTGACATGATTCACTTCCACAAACATGATCAGACTTTGATAGATCCCTGTTCTCTGAATAAAACAGGTCATGTACTGACATTTGATAGTCATTGCTCTGACTGAAAACACCTCTGCACAGATGGACTCTAATTTCTCCTTTAAATGAACTGCTAATCCAAGAGATTCACATACTTTTGCCACTCACAGATGTGCAATATTGGATCATTTTCCAGAATAAATAAATGACAAAAAAATATTTTTCTCTCATTTGTTTGACTGTGTTCTCTTTGTCTACTTTCAGGACTTATATGAAAATCTGATGATGTTTTGGGTCATATTTATGCAGAAATACAGAAAATTATAAAGGGTTCACAAACTTTCAAGCAGCACTGTATATAGTGGTTTTCGCACAAATATTAGCAGCCTTGGTGAGCTTTAGATATGGTATATTGATAACAAAAACGGTATATTGTACATACTGTTTTTAATTATACTTCCACAATTTTTGTTTTAAATTTAGAAAGTCATGAAATATGCATGTAACTTCATACTTAAACAACTGAAAGACATTTGAAAGAAAGTCGCTTTTCTTACCTTTACTTTCAAAATGTTGTCCTCCTGTAGTGACGAAAGCAAGACACAACATGAAAACAATTTTCAATCTGTCACTCCTCATTTTTGTCATCCATTTATATTACAAATGCATCACTGCTCTGCATAACGGTGCTGAAAGGTGTATCCTCCTTTCCAGGTTGGCTTTTCATTCAAATTGTTTTGCGGACAACATGAACAGTTATTTGCATCTCATCCGATAAGCTGATAGTGTGTTCACTATGTGTGTTTACTCTTTTACTATTTGGAGGTGGAGCACAAAAAAGTGTTGTTTACTGGGAGGAGCCTGAGTGAGGACATGCTGTCATAAGTGTTTGAAGAGCTCAGTCTTCACTCTTAAGATGTAGGCTAACATTACATGATGTCCGACCTTGAGGCTGGAGCAGGAAATAATGTGACTTTTTAGGGGTCTAAAAGACTTTTAGCCACTGATGCATGTTCATTATGTGAAGTGCAGTCAACAGGTGCTCAGTTGTAAGAGTTTTTAAGTGTGCAAACTGCTCTGGTGTTGTTCTGCACACTCTAACCGGTTATTTTTTATCACAGCCTGACACTCTTGTTTTTTCATGCTCAACCTGCGTTATCAGCACAGCGCTGAGCTCCTCTTATGCACAGATAAGCGCAAGCATCACGACCCGATCCAGTCTGCCTGCAGCTCACTGTCCATTATCACTGCGACAGGACTGTGCCGTTATTTCAACCCGGGACACATTGTTAAGTTAGGAAATGTGACGCCCGATTAGGCCCACAGGTGGTTTTAATCATGCAAGAACTTTGTCTTTTTAGTAAAGAAGTAATTTTATGTGCATTTAACAGAAATTATCCGATTTTGGCCCTTTAATGCACTCAAAACCAATTTACACCTCAATGCGAAATGTGACCCTGGACCACAAAACCAGTCTTAAGTCGCTGGGGTATATTTGTAGCAATAGCCAAAAATTAATTGTATGGGTCAAAATTATAGATTTTTCTTTTATGCCAAAAATCATTAGGACATTAAGTAAAGATCATGTTCCATGAAGATATTTTGTAAATTTCCTACTGTAAATATATCAAAACTAAATTTTTGATTAGTAATATGCATTGCTAAGAACTTCATTTGGACAACTTTAAAGGCAATTTTCTCAATATTTTTATTTTTTTGCACCCTCAGATTCCAGATTTTCAAATAGTTGATATCTCGGCCAAATATTGTCCTATCGTAACAAACTATACATCAATGGAAAGCTTATTTATTCAGCTTTCAGGTGATAAAATAGGTCATATTTATACAAACAACATCAGAGTATTCAAGACTGTTAATAAGGTGTAAGATGTGCATATGTACTATATTTCTAGCTGTCTAGGGGTGGTTTCAGTTTCTCACCCCAAAACAGCATCAGCACAGTGTGTGTTTGTGTGTGTGTGTGTGTGTGTGTGTATGTAAAAGAGGAAGTTCATGAAGTGCATTTGTTTTAGAGACAAATGGAGAGAGAGTGAAGCCTTGAAATAATATTAACAATGGCCGCTTTGAATCATGTATGGTTCAGAGCTTCACTCTGAACTGAGGCTGTTTTTTTTAAGGGGACAGAACACTTGTAGTATTTGTAAGCTTATTACAGTATGAGCAAAACCATTTATCAAACCATCAATACATCATAAATTTTGCTACTTCAAATGCATCTACAAATTCATTTTCCCTTGGTACAACATTGCTTAAGTCCACTTTAATGGCATTTCTCATCATGTTCATAACACATGGCCATTCTATCATCAATTAATCCTCCACCCTTGTCATTGTCAGGAATGAATGTGCAACAATATGGAAGACAGACGGGGCCAAAAATTGTGAAATTTGACCATGTCAACACATGCAATTTGTCTACTTTAACACAGCAATTTTGAACTTGTTTCTTTTGTACATGTAGACACGCCATGTTAAGGTGTCAGTTTTCGCTATGTTTCTTTAGTACGTGTAAAAACACGCAGTTTTACCATCGTAAGAATGTGTAATACTTTTTAAAGCAGATTTACCTCTAGATTTACATGATGTTTTATTAACAAGGTTCGGGAGGAGCACGATCAGAACCAATTTGGCACAGGTGTAACTCGTTTAGCTAACCATCCTAACTAGCACTATAAGTAGGGGCTACTGTACAACGGGGTAAAAGGCGCCTTTGATATTATTTTCATCTAAACCACTAGATGGCACAAAAACGTGGCGTAGCACTTTCCAAAACATTCGCTTTTCAAGATGCATATTTGTCTGATCTTTGACGCGATCGTGCGCAGCAGCGCAAAGTTGATTCTGTGCTTACTTGATCTAATATTTTATGTTTTTTTAAATGTTGTAGATTTAAGTAGCAAATGAGAATCGCTAAAATGAATGCATATATTTTGAGACAAAGATCTTCTTCACGATAATTAAAGCAACAGTTTTTAAATAACGAAAGAATATGTAAAGGTATGGTATTTGGGGTAAAAAGCGCCCCTGCTGTTGGGGCTAAAGGCGCACAGTAATTAACATGATAATTAATAGATCGCTGACTTTTCCATTTGTTGACATGACATGGTTAGATTCAGATGGTAAATATAATATATTATGTTAGGTGTCCATATTAGAGATAATCACCTTGTTTAGAATGAAACCATCATATTTAAAAACATGATATTAATCATATCATATAATAAAATATAATTTGTTGTTACTACTGTAAATATATTTTCAATTATTATTGGATCTTCTTCAATACTTTCAGAATCTTTATTTATGTATTTTTATATTAACATATTTTAATGACAGTAGGCCTATAGTTATTGAACAAATTATTATTATTTTTTAATTAAGCAGAAAACAGTACAAACTTTGCTAAAGTGATTGTTTTGAACAAGTATTTTACCCCGTGTGTGGGGTAAAAGCCCCCCCCCCCTTGCCACCTCATACATTTATAAGATTTTTAAACAAAATAAACAACTTGAATGATTTATTTTCACACAAAATCTGTTGCTCCATTAATGTTCAATACAACGTATATATTTTCTCGGCAATTATACATTTTAGGCGCAGTGAATAGCACATTTCTTCTTAAGGTGGGCCTTTAGCCCCGTTGTACCTATATATATATATATATATATATATATATGTAGCCTACCTACCTCTGTCCTACGACAGTTTTCCGGCATCCCTCCTCCACCCCAACTCCTCACTCCTAATCTATTTTCATCCCATATTAGGGATAGGGGGGAGTTCTCTGGTTCGGGCTATATTCCGGGCTCAGAGGACAGAAGGACAGCACGCCAAAATATGCTTACTACTTGCTATCAGATTAGATGTAAGGGTGAACTCATGAACCACATATTAATCCATTCTTTAGTTTATTGCAGCATTGTTTTTACTGATATCTACTTTGTTAGAGTAAATGAATCAATGTTACAATTTAAATGAAGACTTTTCTATCTGAGAAAGAACAGGACTGAGAAGGACATTGACAAATCATGACATTAGACTGACATCACACAACGTACCGAAGCATTATGCCTCATGACCAAATATAACGTCTGATGTTTGCGTATGTGCATTACAGTGTACCATTATAACATGAATAAACATGATGTCTGATGTTTGTACCACATATGCAAACGGAGTTTCAAATACAGAAATTTAATTGGTTGCTGTGTGCATTTTCGCATTAACAGACATACAGTGCGTGTTGACATGGTCTTTTGGCCCCATCTGCCTTCCATACAACAGGTGGTTCCTACGATGTGGCATACTCCACTCTGAGCTGCACTTGTTGTTGTTGACATTTACATATTGACAATGGGTGTATGTTTCATTGCATAATGTGACGGGTATCTCTCCTACGGAATTATTGCCAAAGTTTCCAGAAACACACATACTATATTTGGCATATGGAGGTGACAGATCATGTTTAGTATTCATCTGCTCTAGCATTTTTTTTGTTGTTGTTGTTGTTTTTACAGTTCAGATATGAGATTTTGCGTTGTCTTATTAAAAGCAATTTTAGGTACTGTAAAAAAAAAAAAAACGGGTGACACTCAGGTCAACGGTGCATGTATTTCCTCTGGCTCTGGAGGATGTGGGTCAGTGGTGTGTAACAGGAAAATGAAATTCAGGAAGCACCTTTGTCGTAGTTTTCTGGGTACACAGATAAAAGCAGAGGAGTTGGCAGAGCTATGGGTATAAAATCATAAGTTACAGATGCTATCGACTCACACAAAGTCACTTTCCTGTTTGTTCCTGTTTTTTTTTAGATGTTTTAGAGGTACCTTTTTTAGGTACTGGAACACAACTGCCATCAAGTTTTCACCTTAAGTCCCAAGAAAACACTTTACAAATGTGGTGAACTTCAAAGGTGCTACTTTTCTAAGTGATCAGATTTAAAAGTATTACTTAAAAGGATTGTTCACCCAAAAATGAAAATTCTATCAATGCCAAAATTCTATGCAATGCCACGGTATGCCATAGATATGACTCCAATAGAATTGATGAACTTATAAGAAGAATGCATTGCAAGTCACTTTTGATGCATAAATGTGTAAATGTATGCACTATAAAAACAAAGTAAGTGTTTGTGCTGCCTTAAAATTTTAAGTTTAGTCAACTTGAAATGTGAAGTTGTATAGTGACAACTTGTGTACAAGTTCTCTTATCAAGTCTGGCAAAGTTATTTTAAGGCTACAC
The DNA here is from genome assembly GCA_027422415.1 of Schizothorax lantsangensis. Taxonomy (NCBI): domain Eukaryota; kingdom Metazoa; phylum Chordata; class Actinopteri; order Cypriniformes; family Cyprinidae; genus Schizothorax; species Schizothorax lantsangensis. The sequence goes on from CM049840.1 coordinate 12,382,014, forward strand.
TTTGTGATAGCTAACTGCAGGAACTATTTTTACAATGATAAAACCATTCATAACCTGCTTAGTTATGCAAAAGGTAAGCAAGCATTTTCTTTAAAAATGCAAGAAATCTATATTATGCAATTTGTTACAGCACTCAATTAGTGCTTTTTAATGAATCTGAAATAGAAACAAAAAGCAGATAAACAAAACGTTGGTATAAAGGGACAGGAAAGTGACAAAACGTCTTACAGATCAACTTGTGATGCACATATCTGACAGAGTGTATTTTAATAATGCATGGAATGGTTGAGTGGTTTTATAAAGACATCTAATCGAGTTTAACCTGCTGGTTTACAGAACTGTGGCATGGCTTGGTATCATCCGACAGACAAGAACAGGCAGAAAAAAGCTTCAGTACAGAACACAAGGCCACTATCTTTCTGCTCTGAAGAAACACTGGACATAACGGACAGCCAGGAGAGTGTGCAAAACATAGATAGAGGAGACGAGAGGGTGTTTCAGATGGCCAACACTCTTTCTGTTGTGTCCACTGTACTGCTGCTGAATGAACCGTACCGCATATGAGTGAATCTCACAAAACTGATCAAGAACATGCTCATAAGAAATTAAATGGGGCATATTTTTAGGATCATTAAAGACTATTTCCCCCTTTAAAACTTTATTGGAACCTGATTAACAACTACAGAAATTAAAATATAAACATTATAAGAAATAAAATGTAAATGTTAAAAAAAACATTTCAAGTAGTTGCAAAGATTAAAATATTACATCAACATTTCTCATTTTAATTTAGTTTTGTTTTTAATAACAACACAACCTCAGTGAAGAAACAAACATTGTGCAAAGGATGAATGATTAATAATCAGAGGCCCTCTTTTTTTTACGATACATCTGTCCAAATCTGTTATGATGAAGAAACAAACTTTACATCTACATCTTGGATGGCCTGATATTCATTTTCGAATAAAAAGACCCTTTAAGTACTTTCCAAAAAAAAGATATTATAAATTATTGTGACAGCATACCGGTCATTTTGGGTTGCAGATAGTTTATTTGCGATCTTATCATTTAAGAAAATGCTTATACCAAAAAATAACAGTAAAACATTGATTTGAGTGGATATTTTTGAGTGTGCGATGCACGCAAGTTTTATACGACAGCCCATGATCGCACATATCAGAATAGCACAGTGCATTTATCTCCATAATAGTGCCGAATGAGCTGTTAGGACTGTAATTTAAAGCAGATGGACATGCAGATAGACAATACAGAAGCTGCCCGCTCAGGGCTGTGGACGTTACAGTATCCGATGAGATAGCGAACATGTGCTAAAAACACAAAGATCCATTGAAACGTGTCTTTTTTGAGGGAAAAAAGTGAAAAGAGAGTGTGATCAACGGGTGTGGATGGACCTCTAAACACTGTGCAGTACAGTATCTCCAGCTGTGTCACGTAGATCACTGGCGCAGTCAGATTTCAATCTCAAAAAGTAGTGAATAGGTGAGGAGAAGTTCTCTGTGTGAGTCTGTTTTAGCAGGCACAGCCGCTGTGTCCCTCAGAGGACGTGTCCTGCGGACTGGAGTCTTTGTGGTTGGACACTGGACCGTCTCCGTCCATACTTTCATTCATCTTTTCACAGATCACATCCACCAGACACTCAAAAACCTGCTTCACGTTGATGTTGTCTTTGGCGCTGGACTCAAAAAACTGAAAACCTGAGAAAAAACAAACAAAACAGAACTGTCTGTATGCCAGGGTTATTATAGTTAACTGAAACTAAAATTTTAACCATTAAAAAAACTTGTCTGTTACTTAAGATAAATGTTAACTGAAATAAAATAAATTAAGCTAGAAGTCTCAGCTAGCCAAAATTTCTCAATTTAATTTAGTTTAACTTGATGTACAAAAATAGCTAAAACTAAGCTTAATAATAAAAAACTAATGTGTATATATATATATATATATATATATATATATATATATATATATATATATATATACACACACCAAAATGATGAATAGCATGATATATATAAAGGTACATGTATAATATATTTAACTTAGAAAACTCATTTACATACAAGTTTACATACAAAAATTACATATTTTATTTATATGTGACCCTGAACCACAAAACAAGTCATAAGGTAAATAGATAAATAAGCTTTCAATTGATGTGTGGTTTATTATGATAGGACAATATTTGGCCGAGATACAACTATTTGAAAATCTGGAATCTGAGGGTGCAAAAAAAATACTGAGAAAATCACCTTTAAATTTGTCCAAATTAAGTTCTTAGCAATGCATATTACTAATCAAAAATTTAGTTTTGAAGAGATTATTAAGGTGTGGGGAAATAAATAAATAAATAAATAAATAGGATCAGTTTTGTGGAAATAAACTAAACTATTATTCTACATATACTTATTTTGAAACAGATATAGCTATCAGATATTGTAATGGAGCTCTGCACCTGGCATGGCAGTAAGTGCACATTGAGACTAGTGTTCATAACTGAGATTTAACCATCTGATTTGTTTTTCTCTTCAGGTCATCAAAATAAAATTGCAAATAAAATTGGCACAAAGTCTAATGTGCATCCTCTCACCGAGTTCCTGAGCCAGTCTCTGACTGTCCTCTGTGGGAATGAGTCGGTCATCTTCCAGGTCACACTTGTTGCCCACCAGTATCACCTGTGCATTGTCCCACGAGTATGTCTTTATCTGAGTGGCCCTAAGAGCCAAACATGCAGGACATAAACATTAAACACTCTTAATACACACATAATGTACAGATGCATGTTTGTGTGTCACTCACCAGTCCTGAACAGCGCTGAATGAGTCCTGGTTTGTGATGTCGTACATTAGCAGGAAGCCCATGGCTCCTCTGTAATACGCTGTAGTGATGGTTCTGTAGCGCTCCTGTCCGGCTGTGTCCTGAACAACAGAATCATTACAATAATCAGAATTATACACAGCATCCTGGCTTGTGAGGATGATAAATGGTCTTTTTACCAATGATGACCAGTAGATGGCAGAGTTGTCATTGTTTTTTTCCCAAGAAACACTGCTATATTATTCTGGTGTTAAATTATGGAGATCCAGGGTTATATAATGATCATCCTTTTGACATATAAATCTTCAGATATTTAAATTGTTAATAACTCTTATCATATAAGGGTTTTATATATATGAAGTAATATATATTCATATATATTAAAATAATTCTCATATTTATTTATATATATTTATGCATAAAGTATGTATATAATATAAATACTTTTTAATGTAAAAATAAACAAGCATACAAAATTTTATATATGAATATTTATACATTAAAGATACAAAATAATGCTACTCTATATGTATCAAGTATTTATATTTTAAAATTAAACATATTTGATTGATTATATTTTTACTTCTTGATATTTATCATACTTTTTCTTTGCTTCTATCATTTATCTATATACATAAATGCAGACAACCCCCCCCACCCCACAAATTTACAATAAAATAAAACAAAATAATAAAAAAATCATCGAAGAGGTCTATGGACTATTGGTCTGGGTTGGCACAGCAACTATGCGCCGTCGCTAAGAAACCTACTATTGGCTAAACTTATTTGCATGAAGAGCCATCCCATCATCAGAGAGGGAGGAGAGAACGTGTTTCCTGGGCAACCAGTGGCTCACACAGGTTTACACATGATCCACTAATGTCTGGCAAGAGTGACAGACAGCAGAGATGAGCTCCAGACTACAGCCAGATGGACAAAAAACCTGTGAGACTTCAGAATACAGAGCATGTGCCCTTCAGCATCATGTATTTATATCAATAATTACGCAAGCACAATTACTATTCTCTCGCTTAGAATTAATTACAACATTTCTAAGGCCAAAGTGCAAAGAGACAAGAAAAAGAAAATCTGTGGTAATGGTTAACAAATGAAATCATTTTCTATCCGGCTAACTGTATGCTTTATGCATCATAAGCATGAATCATGCTCCACTATATCACTATAATATCCCCTTTTGGGATCTGCACCCACAACCTCTAAAGGCTCTTCAACCACTAGCCTATTTCCATTTCTAAATTATGCATAAGAAACATTTATTTGATTAGAGTGAGCTGAAAATGCAAAAATGCACTGCAACTTTTTCATCTAACAGTGCATCTGCAGAACTCTTTCATACTCAAGGTTTTGTTGAACAGACAGTCAAAGGCTGACAGATGCAGAGGTTCAGTGTGGCCAGAGGGAGCTTTTATCAGAAGCACAAGCCTTTCTGTTACTGGATCAGAGCCACAGCACACATTAAGATGAAACGCACTGCTGAGAACGCAGCCATGCAGCTCACATTCAGCCCTAAACTAAAGCTACTTTAGGAATCACTCCCCACTTCTTTCTTTGTGAAATTTACAAGCAATTTCTGAGTAATTTTCCCAGTTAGACTTATATAATATTCAGAATAGCATACCCCTCTTGCTATTTCTGCAATATATAGTATGTATGAACAGTATGCATAAAATATCTGAACTACAGTGTACAGCATAGCACTGCATGAAATACTGTATCCCACAATGCATTGCACCAATTTGACCTTCATGTCCAGTATTTATGATGAATTAACTGGAAGTGATATCAATAGCATTCTTCTCATATGACTGAATAGCAAAACGTTATGATGTTTTAACACAGAATTGGATTAAAATGCAAGTTTATATGTTTGCAAAATCATAACTGGATCACATTTTCTGAATTAAACATGGACATCATCAGGGTTATTATAGGTAACTAAACCCATAAAACATTTCTTGCTACTTAAAATAAAATAATCTTCTACTTGAAAAAAAATATTTTATTTCTTTATTTATTTTAGTTAGTTGCCAAGATAATTCTCTTTTTCATTTATTGTATATTGATGTATTAAATGAATGAAAACTATAAAGACAAATTTAAAACAAAAAATAAAATGGCAAAAACAACATTACTTAAAAATATAAAATATAAAAATATAAATATTTAAAAAAAAATTACTAATCAAAAACTATTTATAACTATTTACTAACTAATAGTATCTTACATAACCCTGCACATACACTGTAAAAAAAAAAAAAAAAAGTTGGGCAAACTTAAAAGTTTAAGGCAACCAGCTTCAGCAGATTTTTGAGTTTTCTCAACTTCTTGTTTTAAGTTTATACAACAAAAAGTTGAGAAATGTCCTAAAAAATAAGTTGAGAAAACTCAAAAATCTGCTGAAGCTGGTTGCCTTAAACTTTTAAGTTTGCCCAACTTTTTTTTACAGTGTAATGAGTCGTGATAAACATCAATATAGTATGTAGCAAGTACTGTGTCAAAAAAAGAATACTATACTATAATGTTTATTGTTGCATAGTGTAAACTGTTTCACATTCTAGTAAGTAGGCAGTTGTTAGTGTATACTGCACAGTTTAGTTAGCAGTTGGACGAAATGCTTTAGAAATGATTGTAGCATCTCTGCTGTGGAGGAATTTACTGACTTCACTCCCACTCACAGAACCGTACCAGCCGGCACCTGACATTATAGCACATCTACACACCCATCTGCGGCTGACAATTATGGCTTTCTGAGATGTTTTCTTTAATAACACCAGTAATCTGACCTTAAAGCCTAAAGCTCACATGCAAACAGAGCAGGCAACATTCAGACAGAGGAAATCTTCTGTTAGTCATCATACCTTTATCCTTTTAAGGCATTCTGCCACCCTAGTTTCATACCACAAACATGCATGTACTTGTTAGCCATGGTTTACACACTTTTGATTGATGAATGACTTTTCTAGTAATTTGTGATTGAAAACAATTTAAAGAAATTGCATTTAAAGGTTAAGAATTCAATTTTGGAGTTAGATATATTGCTAAAAACATGTATTTCAATTGCATTTTTCATGACTTTTTTAGATTTCATTAATTTTCATGATCTTTCCAGGCCTAAATCACAATTTCATGATATTGCCATGAATAATGCAAACTAGTTCTGAACTACAGCACACATGTGTGGTGAGGGGAGAAGACTAGACCTGAAAACATTGTGAAACAACAAAGGACATGTTTAGTCCACATTCAAAACTGTAAACGCTTCAGGTTTGAATCTATAAAATGTGTTGTTGTATGCTGTCATCAGTTGCCACTGAAGACCTTTTCTGCAACATCTGATCATTTACTAATAACTGCAAAAGACCTAGAAAATCTTTTCACTGCAAAAGAACAAACTTGATCATCTCTAACACAGCCTAAGTCCACAAAATAGAAACAGAAATGTGGTTAGTTGACATAATATGCTTATTTTTTATCAACATCAATATTTTAGGTTACAAAAGTGTGAAAGGGCTCACTATTTTTATGCTTTTCACCGTTTTTAATCAGTGTTTAAGCTTCGTTAGTTATTTTAAATAGTCCTGCGGTATGACAACATTTTAGTTTGAAGGATCATGTGACACTGAAGACTGAGTAATGATGCTGAAAATTCAGTTATGCTTCACAGGAATAAATTACATATTAAAAATATTAAAATAGAAAACAGTTATTTTAAATTGTAATAACATTTCACAATATTACTGTTTTTACTGTAACTTTCTTTTTACTGTATTGACCAAATGAAGACTTGATGACCATAAGAGACTTAAAAAGACAAATTAAAACTTACTGGCGCAAAACTTTTGAATTGTAGCATCATAATTTAAAAATAATTAATAAAATATTTGAATAGATGAGATTAGAAAGCATTAGAATCGTTTAAGACATCAGACCGATCAGGTGACAATTAAACTTACCCAAATTTGCAGTTTGATCCTCTTGTTGTTGCGAAAAACGGTTTTGACCTTAAAGTCGATTCCCACCGTGCTGACGAAGGCTGAAGTGAAGGAATCGTCCGCGTAGCGAAACAGGAAGCTGGTTTTACCGACGCTGCTGTTGCCGATGATGAGAAGTTTGAACATGTAGTCAAAGTTTTGGTCAGCCGCGTCTTTCTGTGACGACTGGAGACGCGAGTCGGTCACCGATGCCATCTGAAACAGAGAAAACGAGTATTTCACATTTCATTTCTAAATCAATACAAAAGCCACTTGGTAAGATAGAGAAATCAAATCAATTCTGCTTATTTTATGACCTAAAAATTTATTTAGACATTTCAATACATAAAACTATATGAAATTTTACTGAACAATCTCCAATTTGGTTTCTCATTCAACATGAAAACAAAAATGTCCCTATTTACTTTCTTAACACATGTAAAAACAGTCCCATATAACATTGGTTTCTCATCAAATATCCTGTTTCACTCTGCAGTGCGTCACATTACGGAAGTAAAATAGGTTTGTGAACACCGTTTCATGTTGACATCACATGTTCTGGTCTGAAAACACATCTCTGATTACCCTCGGAGCACAACCTTCAGAACCGGCCATGTCCACCGACAGAAGAGCTCAAACTAACAGGCGAACTCTAGGGAATGGAAATAAAACCCCTCCACCGTCCAGCTGATCAATCAGACCCTCACGGGCCTGATGGAGAGGGTCACCATGGCGACGGGCCCATGAACAAAGCGCGCAGACCCATTAAAAGGCGAGCGGAGCGCTCCAAACACCACTCCTCTCCAGAGGTGGAGATGTTACAACAAAGAGAGTGACTGCCCACAGCAGCTATTGTCTCGAGCACATGAGAGCTCTTGTTAGGTAGTATCGTTTGAACTCAATTGCAATAGTAATTTAGAACAGAAGTCTGTGAGTTGGAGGGGGCTGAAGTGGCACATGGAGAGACACTCTGATTCTGATGATCATGTGCTCACTGCTTGGAGAAGTTTGTAACTGGTGGTTAATCCTAACGGTCAGGTTTACAGTGTAGGTTGCAAAATCATTGGGTAAGACAACAAGAAACACTTAAGAGGTTATGAAACATCTTCCTATTTTAAGAGGAAAATTGCTCTAATTAAAACAAGCACAGAATGTGTTAAAGGTTAAATAAATGTTTGCTCAGTTTCTTATTTTAATACTTTTACTCAGCAAGGATGCATTAAATTGATTGAAAGTGACAATAAAGACATTTATAATGTTACAACAAAATCTATTTAAAATATTTGCTGTTCTTTTTTAACTTTCTAAGAAAGGATCTTGAGAAAACGTATCAGTTTCTGGAGAAATATTAAGTAGCACAACTGTTTTAATCATTGATAACTGTTTCTTGAGCAGCAAATCTGCATACTAGAATGATTTCTAAAAGATCATGTGACACTGAAGACTGGAGTAATGATGCTGAAAATTCTGAAATTGTAATAATATTTCACAATATTACTGATCTTATTTATTTTACTGATTTTTCATGAAATAAATGCAGCCTTGGTGAGCATAAGAGCATCATAAAAGCATCATATAACAAAACCAATAACATTCAACATATTTCTTGTGCACTCTCACTATCACAGTAATTTTGCAAACAATAATTGAATGGCCAAAAAACACAGTAACTCAGAATCATCTATTTTACTTCACAATTATATGCATATAGTTATATGAAAACATTACATACATACTTTTCTATCAATTAGAGTTTTCACTTGCTGTTATTGCCTTATTGTTCACATGAAACAATAAAATTGAGTAAAACTACAATCTAAGGTCTTATTTTCCTCAAAGGATCTTAAGCTCCCTAAAAAGTCCTGTCACATGTTGAGCATGAGGCCTTCCAATGCTAAAACCTGAAGCCAGAGATGTCAGTGAAAGTGGATTTTATTCCATGATCTTCAATAACAAGACAAGCCAGATTACACAGCTGGCCCAAATCTCCCAAGCTACTTTGCTATGGTTTCATTTATAATAATTTCTCCAGTTCAAAAGCATGTCTGGATGAAACCATAAAACAGACCTTACATGGCAGATCTATGCTCGCCATTAATTTTCTCGCTCAATTTAATGGTTTTATACCAAACGGCACTCAGCACAGCTCTCTGTCCATTAGTAAGAACACCGAATCCCATCCCACTTGTCCCATGAGAGACACAAATCAATAATGCTATGGACTGTATGGAACCCCTTCCCATCCCCATTAACATTACTTTAATCTGCCTAGAATCAGAGCTTAATATTTCACACTAACAATCTAGACCTACTAAAATATTAACTTCATATGCCACAACCTTCAATTATGCAAGAAGCTTTTAAGAATTTAAGAACAATTGTGAATAATACGACAAAACAATTTTTGTTCACATGGATCCACGAAAATGCCTTAAAACGCTGTATTATGCATGCCAGACCAGTAGTTGGTGATGTCTCGGTTAACACTGAGATGATAACAGTATCATTTACAAAACTTTTGAAACCCCTTTTCAAAAGTTTGCGTTTTTAGGCCCCCAAAACATTGTTGGTGTTTAAAAGAATTGCGAAAACGCATACAAAAGTTTTTTATGTTTTAGTTGAAGTTTAGTTTTGTTTCACCTTAAATAAACTTTTAACTAAAAACAGAAAACTTTATGCGTTTTGACCATTCGTTTACATGACAATGGCGTTTTGGAGGCATGAAAATGTAAACTTTAAAAAAAAAAAAAAAAACACCATTATCGTCTCACATTTGAACAGGGATCGTTTTGGCTGCATTTTAGTCTATACGCAAAAAAAAAGACAAAAAAAAGAAAAACTTTTCTGTTTTTAGCACATTGTTTTTGTGTAGCCTAAATGTACCCAAAATGTACAAATAAAATCTAAGATTCAAAATATCAACAACACTAAAATAGCATAATGATATTATTATATTAAAATAACACTGTTCTGATTTAAACCTTATAGGAATATCTTGCCTCATAGAATCCCATTGTAAGTGTTTCTCAGTACATGCATATTTTTGACACTGAACATTGAAATGATCAGATTTAGAATATCAGATCTCCCAACAACCTACATGACACATATTCACCTCAGCTGTTTTGAATGTCCTTCTCAGGCGTGCTATAGACCAGTGTTCTGTGACAGCTGACTTCATCACTACACCAGAGGGCCAAATGGTGTTTTTGAGGCCCCAGGTCTCTGGTTACCATGGCACTGATCTGTCTATTGATCTTCTGGCAGATGTCCACAACTGTGCTCCAGTTGAATGGAATTAAACAACGCACAGTTTGCTTTCATTCACTGCAGACTGATTCAAAGATGACCATCACACAGTCCATTTCATAAAATAAATAACATCTAAGAATGCAATTAAATATCATGTTGTTTAACCCATGCATGGAGGAGGTTAACCATACAACAACAAATACATGAAAACGGAAAACAAGAACTTTCTTCCTACCAAAAAATATATCATGGTACAGTATCAGATAATACTTTGAAGTGTAGGCTACCACGGTATTTACATGGTATTCCAAAGAACAATACCGTGGAAGAATACCGAGGTAGAGCCATTGTAACTGTACCAAGAATTGTACAACGGTACTTTTTGGCTTCTGGACTGAATTCGAATCTTCACTCTCTGGCGTTCTAAACTATTTTAAAGAACAACAGCGTCATATTCTCGATGGCTTGATGAACAAACTGTTAACCTAAAGTTCATAAAGCGTGTCCCATCCGGAGACAGAGAAAGGGGTGTATGAGGGTCAAAATGACTCTCAAACGCAACGAATCAATTGGATGAAGTTCTTACCTTCACACGGACACTCGGTGCTTTATCTTGTGCTCCGGTAAAGCCACCGGGACTTCCTCCTTGCGTGGAAACGCGTATGTAACAAACTCGCTCGGGGTGTGTGTGTGTGTGTGTTTGAGACCGTGTGTGATTGTGTGTGCGCGCGCGGGTGTGAGTGACGGAGCTCCCGGATCTGTAGTGTTTACACAGCAGCTTCCTATGGCAAGCCGTTTTGACTTTTATTTCTTCTCAGGATATGCATTTTTGATATCAACAATTTAATTTTCACTAGTTAAAATGTTAATTCTTGATATCAGGAATTGTATTTCTACTAGTAACAATTGTTCCTTTTCTTCCTCTTTACACACTTTTCTGCAAATATGGGCAAAATTGATAATATCAGAAATGCCTCTTTAAATTTTCAATTCGATTACTGAATTTGAAATTAATTTAAATTGAGCTAACAAACAGGATGCAGAATTGCAAATCAAATTTGAATGTATAAGTAAGAATTAAATAAAATGCCATATCTGAAAAAAAAAAAGTTTCAAACGTCTTAAGTTTGAATGGATAGACACAAGGATAGACTTGTAATAAAATTTTAATAATTTTTCATTACATGGACTGATGGGGTCCATGTAAAAACACTTCATTTCCCAGAATGCCCTTATAGGCTATCCTGTGAGTTTTGGACAATTCAGTTTAAATTCCAACTTATGACTAGTTTCATTGATTCCGTCTGTTAATGGCACGCACAAAAAGTATTTCACATTTTGTGAACGGGGTATTATCACTCAGCAGAATTAATGAAACTACATTCATTATAGGATACTCCATTTCTTCCTTTTATTTATATCTCACTGAAGCCTGGACATCATTCAGGTTTGTGTGTAACTTTGGTAAGAAAGAAGTAAATGCACATAAAAACATTCACAATGCTTGTTACTAGATATTTTGTAACAACTCTTTCAGCATACTTAGAGTAAATTGCATTTATTTTTTTATTAAAACTCAACATACATAGGTACTTGATATTTCTTTAACTGGATAAATGCTTGTTTAGGGTCAATTAAAAAAAACTCAGTTTGCAATGGACACAAACACACACAAATATAATTGAAAGAGAAAATATGATTAAAAAAAAACTGTATGAAACACTAAAGATAAAAAGTAACTCAACAGATCTTCATAACAAAGGCTTGAATATGCAGAAAAATCAACAAAATCACATTTGTATGTCACCCAATCTTCAACAGCACCATCCTCCATGTCCAGCGATAAAAAGAAGTTTACTTTGCTGTTCAAACATCACGGTTACAGAGATGATCAAAGGTTCAGTTACTATTCATTGCTTTTCCATAGAGTTTATTTGCCATTTTAGTGTCATGCATTCTATAGGAAATGTAAACAGCATTTTATGATTGACAATCCTAAATTGGTCCTCCTATTTTCATAAGCCTTTCCACAAACAGCCCTCTAGTGGGAAAATATATTGTTCACATTGTGAAGCATTAAAGCAAAAGCAGATAAGAATTATAGTACATACTTCAACAAATTAAAACACATTGTTTAAACATGCATGAACAGCTATATTATCACTAATACATGTTTAAATAGACATTCTGTTTATTATAAACAAAAGATTCAATGCAATTACCCACTTTGAAGCATTTTAAAGTAGGGAGAAATACTGTTAACCTCCATAACAATATCATTTAATATGGCTGGGCATGTTTACATAATAAAAAACCTCATGGGATCCAGACCTAAAAATATGCGTTTTATACATTGTCTGAGAGTGATTCACAAGAATTATTCCTAATATAGAAAGATTTCAAAGGAAATTCATGGACAAATTGGGCTGAAATTGATTGAAACCCGGTCACAGATAAAATGTACTAAATTGAGATCAGAGTCCACTTTTATGGACAGTGTGAATACAAAAACAACTTTTCACTCAGTTCACTTTTGGCTCACTTTAACGGCTCTTAACCTTAAAGAACACTAAACACTCTTGTTGTATAAAAACTAGAAGCATTATTGTTATACAAAACAGTCTGACAGACAAAGAGAACATATACAGGACAATTCTCTAAAAATATCTGTCTGACAGGACTCTGTCTCCTAAACACACAACACACTCATATAGTTCCCAAATGGAGGGCCAGGTAAATGAGATTGATGGTAGTGGAGATAAAGCCTATAAGGTTGCAGAGGTTGGACAGGCCATGGTAGCGGTAGAAGGTGGTCCTGTGCTCCTTGTATTTTGGGTCCTGTTCACGGAGTTTGGCGTATCCTTCCTTATTGGAGCTCATACCCACCTGATTCCCCAGACCATGTTCCTTCTCAATCTCCTGCATGACCAGCATGCACTCTGTGGCCGACGGTCCAAACCACTGCACATTCAGACCAGCCATGATCACAGCCACAAAGAACAGAGTCATCTGCTCAGAAATATAAAAACAGAGTGTGAGAGAGGCGTGAAACGAAATGAAGAATGAGAAACAAACATTTGCTGAAAGTTTACTCAGCCTCAGTCAATCCAAGATGTAGATGAGTTTGTTTCTTCATCAGAACAGATTTGGAGAAATGTAGCATTACGTCACTTGCTCACCAGTGGATCATCTGCAGTGAATGGGTGCCGTCAGAATGAGAGTCCAAACAGCTGATAAAAACACCACAATAATCCACACGACTCCAGTCCATCAATTAACATCTTGTGAAGTTAAAAGCTGCTTTTTTGTTAGAAACAAATCCATCATTAAGGGTTTTTAATGTTAAACCTTTGCTTCCAACTAAAATATGAGACCTCTATCCATATCATTGCTTTCTCTGGTGAAAAAAAGTCGCCTCATCTGAATTGGGAAAGTAATAAGCACAGATCTAGCTCTGCTTACAAGTTGAAAACATTCCAGAACAGATCTAAACAGATGTGTTGGTGGACTTTGATGTAAAGAGGACAACATGGGATGTACTTTTTCACTGGAGAAAGCAGTGTTATTATGGGTTACAGACTCATATTTGAGCCAGAAGCGATAAAGTTTAAATGTGTTAATGATGGATGTTTCTTACAACACACAGCTTTTTGGTTCACGAGATGTTATTGATGGTCTGGAGTGCTGTGGATTATGATTGTGATGTTTTTATCAGCTGTTTGGATTCTGACGGCACCCATTCACTGCAGATCATCCATTAGTGAGCAACTGATGTAATGCTAAATTTCTCCAAATCTGTTCCCATGAAGAAATTAACTCATCTACATCTTGGATGGCCTGGGTGCACATTTTCAGCAAATATTCATTTTTGGGTGAACTATTCTTTTAACGAATCATGCAGAAGGCAGAAAGTTTGATTGGTCACCTGTATGCCCTCATGCCAGTCCAGCAGTTCTCTAGGGTGGTACACAGCATATATGGCCAGATTGACTGCATTAGCACCCAGCAGACAGTAGAAATAAAATGGGAATAACTTGCTTTGCACAAGACCGAACGTGTGCATGGATACCTGGGAAATCAGCACAAAACCTGAAAATATAAAGAGGAATTAGAAGTATACATATGGCATGTTATATGATGATATAATTATCATAGCATTATATTAATTTACCTGCTATGAAAGACACCCACACCTGCATCCCCCAGGTGAAGGAAATCACCAGAAGGTGAAGCACTTTCACAAAGTCAGTTGGGTCTCCCTCGGTAGCCATAATTAACTTCTGAAAAGTGAATAATATTAATAAAAAATAATAATAAATAAATAATCAGTATATATATAAAAAAAAGAGATCACAAAAAATCTGCATCAGAATAAAGTGTCACAGTCTCATCTAAATCTAAAGCTCTAACGCTAATGCATAACATTTCACAAATAATAACATGCATTATGCCATTATGCGTGCACATACATTTAAAGCGTGTCAGGGCAGATAAGAGTTTTGTGTATGGACTGATGTTGATAAAATTGTCGACGAGAACAACATATTATTGCAAAACAGAGGCTGTACTTCTTACGCCTAAAACCCTTACCGATGATCCTGATCGGTTGCTTTTGGATCCGATTATATAATTTGCATCAGTTTACTTTTTGTCTCGTTAATAAGAAATGACAACAGCACGTTTCAAGACTTCCGTGATAGTCGTTCACGCAATTTCTGTTACTTACGCAAGCAATGACACACTGAAGCAATTTCCTTCTCAGAGTGAATTCTGTCGGTCTACAGAAAATACGACCCCGAGTTTATGAGTCTCTTTATGCAGGTCTTTCTACGATCACTTTCGAAGAAACCTGGTGCTTATCTTCTGCACACAATTTCTGTTGCTCCTGTAGTTGCTTGATATCACACTGTTAGTCCCGCCCCCGTGATCACACCACCCAATCACGCTCTACTATTCAAATACATGGACATATGTCATCCAATCACGATGCAAGGAGCTGCTTGTCTTTCTAATGTCCATCCAAAATTGTCACTAATTAACTCCAGCAAATAATAAGTAACATTAAATCAGAGTATCTTTTATAACACTGAATCTGTTATAACACTCAATCTATTTAGTGTTTTGTATATAGTAGGATAGTATCTATTAATATTATGAATCAGCTGTTATTTTTACATTTTAAGTTTTAATTTTAAAGTTTTAGAAATGTTATGTGCTTTTGTCAATTTTATTAGTTTTCAAAATATGTTTCATTTAGTTTATTTTATTTCAATTTTGTTTTTGTTTTTTAGTACTTGAACTTAAACTTATTTAAAATAGTTGCCAAGGAAAATGTATATAGCTACATATACAGCTAGACCATTTTTGTTAATGTGTCGAGATATGAAAGGGATATGGTTTAGTGCTCCTAACATCAAATTCATAATATAAAATGCATTACAAAACAAACAAACAAACAAAAAACATATACAACACAGTATAGCCTACATTAAAATGCAGTTATTTGGTTTGCTTGTTTATGGGCGTATAATAAGTGCTTCTGACAACGATATAGACTTATTTATTTTCTTAAAACAGTTAAATTATGGGTTGTTCATACTCACCTAATGAAATTATTAGATAATATTGCAGTTCTGATGTTTAGCGATAGGTGTCAGAGCTGATCCTCATTTAAACAGAAGGAACTTATTTTAAATTTAAGCGTTTATAAGAGCATAAAACGGAGAATTGTTTGAAATAAACTTATGCGCACAGAATGCACACAATGAAAATCACTGAAATGTGTATGTTTGTTTTTCTCACCAAATGAACTGAGTTTTGAACTCTGTTGTAGTTCCGGTGTTTACCATTAGAGGGCGCTAGATCCGATCCGTGTTTAAACTGCAGGACTTTTGACCGAGCGGAAGTAAATCTTCTGTTTATTCTTTCTAGGCGCTGTGTGCTTGTTGTCGTTGAGAGAGAGTCGCCTCACATTAATCGCAGTTTGGTAAGAGATTTGTTTTTCCCAGAAAGCATAAAGTCTTTCTTAAATGTTTAAATGCTTGTATATTCATCGTGAGTGTTTTGACCATATGGTTTACGCGGGGTTTCATTGTATTTCTATTTTTTTTTAAATTGTGTTTATTAGTTTTTTCTTGTTCATGTTGCCTCTAAGATCTTAGAGCACCTCTAAATATCATAATGTCAAAACTAAATAAAAATAACCATTAGAAGCATTCCAGCTAGATATACAACAATTTAAATATAAATCTGTATTATTGTATACATGTGAATTATTGTTGTTTCAGTTTTAAGACAAAATGCACAGTCAGCGTGGTTTAATCTCTTGTTAGAAATCATGTCCATCAATTTGACATTATTTTTAGATGCTAAATGTTATTACCTAAAGGTTACCTTGATCTGTGTTGTAAAGTTGCTTCTGTTGATTGTGTATATTTGACACAAGCGGCTCCTTCAGTTAATGTTCAATGATTGCTTTAAAGTAGATTTCATCTCATTTTCTTTGTGCTTTTTCCTCCATGAAGCAAAAGATGGGACGCAGAAAGTCAAAGAGAAAACCCCCTCCCAAGAAAAAGATGACCGGAAACCTAGACACCCAGTTTACCTGCCCCTTCTGTAACCACGAGAAATCATGTGACGTTAAGATGTAAGAATAAAACTGTTACTTAAAGAGCTACAAGATTTAACAACTATCACTAATGCACAACAATTCTGCTTTATTCCAGGGAACGAAGTCGAAATACGGGGATAATATCCTGTACTGTGTGTCTAGAAGAATTCCAGACACCAATAACTTGTATCCTTCTCAAAAAATTATAAATTATTAGAGTATGAATATCTGATGTATATTATTAAAGGAATAGTCCATCCAAAAATACAAATTTGCTGACAGTTTACTCACCCTCAGGCCATCCAAGATATAGATGAGTTTGTTTCTTCATCAGAACAGATTTGGATAAAATGTAGCATTACATCACTTGCTCAGGTCCTCTGCAGTGAATGGGTGCCGTCAGAATGAGTCAAAACAGCTGATAAAAACATCACAATAAACCACACCACTCCAGTCCATCAGTTAATGTCTTCTGAAGTTAAAAGCTGCGTGTTTGTAAGATTCAAAGTTTCTTAGTTAACATTTCTCAGTAAACATTTTCAGCAAATTTTGGGGTGAATTATTTGTTTAAGGCGATGTCGGTCTTGTCCTTAATCACTCTGTCAGATCTCTCAGAGCCGGTGGACGTGTACAGTGATTGGATAGATGCTTGTGAAGCAGCCAATCAGTAGTTTTGATGGGTCAAATGTCACAGACGACCAAATACACTCAAAGACTTTTGTTTGTTTTAAACTCCTGTATTGATTCACTGTTCAGTCTTGTATTGAAGCTGAAAGAATGATCAAATAAAGCCACAGATGGAGGTTCAGGCAACACTGAGATGATGAATTAAAATTCAGCTTTTCCCTTTTGTCTAGTGTTACAGAAATGCTGAGAAAATGCATCGAATTAATTTCAAAATAGCTGTTTCTTTTGTTTTCATTTGTTTCTAATCTTTTAGTTTGTCTTGTTTATTTTAGGTTTTTATAAGACCATGTAGTGTCAATAAAATATTTGCATATTCTCTCTTGTGGAAAACTGGTCTGTTTCTGTTGTGGAATCAGTTAAATGTAATGTTCATAACAAAAAAAGCAGTTTTTAACCAGTACTCATGGAAAATAAAGACAAGTCATTTGAAAATAGTGATTTATTAGTTTTCACTTGCTCAGCCTTTGTTAAGCCTTATAAATAAAGACATTAGAAGCATTAATGCAAGAGGGACACGCTACATCACGTTCTGTGAGAAACTATAGTAATTCACCGTTTTATGATCTTGTGTTCAGCTGTTTCCAGCGGTAATGCAAAACAATGACAATCCTTAACACACACTGATATAGAAATGAAATATGAAAGACTAATATCTTCAACAATTGATTTACACGAGGGTCAGATCTAGTCATGTCTAAACTTTTTATTTTTATTTAAATAGCTAAATATATTAACTCTGCATATTAAAACTTATTTTATATGTAGACTCACAACCATCCTAAATCATGAGCAGGTCTTGCCTGTTGTATTTTTGCATAATTTCACTTTCATAATTGAGTATCAGGTTTGGCAGGCTAAAAGCGGTAACACCCACATATATGCAAGTTTACTAAATAATTTCTATATAGATATTGGGAGTGTCATTTTTCAAAAAAATAAAAAAGTGCCATTACAATTTAATTCATGCAGTTTTGGATCACATGATTTTTCACAGTATGATTAGATATTGAAAAAAAACCTAACTAACAGTAGTTTGTTCTCTGTTTGTCCGTCTACTCTCTTTGTCACTGAATCCAAAAAAAGTTTTAAAATATCTTTGGCCAGACTGCCCCAAATCCTCCCAATAAACAGTCATTATACTAGCTTAATTAATTATTAAAATGTCTTTCAGTAATTATACTTAATTAAAATAGTGTAGATAAACTGCTTTGTGGGCAATCTGTAGCTTGATGAAATACTATTCTGCACTACAAAAGACATGTTCTTCTCACTTCATACACTGAGACCTTGAGATTTTAGCTTCCTCTCGCTTTCATTTTGGTTTTCTCATTTTCTTAGTAATGACTCCACATGCATGTTTTATGATGAATGAAGAAGCTCACTGTGTTTAGCCCAGCAGGACGTGAGGACGTGCCCTGGATCAACATCCTCCGCTAGCGTTCCTGTCAGTGAATCAGCGTTCAGGGCAGGAGCCTCAAACTCAATTTCAAGTTCTTGCAACTCTATTTAACACGTCTGAATTAGCTAATCAGAATTGCTTGAGAAGTACAAGCAGGTGTGCTGGAGCAGGGTTTACACCCTTTCAAACAATTATGCAAAATCGACATTATTATTTGATAGTATTTAAATGTTGTTTTGAAGCTTATAGCTGAATGACAACATCTATAAAAAATCCAGACAGTCTCTTAGACGCAGTAGTTAAGTTAATTTGGGTTTCTTCAGGAAATTGCCAGTAGTGGGGCGTCTTTGGTGGATTTCCTCTTCCTCCATCCAATCAAAACAGCATCATGGAGCCTATTAAAAGCTGCTGGCGAGACCAAATCCACTGAAAATACACTATGGGGCAGAAGTTTGGAATAACAGATATTTTTTTACTTTTTTTTTTTTTAAGGAAGTCTCTTGCTCATCAAGGCTGCATTTATTTGATCAAAAATACTGTAAACAGTAATATTGTGAAATATTTTTACAATTGCAAATCATAGTTTTTATTGTTATATATTTTAAAATGTAATGTAATCAAAGTTGTATTTTCAGTGTCACATGATCCTTCAGAAATCATTATAATATGCAGATTTGCTGCTCAAGAAACTTGAGTTTTTGGTGGTTTTTATAAAAAAAAAATATATATATATATATTTTTTTAAACAATACACTGCTATTCAAAAATGTAGGGTGCAATTTTTAGAAAAATTTATATATTTTTTTCTAGAAAGGATACGTTAAATTGATCAAAAGTGACAGTAAAGACATTTATAATGCTACAAAATATTTCTATTTCAAAAAAATGTATCTCAGTTTCCACAAAAATATTAAACAGCAAAAACATGATAATAATAAGAACCATTAATAACAATTGAGCACCAATAGTATCTAAGCAGCAAATCATCTTAGAATGATTTCTGAAGGATCATGTGACACTGAAGACTGCAGTAATGATGCTGAAAATACAGCTTTACATCACAGGAATAAATTACATTTTACAATATATTCAAACAGAAAACAGTTATTTTGAATTGTAATAATATTTCATTGTTTTACTGTATTTTTAATCAAATAAATGCAGCTTTGGTGAGCATAAGATACTTCTTTTAAAAACATTAAGAAATCTAAATGATTCTAAACTAGTAGAGTATATGTAACTATGAGGCATCATAAATAATATCTCCACATTTATCATCTGCATTATTTTTTTATATAAGAAAACTGGGCCATGCAGGAGATGGGAGAATGATAATAATAAAATCAAATAAAATTGAAAAAAAATAATAATAAAACTACGTAAGTGAGAAGCATGTCAAGCCTGTGTGTAAAAGACAAAAAGCCAAAGACATTCCTCCTACGTTTGTTTTCTACGAACGGTCAGTCACTGAAGTTCTCAGCTGTGATGTCAGGAAGCAGTTCAAGCTGGTCCTACTGGTCGACATGAATTTGGAATATAAAAATAGTGCAGGTGAATTTTGAAAAGCAGTGTGCTGGCAGCTGTCTGTTCATCCTAGTCAGAATACTGATATCCATCCATCTCTGAGTCCTGGCCGTTGTTGATGTAGTCATTAGGGCTGGAGCAGTACTTGCTGTCGTACACCTGACGTGGCAGACCGTACACCGTCATGCCGGTCTGGGACGCCACTTTATTGGTGCCCATCTGCAGCGAGACGGTAGAGGTGTCGCACATCTCCATGTCCAGCTTCTTATCGAAGATCTGGCGCTTGGTGCCGGGGGCCGTCATGCCGGACTGCGGAGGAGGAAAAGGGAAAGAAATAAGCAACATCTTGGGTAATTTATGAACATTACTAGGAATTTTAAAACATTAAGCGCGTGAAATTATGAAACCGTTTTGAGTACCTGACTGGCTCCTTTGTTGGTGCCCATCTGCAGGCTGATTGTTGATTGGTCCAGAGGATTCTCCATATCCGTCTTTGGGTCATAGAGGTGACGCCGTGTGCCGTAAGATGTCATGCCCTTCTGACTGGCAAACTTATTGGTGCCCATCTGAAAATGCAAATGAGTGAGAAAAAAATAACTGTGAAGATGTTATAGATAAAGAATGTCTTGTGAAATAAAAATGAAATTATATAACATACACTACTGTTAAACTATGGGTCAGTGGTTTGGAATATTTATTTTTTTGCTAATTAATAATTAAATGTTTTTGAAAGAAGCCTCACCAGGGCTGCTTTTATTTGATCAAAAATACAGTAAAAGAGTAATATTGTAAAATATTATTACAATTTCAAATAACTTTTATATTTGAATAGGTGTTAATATGGAATTTCTTCCTGTGGTCAAAGCTGTATTTTCAGCATCATTACTCCAGTCTTCAGTGTCACATGATCCTTCAGAAATCAGACTAATATGCTGATTTGCTGCTTAAGAAACATTTATTATTATTATCAATACTGAAAAAAGGTTTTCATTGCTTAATATTTTTGTGGTATCTTTTTTCAGGATTTTTGATGAATAGAAAGTTCAAAAGAACAGCATTTATTTGAAATATAATTTTTTTTGTAACATTATAAATGTCTTTACTGTCACTTTTAATCAATTTAATGTATCTTTGCTGAATAATAAGTATTAATAACATTTTTAAAAAAACTTTTGAAATGCAGTGTATAATTTAATAAACATTAGTATAAAATAGAATATAACACTATATAATATATACATAAAAATAAAATGCAAATAAATATAAAAATAAGACATAAATGCTTATATCAAATAATATTAATATGCTAATATATAACAGATACCACTGAATTTGATTTGATTTAATAAAATCCCAGTAACAGGCATTGTTTACTTTTTTTCATTGAACAAGGCTTTAATTAAAGCCTTATTTCATTTATTTTTTTTATATACAAAGTAAAAAGTTTAGTGCTGATGAACTACTGACCTGCAGACCAATAACATTGCGTCCCTCCTTAAGTTTCTCAGGAGCAAATTTGCGTTGTTGTTTCTCTGCATATTTCACTCCAACGTCATATTTAGAATGGAAGCCTTTAGATTTTGCCTGCATTTCAAAATAATGACAAATAAATAAAAGTAAATAATAAAGGAACCAGACATTTTCCATTTAAGACATGGACGTATAGGATGTTATTATTTCATATAAAAAACAAACACGTGTAAATAACTTCTTATACGTTGAACACACTAAGAGAAAAGAGATTCGTTTTTTGGTGTTTGTTTGATTGTTGTTTTGTGGAAAAACGACTGATCATCCAGCTCAAATACCACATGTTTTGATGTTAATCTCTCTGCTAACACTTAAACGCTCCCATATGAATCTCTTTACTATGAACATTTGAAATAAAAGTTCTTAGTCTTCAGTCTTGACTTAGTCCTTATCATTTCTGTATTAAAATGCATAATGTGTGACTCACCATCCCAGCCAGTGTAATAAGTGTGCACTGGACCTGAGTGTGGTTGACATTCTCAAACAGGTCGTTGGCCTCAAATATATCATGTGGCCTCAGTCCATACTCTTGAATGGCTCGGACGAAATTACTAATATTTTCCAGCTGCAAAAAACAAAGCCAAATCAAGAATAAATTGACGTGCTCTGTGATTTGTCAGAATTCTGAAAGTACGCACAACTGATTCCAAAGGCACCCTGTTTATATTTAGAACAGAAGATCAGCGCTTATTATATTGTTTGAATGATACAAGCATTCTATTTTGCAAAGAACTTGTAACTGTGTTAACTGCATGTAACTTTTGAATATAGAAACCAAAACATTCCTGAAATAGGTTACAGATTTCTGTCTCATCCCACAATAAGGCCTTCAAAATGTTTTACTAGTTGGTTTTCACTCACACATCTAAACAATAGGCTGAACTTCCTTCTACATGAATGAATGAATGATGCATTTATATAGCGCTTTATTGTGTATTGCCATACACCTAAAGCGCTTTACAATCATGTGGGGGGGTCAATTCAATACAATCATGTATTGAGTCAATACATATGACTGTGAAGTTCTTCTAAGAGTTTAACGTGAGTATAAACACCGAAGACAGGAGACATTTCCTTGGATTTCCCATGTAGATCAGATGTTACAGTGTCGGCGCCTCCTGCTGGACCTGAACTGAACAGCCAAACCCCAGATACACATGAGAATGTGATATTCTTGCTCACCTGATGCCAGTTTTGAGGAGAGTTGCTGATCTTTCTTACAGAACCGGGCTGAAGAGTGTTGATAAGCCTGTGCATAAATAATAAACGAAGAAATGAGTGACTGATAGCATCCTTTGAGTAATCTGTTATATTAAGTTCTTTGAACTTCATAGCTGTTGAATGAACGAGGGAATCACTCACTCGCAGAGTATAACTCCGTCTTTCAGTCCCTCCATGAAGTTCTCGGGAAGTTTGCGGCTTGTGACCTCATTGATCCACATTCTTAGCTCCTCCTCCTTGTGTGGGTCATATTTGTGGGCCAGCTGGAGGTCAAAGGTCAAAACATTACTACACATGCCTGCATTGCAGAATTTATATACTCTACAATACTTTTTTAAAAATAATTATTACACATACAGCTTTTAATTAATTAATTGCACTGCAAGACTAGTTAAATTAAAAATAGTCAAATAAACTAAACACTTTTAAAAATATCAAATAATACACTTTTACTCACACATACACACTACGTTTGGGGTCAATAAGACTTTTTAATGTTTTTGAAATAAGTGTGTTATGCCCAACAAGGCTGAATTTATTTGAAAAGAAGAGGAAAAAAAACAGGAAAAAACTGTGATATTATAAATTATTATTAAAATCTAAAATAACATTTAAATTTAAATACATATTTTAAAATGTCATTTATTCCTGTGATCAAAGCTGTATTTTCAGCATCATTACTCCAGTCTTCAGTGTCACATGATCCTTCAGAAATCAGTCTAATATACTAAAATCATTTCCGATTATTATCAGTGTTGAAAACAGTTTTGCTGCTTAATATTTTGCGTGTTTTCTGAAGTATTAACCTCTTTCAAAAGAAAAAACCTTAGTAATGGTAGCTTATACTGTATACATTTTAAAATAATCTCAATGTTGATTAAAAAAAGATGAATGACAAGACATGCATATTTGCTCTTCATCCAAAACATTTTCTTGATGAAAATGACAATTTTCTAGCATGTTTCTTCCAAATAAACTCCATAACTTATTTATAATGTTTCTCTTTGTCTCAGTTCATCAGATGGATTTCTTACAATAAAACATTATGGCTGTGGCTGACTGTAGAGCTGTAAAACATAACATTCCTGCATGCAAACACTTGAATTATCTCCTTCATTGTATTGCAGTGTTGGCAAAATATTTACTCTCAACAGCAACGCAACAGATCTCAGTCGTTCACCCCTGAAGTATTTCTAATAAAGAAAGAACAAGACAGAAAAAAGGAAAAGAGAGAGAGAGAGAGAGAGAGAGAGAGCTGTTTCTCCCAAGTTTGGTGCGCTGGTGTGGAAGCCAAACAAACTCTGTAACTTTAAATCAGTGTTATTGTTGGCCTTTTCTCTCTTTCTGTCCTCCATGTCACTTCTCCACAGCTGCGCGTCTCATCCGATCAGCCCTCCGTTCTGATTTTTAGCTCCTCACTATCATTTCTTCTCGCTCCTGTCTGCTCGTGTGAAGTGACGTACTTAGCACACGCTTAATGTGTCCGATAAAAGAACCCCAAGACCGATAGCTCTCATAACCTTCCAAGGAATTCTGCTCAGAGCTTGATTTATTGTTTTTCTCTCATTCTGGACATCTGGAACAGACCTCAGTCTAACTCTACAGAGAACAGGCCAAGACTGGATTTTTTTAAAGCAGGAATTCTGTCACAGACTGCCTGGATAACATTCCTTTATACCCTTGGTTATACTAGAAATACCTGCATGTTGTACATTGACATTTATTTTTAGCAGTTACATTGTATAGGATTCCTAACTCCTAAAAATAAAGAATCTGTGGTTCCATGAAGAACCTTTAAGATCCATGGAATCTCTTTGTTATACAAATGTTTCTTTATACAGGAAGAAGGTTCTTTAGATTATTAAAATATTCTTCACACTAATAAAATAAAAAATGTTTCTTTTAAGAGCTGTTCACTGAGAAGTTCTTTTGGGAACCCAACATGGTTCTTCTATGGCATTACTGCAAAAATACCCTTTTGAAGCTTTATTTTTAAGAGGGTAAGAAGTCTTTCATTGGTGCATAATAAAGGATAAAAAGACAAAGATTAATGTAATTTTCTGACCTTATTTAAATGTTTTTCACACTAAGAAAAAAAAAGGTTCTGTTGATTGAAAGGCTTTTGGAAACCCAAAATGGTTCTTCTACTGAATTGCTACGGAACTTTTTTAAAAACCTTTTGGAAGTTTTATTTTTAAGAGTGTAAAGATTTTTTCCCTTATAAAGAACCTTTTATGTAATGGAATGTCTTACAAGGATGTTAAAGGTTCTTCATCATGGAACCACAGGGGCTCTTGTTAAGTTATTTTATGTTATTTTATTTTATGTTAAGTTACTATTCTGAATATTCTCTGTAAGCTCAAATCAATTTTTTACTTAAAGACAACATTAAGGGGGATGTTATATTTTATTATTTTGCAGACATCATGTGAATGTAACTTTTGAACGTTCTCTAAACCATCTTAGATGAACGTCCAACTAAAATGTTTCAGGAAAATGTTCCATTAACAATGTATAAATAATGTTTTTGTGCTAACATTTTAAAACATTATAGAAGACCAGATAGCTTTGAATTAATGTTACAGGAAAAACGTTTGTTCATAACATTGAGAGAACCTTGGCAAAAAAACTGCGAACGTTCCCTGTTGGCTGGAACAAACATGATCTTCCAGCATCAGGGTGGGATGTCCAACAATGCTCCTCCTTATTGTAAACTGTTTACAACATGCTCCTCTTCACAGATATTGTGAGTGAACACAACTCTTCCTTATATGGGGACCGAAAACCACATACCTAGAGCTCGGGAAGACACTCCTGACCTGACATAATACCAATGACACGCAAAATCCACAGCGTGACACCTGAAATTGTGCAGCAGGTCTTCTGGTAATCCAGAGAATACAGATATGTGTGGTGCTCAGGAAGCGGGATATCAATGACAGCTCAAGGCAAGAAGACAAAATTTGAGGTATTTTTAAAAGTGGACCACTAAGACTATGATGGGAGTAAATGTGGCAGAAGTTTGACGGAGAAATCAATAAAATTATGTCAAGGACAAAAGCTATGACATCACAAGCAAAGCTATCAAATATTTCAATATTTGACATGGTTTTTGCCATTTTATAGATGCAATTTCAATTTTATAGATTGCAAATTTGACTAAATATCAATTTGCACCTTCATTCATGACACTTCATAATTAGGAATGAGTGCTAGGTATCAAAAATTACAATATTTGATAAAGTTCTGGTCAGTAAAGTTTAGCCAGAAGCTGCGGCGAGTTTATCGTTATCCATCCATAATTTCATCTTTGTTATGGACGTCACGACCTATCACACTTTACTTTTGCACGTTATTGACGAAATTTATATTATTTAACGTTACCACTCGACCGTCTTCAGTGTGAAAATATTATAAAGTATTTTCTCATCGCGGTGCGAATTATAGCCTGCGTCTCTAGCACAGCTAGCTAAACATTCACATTTTTAAGGCGTTTAAAACAAAACACATCATATTTGTACAATATAAACCTTTAATAAAGTGAAAATAACCGTACATGTTTTGTCGACTTACCGTCTGATAATAATCCAAACAGAAAGTGGTCTAGCAGTGAAGTGTTGCTATGGAAACTTACTTCTGTTATTAGCGCACGAACTAACTAACGTTAGTACTGTTAATTTTTATGTATTATTATTATTATTATTATTTTGGCTAGTGAAATTCTGTTTGAAAAATTACACTTTTAAAACCCTTTTTTCCTTCTTGCCCTTTTGTTTTGCTTACTTTGGTGCAGACTTTAATTAGTTGGTTTGGATACCCATAACTCTCTCATAATTAACACCCTGTTGTTGACATATTTGAAATGATGTCAACACTTTAAAAAATTATACAAATCCCTGGTATAGGCTATATTACGGAATAAACGATACCGTAAACGCGTTAACTTCAGCAGCGCACGTGCTGGCCGCGCATCTTTGACAGCTAGCTGTCAATCAAAGCAGACGCCTACCTTACTCTTGATCTCCGCAGACAGTCCGAAAGCAGGTCCGCTCTTGAAATGCGTTGTCATTGCGCTTTTCAACAGACTCAGACGCGAGGATGGCGATATAACGTTAGATCTGGAACCTCCAGTCCAACTGTCCGATCATGTGGGAAGGTTTGGGCCACATCTTCTTTTCCACAATTTTTTTTAAATTCTTCCCATCTGTGCGTGCGCGGAGCGAGCGCTGATTGGCCGAGGCCGAAGTCCAATTGCGACGTCACGACGCTCTGTTGCAATGATGTCACCGGCATGGCATTAAACGCGTCCCATGTCACTTTTTCCACTTTGAAGTGAATTAGGGATGCCTCTGGTTTGTGTAGTTCAGGGAATCTCAGCTGGTTTTGTTTTAGATTTTACAGTGGGCATCAAGTCCAAATATGTCTATAGTACAAAAATACACTTAAAAAATCAAACCGTGAAAATTATTCATATTGCCATTAACTAATTATTTATCTGTCCATTCATCCATCTATCCCCGAAAGTAATTAATATTTCCATCACATTTTAAAGTGTGCATTGAGTTTGAAATAGAGATTTGTCATTTTGATGTAGATTGTAAACATTTTGGAATAAAATTAGCATCTTATTTGACTTGATATGACTAATTCCATACTAGCATTTTATGTGTCCTAAATACATAAACTAAATAATTAATATTTCCACAGTTTGTGCATAATTTGACTAAACTAAAGTTTGGCAAAACTGTTCACATGGGACTGTCATTAAAAAAAAAATCAAAATAGCTAGAGACAGCTAGATAGATAGATAGATAGATAGATAGATAGATAGATAGATAGATAGATAGATAGAAATATAGATAGATAGATAGATAGATAGATAGATAGATAGATAGATAGATAGATAGATAGATAGAAATATAGATAGATAGATAGATAGATAGATAGATAGATAGATAGATAGATAGATAGATAGATAGATAGATAGATAGATAGATAGATAGATAGATAGATAGATAGATAGATAGATAGATAGATAGATAGATAGATAGATAGATAGATAGATAGATAGATAGATAGATAGATAGATAGATAGATAGATAGATAGATAGATATAGATAGATAGATAGATAGATAGATAGATAGATAGATAGATAGATAGATAGATAGATAGATAGATAGATAGATAGATAGATAGATAGATAGATAGATAGATAGATAGATAGATAGATAGATAGATAGATATAGATAGATAGATAGATAGATAGATAGATAGATAGATAGATAGATAGATAGATAGATAGATAGATAGATAGATAGATAGATAGATAGATAGATAGATAGATAGATAGATAGATAGATAGATAGATAGATAGATAGATAGATAGATAGATAGATAGATAGATAGATAGATAGATAGATAGATAGATAGATAGATAGATAGATAGATAGATAGATAGATAGATAGATAGATAGATAGATAGATAGATAGATAGATAGATAGATAGATAGATAGATAGATAGATAGATAGATAGATAGATAGATAGATAGATAGATAGATAGATAGATAGATAGATAGATAGATAGATAGATAGATAGATAGATAGATAGATAGATAGATAGATAGATAGATAGATAGATAGATAGATATAGATAGATAGATAGATAGATAGATAGATAGATAGATAGATAGATAGATAGATAGATAGATAGATAGATAGATAGATAGATAGATAGTTTTATTGCTCTTTTTTATTGAAGCTCTCATCTTGCTGATGACAACATGGCAACATTATAAACATAAAATAAATATAAATAAATATATCCTATTAGAAATTTTTATTAATATGCATTTTTATTTACATTGTGAACCACGTGTATGACTTGTGTGATCTCTCTCTCTCTCTCTTTGAAGAGAATGAAAACCAACTGGTAGTGAGTTATAAAATTTGTTTTATAGCTCTCTCTCTCTCTCTTTAAATCAAGTTCATTTTAGAGCTAACAAATGTAGAATTTTATTTATATATTTATTTTACATAGGACAAGATACAGAAAGACAACATCATAGAAATGGATCTGACTATGTAACAAAGAGTAGGGAAGAAAGAAGATAAAAGTATTATTAACAATAAAATAAAAAATAAAAATAAAAAGATGGTGAAGATTTAGGGAGAATTGAAAGAAGAGGGAAACACAGAAATTATGCCTCGATGCAGATGAGCTGATTTTCCTTTTCATTCCTCTGTGTTATTCTGATACAGATGACAAGCCGTAGGAATGTGGGGCCAGGAGTGTGTGGTCCAGTCAGAGACATGCGCTGGTAAAACCTCCTGACCCTTCACTCAGCCTTCAGCAGGACTGTGATGTCATCATGAGATCACACATAGGAATGAAACTAAGAGTGAATGATGTCATGATTCCAATTAAATAAGTGACTTTTGACACTTAATCTAATCTATTTGATCACACACTCATTCAGTTATCTTGATGGTGTTTCAATAATAGGCTAGTTTGGATGTACACTTTTATACTAGTGCATCCATGAGAGGGAATATTTAACA
Source organism: Schizothorax lantsangensis (assembly GCA_027422415.1). Classification (NCBI taxonomy): domain Eukaryota; kingdom Metazoa; phylum Chordata; class Actinopteri; order Cypriniformes; family Cyprinidae; genus Schizothorax; species Schizothorax lantsangensis. The sequence goes on from CM049840.1 coordinate 12,411,625, forward strand.
GATACTCTAAGTGTTCAATCAAACCCACAGAAGCACAGCCTCGGATCTAGAATGTTTCATAACAAATCTCAGTAAAAAATATCACAGAAAGCAGTGGTTATGAAAGTGCTGATATGAAAGGACAGGGTCTGAATGATAGTGCTAACATTTACACAATCCACGGCTTATCTGACCGCAGAATCACAAACTCCTGCAAATGTTATGAAATATGGCTAATTAAGATTAGTGAAAGTGCTGAAATGAAAGATCAGTGTGAAGTTTAATTAAACTGATTAAAATATAGATTAAAATAAAGGAGACAATGATCTTTAGTCGTGATAACTAAAATCATTACCATAAGAAATGAATATTGTTTTGTTAGGAACAAAAAATACAGAAATGCATTTAAAAATATATCCATCATCCATCTATAATAAAATCTATCTATCTATCTATCTATCTATCTATCTATCTATCTATCTATCTATCTATCTATCTATCTATAATAAAAATCTGTCCGTCCATCCATCCATCCATCCATCCATCCATCTATAATAAAATCTATCTATCTATCTATCTATCTATCTATAATAAAATCTGTCCGTCCATCCATCCATCTATAATAAAATCTATCTATCTATCTATCTATCTATCTATCTATCTATCTATAATAAAATCTGTCCGTCCATCCATCCATCCATCTATAATATCTATCTATCTATCTATCTATCTATCTATCTATCTATCTATCTATCTATCTATAATAAAATCTGTCTGTCCATCCATCCATCTATAATAAAGTCCATCCATCCATCCATCCATCTATAATAAAGTCCATCCATCCATCCATCCATCCATCTATAATAAAGTCCATCCATCCATCCATCCATCCATCCATCCATCTATCCATCATCTATAATAAATATGTCCATCCATCCATCATCTATAATAAAATGTCCATCCATCCATCCATCCATCTATAATAAAGTCCATCCATCCATCATCTATCTATCTATCTATCTATCTATCTATCTATCCATCCATCTATAATAAAATCTATCTATCTATCTATCTATCTATCTATCTAATCTATCTATCTATCCACCTATCTATCTATCTATCTATCTATCTATCCATCATCTATAATAAAAATATGTCCATCCATCCATCCATCCATATTAAAATCCATTCATCCATCCATAATAATATAAATGTTAATTGAAATAGAGGTAATAGAAAAAGACAAATTTGACTAAATATAAAATGTATAAGCAAAAAGAAAATCTTTTTGTCAATTTCCATGCCTGACATGGTTGGGTTTATTGATGATTTGATTATGTTTGATTTATGTCATTATTGAAACATATTAAAAAGAAAAGTTCCACATCAGTAAAAACATAACCAGATGTACTACTCCAAAAATGGCATTTTATCCCCAAAACTATGTTTCCACCGAGGGACAGTCTGGAGTATGGATGGATGATGTCATTTGTGTCTCTGTCAGTCATCAGGGTTAAAGAGTGTAACACACCTCTAAAAGCAGCTCTGTGATGCTCACATACAGAAGCCGAGTCCCAGTCCGGGAGTCAGTCGGAGCGCAGCCTGATCCAGTGTTCTTGTAAACATTCTAGGGGTTGAAAAAGAGCAGGGGAGGAATTTGGACGCTTTATTTGGTCATGACTGAGGCAGACTATCACCCTGCTATGAGGGTCAAGACGAAGAGGTGCTCATGCTGCACAGCTCTGACATTCACAACCTCATGAGAGGGCTTCACATTCAGCTGGATTTCACCACACGATAGAGGAGTCCAAAACACTTCCATCTCTATATATCTGAATACATGATTTTGTAATGCTGGTGTCATTTAACTAGATGTATCCCCTTTTAGATGCTCTGGAGATCTGTTCTGTGTTAACGGGTTGTTTTTGTCACCCTTCATCCATAATAACTTACCCAACGAGGATGTCAGTGTGAGGTGTGAATCGGTCACTGCTCTGTCAAACAAATTTAGCAAAGATAAGCAAATAAAAGACACAAACAAAAAAAGTTCACGCAAGAGGGTTGTGAAGGTGTTCTGGTGGTTACTAAGATGTTGGAAGGCAGTTGCTAGAGAGTTGCTAAGATGTTCTGGTGTTTACTAAAGCATTGCTAGCTGTGTTAGTAAGTCATCAGGTTTCCTACGAAATTGGGCTACTTTTACGTTGTTGCAGTGGGTTGTTTTTTTAGTCCATGTGTTGAAGTTTTGAGTAGCAATTGGACTGGTTTTCTTACAAAGACCCTGATTGCTAGGTAGTTCCGAAGATGCTATGGTTGCCTGGCTCCTAGTAGAGGGTTGCTAAAGTGTTCATGTGGTTTCTAAGGCATTTATAGCCAGTTGCTAACTTGTTCTGAATAGTTGCTTGAGGTTTGCAAAACTGGTGTTAATAAGGTGTTGCTAGGCAGTTGCTAGAGGTTTGTGAAGCTGATGGTTACTAAGGTGTTGCTAGGCAGTTGCTAGAGTTTTTTGCGAAGCTGGTGGTTACTAAGGTGTTGCTAGGCAGTTGCTAGAGGGTTTCTAAAGTGTTCTGGTGGTTAGTAAGGTGTTGCTAGGCAGTTGCTAGAGGGTTTCTAACGTGTTCTGGTGGTTACTAAGGCGTTGCTAGGTAGTTTCTAGAGGGTTTCTAAAGTGTTCTGGTGGTTAGTAAGGTGTTGCTAGGCAGTTGCTAGAGGGTTTCTAAAGTTATCTGGTGGTTACTAAGGCGTTGCTAGGCAGTTTCTAGAGGTTTTCTAAAGTGTTATGGTGGTTAGTAAGGTGTTGCTAGGCAGTTGATAAAGGTTGGTGAAGGTGTTCTGGTGGTTACTAAGGCATTGCTAGAGGGTTTCTAAAGTGTTCTGGTGGTTACTAAGGCGTTGCTAGGCAGTTTCTAGAGGGTTTCTAAAGTGTTCTGGTGTCTGGTGGTTAGTAAGGTGTTGCTAGGCAGTTGCTAGAGGGTTTCTAAAGTGTTCTGGTGGTTACTAAGGTGTTGCTAGGCAGTTGCTAGAGGGTTTCTAAAGTGTTCTGGTGGTTAGTAAGGTGTTGCTAGGCAGTTGCTAGAGGGTTTCTAACATGTTCTGGTGGTTACTAAGGTGTTGCCTAGGCAGTTGATAGAGGATGGTGAAGGTGTTCTGGTGGTTACTAAGGCGTTGCTAGAGGGTTTCTAAAGTGTTCTGGAGGTTACTAAGGCAGTTGAGGTTTGCGAAGCTGGTGGTTACTAAAGCATTGATCTAAGATGTTCTAAACGGTTGCTTGACAGTTGCTACAGTGTTGCCAAGATGTTCTGGGTATTTTCTACATGCCTTTACAATGAACTGTACATTTAGTGTATATCTTAAAAGGACTTACTGAAACTGTGATCTTTGCTTAGAGATTAAAAAAAAAAAAAAACTCAGTTACTCCAGAAGGAAAACAGTTACTCCAGAAGGAAAAGGCCAGAGGAAAAGCTGACAATACTGATTGTAAAAAGACAAACAGCTGCAGTTTTATGTGAATGAGCATTTGGCACTCATCAGCATCAGATGCAGAGATGGTTGTATATGTGTATGTTTATGGACTCACATGACCCAGAGAAAAGTCAAGAAGGATGGAGAAACTGTGAGAAAAACAGAAAAGTTACAGCAGCTTCTGAAAGCGCCGGTTCCAGAGATTTCCCTGCCCTCCCTGCTTCCCTCGCTCCTTTCTAGGATAGGTCTGTCTGCCTATTTATGGTCGATGGCTCATTCAACCTACAAAGCTTAGAGGAATTCAGTAGGAGATCTAACAGCCACGGGCAGGTTTTCTGCACACAGTAGTCATCCGTATCCTGAACCCACCAACCAAAATGTACAGAAGACTATTGTAAACTAGCAAATACCATCGTAAATCTGCTTGATGTTCTGTACGGCACTGATTAGAAAAGACAATAAGACCCTCGAATAACTTAATGTCTCGTAAATGTAACTATATAAAGATCATAGAGCGTCTGGAATGCAAATCTACGTCTGGGAACAACTTTAAGATGAATATCTGAGCAGTTCACTTTGCTTTATAAGTGGCGTATGAATATAATCTGTGCTGTGCATTGGATTTAATGTCAGAACAGACATTTGAAATATTTTATTTATTTGCATATACAGTAACTGTATACTGTACACGCTCTGAAAACAAGCCATGAAAACCATCTCTGGCAGGTAATAGCAAAGTGAAAAGTACATGCTTGAGCTCGGTGTGAGGCATACAAAATGTCACAGACAGCAATACTGCAGATGTATGATATGTAGTGTTGTGTGTGTGTGTGAGGGTACCAGGGGAGATTTCAGTGAGCCTCAGATGCACTGTGACCATGTTTGGTAAAAGTTATCCACACACACAGTCGCTCTGACCCAACCCATTGACCATGAGTACATGCAGTAGAGCTGGATTCAATCAGAGCCAGACTACAGGCTCAAAGATCTCTCATAGCTTTAATATTCTTTGTCATCCTCTTTGGCTCTCTTTACCTCCACTTTTTTTCTGTCCTGTCTATTACGTAAGCTCTGAGCTGAAGCAGAACTACCTGACGCCATTTTCAACAGGTAGAACTGAAGACAGACAGACAGACAGACAGACAGACACACACACACACACAGACACATAGATATTCACTTTACAATACTTCTTAAACATGAGGATGTTCGGTTGCCACTGAACCAAGATAAATCTTCAGTATGCATGAAGAATTGGCAAACAACTGCCATTTGACAACGGTTCTGCCAACAGAAAAGTGCTCTGAATGTACAAACAGCAAGCTAAAATTTCAAAATATTGACTTCAAAAGTCAAATATCTACTTAGACATTAAACAAACTTACAGTGGATTTATGAACACATCAAAACATGTCATGATAAAATGTTTCAAAAAGTGTGTAAAATGTGTAAGGCGAAAGCATGAGGATGAATAATTTGACCCACTAAATTGAAAGTATTTCATTCATGAAACCAGTCTACTTTTTAAATATATGTGTAGAGACTTGAATTAAAAAAAAAAAAAAAAAAAAAAGTGGAAACTAAATTACTTGTTTACTAATCCATCCATCATAAAAACACTATAAACCTGAAGAAGTAAATTTATAAGTACATGACCATTCAGCATCATTACTCCAGTCTTCATGTCACATGATCCTTCAGAAATCATTCTAATATGCTGATCAAGAAACATTTATTGTTATTATTAATGTTGAAAACAGTTGTGCTGCTTCATATTTTTGTAGATTTTTTTAAATAGAAAATAAAAAAGTATTTTAAAAAGCCTTAAACAGTGGCGTAAATTGAAAATTAAGTGTAAATTAAATGCAAAATAAGCAAACAAATAAAAGAAAACAAATCAGGACTGTTTTTTATCATCTCAAATTTATTAATTGTCATTTCTCATGCTTTGACTGCTACTTGGACAATATTATTAGTGGTCATAGATGTCATCCATCAGTTTCAAAGTGTATAGACACAGGCCTCTGTTGGGTGTCGATTTTCACATTAAAATTTCCAGAGATGATTGGATCCACAACAGTAATGTGTTAAAAGAAAAAAAAGGTAAAAGGTAAAACTGATCATATCAAGAGATCGGAGAACTGAACAATCACCCAACAGTTCTGTGCTCATTTTAGTATTCTTATAATAATTTCTTAAAATGCGACTTCTACTTCAAGACTGAAATTATATACACATGCATACAGTTTCAATACTGGCATTGGGCTGGACATCAAATTGCACATAGTAAATGATTCCACTGAATACCAGGCAAATCCTCGTCCAAATATCTGGACAGGTAGAAAAGTCCATCTAGGCACCCTTTCATAGATTATTACTCCTTATCAATTATGGGTCCTTATTAATTTCAAACGTCTAAATAAATCCATATAATTTAATTGGTGACAGCTCATTTTTAAAGCCACATGAGCTTGAAACACTGACAAACAATTTGGGCTTCCTTGTGATCACAAAAAACACTTTTGCCTTGATTAGTATACCGTCTATCTGCTCTACATGAGGATCGAACCAAATGAGAGCAGGCAAGTGCAGCATAGATTATTACAAAGGCCTTTGTCAACAATAAACTCTAATGGGATGTTTGATATGAGGGATGCATCTACTAATTTATTCTGGATATACCCATTTTTTACATTCTCCCACCCTTGAATCCACAATGACACATAGGAGTTTAAACTAATCTGAGGCTAGGTGAGGTACTAATATTACTGTTGTGTTAACTCTAAAGCTGCTTTATACTAGTACAGTCCTATCTATACTATTATTTCATATACTTATCTGTTGTAGCTTATATAGCAACAGGCATTTATGTTACCATTCTACATAAGACAATCAATAACTGTAGAGAAACGTCAGGTTTTATGAATATTTAACTAGTTTGGCCAAACAAATGTATAATTTTGAGTATCGCCATTCGCCAATCAATTTGTCCAGTAGATGAACTTCCTATTGATTTTCAACCAACCCTTCAAAATTACAATTATTACAATATCAATGCCACAAAAGCATTTCGATTGTGCAACGGTTGTGATAATGTAGTACCATAAAGTCTAAACTCCTCAGTGTTTCCATAAACATGAAGATTACAACTCATTTCAGACGTTACAAGTACATATAATTACATGACCAAATGGCCATTTTCTTCTCCAAAACGTCTCCCGAATATATCTCTATTGTCACAGCTTCACATATTCAAGGCCTGGAGGATGATTTGGTTATTTCGAATTACAGATACAAGGCAAACTACTACATTTCCCACAATCCTCTCCCATTCTCAATGAAAATAACATTCATTTTGAAAGTGTACCTGAAGAGAAATGCTAGCTCTGACTACAGAGGGATATACTCATGCCAAATACTTGGCAGGAATAAGTACTGCATATGTTTTTATGCACATATATACTGTATCGTAATGCCACAGTGCAACACAACATGGGTTGACAAGCCCAGCTCACACAAACTCACATTCAAGAGAATCACAACGGCATTCATGCAACATGACAAAGCCTAAACATCAGGCTGGAAGCTCTGGCTACCAACAAGCTGAAAAAAAAAAAAACTATGAATTTGGCAGGAAGAAAACAGACCCAGGAAAAAAAAAACAGGACTAAGATGTGAATTTGCACCAGTTCCCATCAAGCCTTGAGCTTTGAACGTTGAAACAATCTGCTTGGTGAGGAAACTGTTAAAAACCTGTGCATGTGTAGTTTAGTGTATCAGAGAAAATGGAGGGTTCTAGAAAAGGCAAGATCCTGAGAAACAGATAAAGCACTGCAGTTTCCTCGAATCTAATGCAAAGTCACCTCACATGGTCAGAAATGAAGTATGCACACAGGTATTTACTAAGTGAAACTCTCAAAGGCTTTAGATACCACCTTTCACTCCATTTCCACATGGAAAATGTCTTCTGGAGATGCAAAAGAGTGACTGATGTGCAACTTAAGATGAGTTCTGCAATTTTGAACTATAAGAGCAAAGCCTTTGATTCTCATGGACTGTCTTTTCAAGATGTTCCTCATGTTCTTTGAGTCCATATGGAGTACGTATTGAGATTGTGCTTGACACGGTGAGAGAGGTAGATCTGAGGTTCGCAACCGGTCAGACTGGCAATGGCGTAAAATTGAATGAAGTTGATGAGCACATCCAACCCAAATGGTCAACAAGTTGTGGATGTTGGAGACCACTGAGGCACAGTGTAAATATCACAGGAAACACGGCTCACAAAGCGACCACGATTGGTTTTGAGAAAGACATGGATGGGTACTGACTGGCTAAGGCTTTGCGATGGAGTTCTGATGGACTTTTCGTGGTCATAAGCTCATGTTCTATTGCTTCTCCTTGTGCTTGGAGGCACTTTGGTTGTGCTTGAGGCATAACGGGTTAGTTTATCTGCTTGACTTCCACCAGTGCAGATGAAGTCAGAGTGTCTGTACATGAAGTAGAGGTTAAAACCACACTTGGATGATGATACTCTCTCCTCCCAACCTCTGTTTCGAGAGCACGTCCATCCAGAGCGCAATGGAAAGAGACTCAGAAGTTGCTATATTCTGGGAAGAGAACACGTCTAATCTAATCGGGCGTTATTGTGGATGATTCTCAGTCTGTGTGGTTGTTCATGTACTTGGTCTTTTTGGAGTCCACTTTGCCTCCTCTTAGCTTGCCGGTAATGACCTTGTAGCAGCCGCGGGCGATTTTGTACATCCAGATTGCGTTGAGGATGTCCAAACAAACGCAGGATACGATCCAAGCCACCTGAGCTGCCAGACCAAGCCTTTCGAACGCTGGCGTACCGAAGGTGCCAAACACTTTTGCCCAGTAGGGCGGCATCACGGCGATCCGCACGAGGAAGAACACGAACGCCATTGCGACGCCGTTGGCGACAAACAGCGGGTGAGTACGAGGGTAAGCTAACGCTTCGAAAAACCACCTGCGGAGAGAGAAACAGAGGTCAAATGAGACGTTTAGCATTTGGAAAGGTAATGGATCTAAACAAAATCTCTTCAATTAAATAAATTAATCTCACCTTTGATTCACAAATGGCGTTGACAATTCTGAAATCAATCGGAAGTTTGCGAAATAAGGAAGCACTCCACGTGTCTGGAAAACAAAAATCATTACAAATGTAGATCATATAGACAATTGATTGAATACCTCTCCTATGAGGAACATGTTTTCATTTTCTGAATTGTTATTTTTTTCTTTCACATGAGAAAAAAGGAGAAGAAAGTCTTATTAAAAGTATTTTAGAATAATCTTTTACTATTAATAGTAGTATCATTATCATTATTTATAAAATGTATATTATTATCATTATTATTCAAATGTAAGTAGTAAAACATTAGTATTAATATTTGAAAAAAAAAATTATCAGCCAAATCAAAGTCAGGGTGGTGTAACCAACATGTCAAACTAACTAATAAACTAGGCATATTATAGTTAACAAACTAAATTAAAACTAACAAAATAATATAAATGTTCACTAAAATAAAATTAAATCTAGAAACAAGTTTTATTTTAGCAAGTTGCCAAGGCAACATTTCTCATTTTAATTTATTTGAACTTGATGTTGGCTGTCAAATTAAGAGTTTATATTTACATAATATATGTGTGTGTGTAATATTACATACATATAATGAAAACACAAACTTCTATTTTGGATGCGATTAATCAAGATTAATCGTTTTGACAGCCCTACAACTAAAACTGAAATAAAAATAATAAAAACAATATAGAGATATATAAAAACATATTAACACCTAAAAATGACAAAAATATTACAAAATTACTAAAACTATAAATACAAAAACTGATTCAAAATATTAATAAATACTATAATAGTATTTCAATGATACTGAAATAATACGGTAAAGAACTTACTAAATAAATAAATGATACAAGTCCAAGAAAACAGGCAATTTGTGATATTCAAAATTATAAAATTCTAAATTTAAATAATAAAAAAAGAATTGTTGAAAATGACACTTACAGAAACTTTTCTATAATGCATGTATGACACCTTCTAAGAACTTTCCATTCTCTTTTATTTGATTCTTATCATTAAAGATTTTTTTTTTTTAGCCTTATTTATAGTAAATATCCACAATTTCAAGGGCCTTTCATGTCCTTTGCATTTCCAGGCACTTACCAGCACAAATCCATAAGCGTACAGCGCCGCCAAGTGGTGACAGACAAAAAAAGTGTCACCCATGGTACTCCAGTTACAAGCCAGAAGCACCAGGTCTGAGAGAAGAAGAGATGACGGAGGAGAAAACAAGAGAGTTAAAAAATGTAGACAAACCTGAAAAGATCTGTGTGTAATCTGTGCTTGAACTTCCATAACAAAACAATGATTCATACCATAGAACAGGTATCCACAGGTGATGGCCACATTGAGCTTAACCATGTTAGGATCACCCCTGAGGAAAGACAAAAAAGGATACAGCTCAACAAAAGGCAAAGACAACAGTATAAGAAAAGCAGTCAGTCAGCAATGGAAATGTTCAGACTTAACAAGATTAACATGAACGGCTTGTTTCTGAAGGGTGTAATCTGTAAAAGCGTCACCACCCAGTTAACCTGCAGATGGAAACCCAAAGCATGAAAGAGTGGTGCTGCTTCTGACTCAAGCCATTTATTACTCTACTATCACTGTCAACACCGCCAACTCTACAACTGACATTACACCATAGACATATTCCAGTCAAATTCAATTCACCTGGCTGAGCATGCAGTGATATCTGACTGGTATTAATCTACGACGTTTGCATGTAATCGTATCTTGTAAGTAAATAGCTATATCTAGTTAACTGCAAATATACTATAACATGTTTATTATATAAAACAAATTGGCATCAGACTGTTAGTGTTTGCTGAGAGTATTTTGTGGCAAACTTGTGACCTTTTGAACCGTCTGATATCAGATAAATTTCATGCATTTGAAAAATACTGAATTTTTTTATTTGTAATGGTTTAATTAAATTTTAATAACCAAAAAGGATTCATATTTTTTCTGGATTCTGTGTTTTATGATTTTATATACAGTTAATTTATCATCAAAAATGGTAATAAATGAATTCATAAAACTTTAACAATTTAATTAATCTTTAAAATATAATCAAATGAAATTCCTTTTAGTTTTAGCAAACAAAGTGATGCACAATAGAAGTTTACCGTTTAAATGAAAACATGGACGAAAAATTGTGATATTGTGTGATATTCCTTAAATTACGTTTCAATAAACTGTATTATTATTAATAATACTTTGAGTACATTCTACCGTACAATAGTAATATATTTCTGTCATAATTTCTTCTAGTTAAACCGAACTTTTATTTTGACAGGTTGTCGTGATGACCTTAGTATGCCACAGAGAAAAAAAAAAAAACAAAAAAAAAATTGGTAACTGACTTTTTATCTCACACTTCTGACTTTTTCCCCTGCAATTCTTAGAAAATTGCGAAATATAAACTCAGAATTGCGAGATGTAAACTCAGTGGAGGCTTTCACATGGACAAGCGTCAAGCACCACAGCATATGCTGGTTTAAACTGTTTGTTTTCATGAAAATACATTCAAGTGCAGTCGACGGGGTCATCTGAGAGTTACAGAAGAGATGACATGACTAAAACCTGTGCGCTCGCCATATGGAAGATGAATATCTCAAGCCAGCGTTACAGTACATGTGTCCCTGAGATGTGTGTATCTCTGTGACCCTGTAAAGAGATCAGGGAACTGATACACAGCGGTCGCAGGTGTCCAGTAGCAGAGGAGGTGTGTGTGAAACACGATCTCAATTCGAGCGCTAGCAGCCTCTCGTACACAAGAAGCTCAGCTACCCTCAGCATGACTCCGCTGTCACCTTCACTGACCTCTGACCCCTCTGACAAACACTCAACTCTCACTGCCCATCCAGCACTAATGCACGATTTCACACCTGGAATATTAAAACTTATGTGTGCAAGTGGTATTTACAATCTTTCTTACTAAATATATGGAAAAAATAAGGAAGGCTTTACTGTAGTAGACCAAATTTTTCCACCTGTTGAATAAAATCAAGCACTTTCTAACATTTTAAAATATCTCTGCCATTTTGCATGGGTCTGCATGTGAATTTGCTCATCTGTTTAAAAATGATTAATAGGTTTTATATAAACTATATGGAGTCATAAGGTGGACGATGTACCATATACCAAGTTTATATGATTATTACACAATCTGTGATGACAAAATTGCATTAAATTAAAAATGCTACTTTTCACCAGCGTTCTGTGTTTACAATAAGATGCTCACAAATTTGAGAAGTCTAATCAAACATTTATTTTATAGAATATTTATTGACAATTCATTAATAACATTATTAATGAGCCATTAGACATTGACCAACATCAATAAAATGAAACAATAATTAATTAATCAAAAAGTACTGTAGCTTAGGGTTATGATAATTAATTAAAACTAAACCCATAAAAAAACAAAAACATAACTTAAAAAAACCTACTTAAAAAAAAAAAGTGTTAAAAAAAGTTATATTATTTCAGTTGCCAAGGCAACATTTGTAATTTTTTGAAGTACTAAAATATCTAAAATTAAATAAACTAAAATTAATAAAAACTATATAGACATTTAAAACACTAATAAAATGACAAAATGACTAAAACTTGAATTAAAATATAAACTAAAATATAACTAAAAATAAAAATAATATAATAAACATAAAACATAAAATAGAAAAATAAAATCTAATTCAAAATACCAACAAAATTATAATATTTTATCAATGATACTAAAATAACGCTGCTGTAGCCTTAAATACATAACCTTGGCGATAATTTGGCAGAAAAAATATATAACACCAGAATCATTACTTTAAAAATTATAATTAAAATTTCCCCCCAAATTTTTTTTAATCTAATATATTTCTTTCATTGGCTTTCATTATGGTTTGATCGTGGAACATGTCATTCTGACATTAATCTTTAACCTACTTATCAGGTTATTTTATTTTTACCTGAATACAGATAACTCAGTGGTTTAGGAAAAATTATTTAGGTCACAGTTTATTTGGACAAATAGATGAAGTATTAGCCTTCAAATGGACACACCCAAGCACGTTTCTTCACCTTTGATCTCATTCAGTTCACTATGTGGACAAGCAGGTCAGCTTCAGACAACTGCCCCGACAGGCCAGACTTACAGTACAGACGAGTCTAATGAAAGCCATAGTAGTGAAAGGATGGGTGACAGTGTATTCACTATTAACCACAAAGAGATCGGCTTGAAAGGCTCTGTGGAGTGTAACTCTTCAGGTGAGACTGGATCAAACTTGTTTTAAAAAAAAAAAAACAGAGTAAACGGTGGTTAAAAGTTGCATATGAAAACAATGCGAGTCGATCGCTTGAGTTTGTTGAGCTCATAATCACGAGTGGGACTTATAAAGTTTGTGATAGCATGCCATGCACCATTAGACCAGCTATGTTGTTATTTTTATCGCGCTGTGCTCCCTGTCTGTGTAATTCATAAACGCGGATTTATTATGCACAGTACAATCAGATGACTGACTTTTAAACAGTGTAGATTTTCTGTAAAGACAACAGACTTGTACTAATCGTGGAATATGCAATGTTCCTAAAAACTAATGTTTATATGCAAAGGCTAGCACTGCTAATGCGGAGCTTGAGCTCTTGAAGCTCTGCCCTCTTCTTCGGGAGCAACAGCTCATTTGCATTAAAGCAACATACTCAAATTCAGGGCGTTTTGGCTTATACCCTAAAAGTGGCAATTTTAACAAGCTATAAAAAATTATCTGTCGGGTATTTTGAGCTAAAACTTCACATACACACTCTGGGGATATCAGAGACTTATTTTACATCTTGTAAAAAGGAGCATAATAAGTCCCCTTTAAAGCTAAATTTCTCCAAATCATAAAAATGTAAGTAACTTTGTTTTTTCTTCTCTGTTTTACTTCAAATCAAAGATGTTTGGCATGATTCAAGGCTCTTTATTAAAGAATTTCATGAAATCCCTGCAGAAAATGAAAGGGTAAAATGACCTTGAGTGTTGCACTCTATTAAATAAGCAGAAGAAAATGCCAAAAGAAGAAGAAATGAATATATAAGTGAAATGAAATGAAAAGGAGACATGCACTCTGTTCCTAGTGAGCTTCCTTGTATTTTGGAGAGCTGTTAGCAAACAGCAACTTAAATACAACCCGAATTCTGGAAATGTTGGGACGTTTTTTACATTTGAATAAAATGAAAACGAAAAGACTTTCAAATCACACGAGCCAATATTGTATTCACAATAGAACATAGATAACATAACAAATGTTTAAACTGCACAAAATGAGCTCAAATTTGATCAAAATAATGATGGTGTAGCATCTCCTCTTCTTTTCAAAACAGTTTCAAGATGGAGTAAAAATTTGGTCCCATTCTTGCCTGATATAGGTTTCCAGCTGCTGAAGAGGAAAATGATATGTTCTCTACGCAGGCAGGCCAATTCAGCAAACATAATAGCTGCAGTATGTGGTTTTGCATTGTCCTGCTGAAATAGATCGTCAGGAGGGGAGCATATGTTGCTCTAAAACCTTTATATACCTTTCAGCATTCATAGTGCCTTCCAAAACATGCAAGCATGCACATACCATCAGAGATGCTGGCTTTTAAACTGAACGCTGATAACACGTTGGAAGGTCTCCCTCCTCTTTAGCCCGGAGGACACGGCGTCCATGATTTCCAACAAGAATGTCAAATTTGGAACCAGTGGCACCTGCAGGTGTACGGCTGTACGCACTGTGCGTACCATGGACTGACCTGAGATTTGCTGGCAAACATTTCAGCAGTTAGTAGCTATGTGTCCCGTATCCCTGTCGACTGAACCTGCCATGCCATTAATTATGAATTTATCAGTCTTTTGCACGCCCAGGGCTTGACGCTTACCATTTTCCCAAGGAGCACACTAAGTTGAAAAATTTCTGTATGCAAGGATATAGAGTTTCCAGCAAGGTTTGAAGACGGGGCAAGGTCTGCTCTTGTGGTGGATTCTTAACCCATGTTTTGTAGTTAATGATGTTTAAAAGTTGAAAGAACATCTCATTGTTTTTTTCATGTTGGAACTAATGGAATTTAAGTGTTACTGAACAATATAAGGAATCAGATAGGCCCTCGTGGTCGTCTTTGACGTAGGCCATTTTTCGTTCCATTTTTTTAATGATGCACCAAATGTTCTCTATAGTGAAAGATCTGGACTGCAGGCAGGCCAATTCAGCACCCGGACTCTTCTACTATGAAGCCATGCTGTTGTAATAGCTGCAGTATGTGGTTTTGCATTGTCCTGCTGAAATACACAAGGCCTTCCCTGAAATAGACGTCGTCTGGAGGGGAGCATATGTTGCTCTAAAACCTTTATATACCTTTCAGCATTCATAGTGCCTTCCAAAACATGCAAGCTGCCCATACCGTATGCACTTATGCACCCCATACCATCAGAGATGCTGGCTTTTGAACTGAACGCTGATAACACGCTGGAAGGTCTCCCTCCTCTTTAGCCCGGAGGACACGGCGTCCATGATTTCCAAAAAAGAATGTCAAATTTGGACTCGTCTGACCAGTGTCACCTGCAGGTGTACGGCTGTACGCACTGTGCGTACCATGAGCACTCAGACTGACCTGAGATTTGCCTGGCAAACATTTCAGCAGTTAGTAGCTATGTGTCCCGTATCCCTGTCGACTGAACCAGCCATGCCATTAATTATGAATTTATCAGTCTTTTGCACGCCAAAGTCAATTTCTACATATAAATATCACGCCAAATACAGTAAAAACAGAAATTCGTGCTACGCACCTTTATCATGAGATCGGGTTAGCCTACAACAATTAATTAGGCTATTTTACAAATGCGAATACAACGAATTCACGACAATGTTTTACATTCAAGCTAGGCTACCCGTAAAATATATAGTGAAAAGTTCTTTAAAAGCATCTGGAATGCAATAAAGTCATTTTTAAAGGTTTGCTGCATGGATTAAAAAAAATAAAAATAGGCCAAATAATTCACAGACAAAATTGCGTTGCAGCAAGTCTTTTAAATTTTAAGGTATTCAGAACAGAGTAACATAAGCAGCTATAAAATTATAGGAGAACCTTTTACATATAGCCTATGCCATTATAATTTGTGTTTTATTTTTTAATTATATAGAATTATAAAACAAAACGCAACTTATAATCGGGCCTGTTTTAGGCTTTTCCTTATTTTTATATTTTAGACAAAAATGACTGGCCATCTCCTCACTGGACGTGCCTTTATAGAGAAATGCATCTTTATGGATTACTGAATTATTTTGTTTTAAAGTAGTAATTTAAAGCTTTCTATAGATATATATCTATCATGTCTGTGAGGCAATTCGCTGAGTTTCAGATAATTGTGAAGCGCTCCTGTTCAAGAGACGGCAGACAGTGCATCCTCTGTTTTCCTATTTATTTTATAAAAAGCATTGGGAGTCATTGACTACGTTTACATGCGCACAAATAATGCGATTATTTCCAATAATCAGAGTAAGGACTTAATCGCATTATGATGTTTACATGTCAAGAGCAAAGCTCTTACTCCCGTTTACATGCAATTTCCATTATTCTTCTTATTCGCTAAGAATTGTGGTCATTTTTTTACTGCCATTATTCACATACCCCACGTCACAGCACAAATAATGGACTCAGAAAGAGCAGGTGTGTTTACTGGCCGCTGTTTTAATTTATTTACGTCTAATGCATAATGATTTTGTCTGGCTGTATTCCACGCTTTTTCGGCACCATAGAAATGTGATGGAATTTGTTTGCCTATACGCTGCCGTCGCGTTCTCGCCGTTTCTGGATGAGGGTAAGGAACAGAGACTGGTGGCAGCGAGTTGTGTTTTCCCCAGAAATGCAATGCTTTCTTCCCCTCCATCGTTTCTAAACTGCGTATTATTACAGGTGCGCGTCCCATCATTCATGTACATCACGAGCGCATGCACACTTTGGTCAGAGCGGCAATACTGCGATTAAGGTGTATACATGCATGTATATTTCGATTCAAATCGGCATACGCCACCTATGTTAATACGATTATGCTTGCTGCGATTATGAGCTTAATCGCATTATTTAAATCGAAGTAATGCGTTTACATGAGGTAAAGTTTAATCGCAATATTGCCAAAATCTCATTATAATCTCATTAAGAGGGTCCATGTAAACGCACTCATTGTTGATATTGTGAGTGCACTCGAATAAAAGTAGACCCTTTACAGTTCCGAATGATACGGCGTATTTTAAGTTGTTTCCACTGTTAGAAAAAAATGCAAGTGACGGCACTGGTGCCTCCATGTCCTGCAGAGCGCGCTTCAGCTTCTCTCCGCACAAACGATTGGATATGCTTCTAACAGCGCGCATTTATATAGGTTAAACATTTAAACTAACATTGTGATATGCTTGAACTGTTTTATATCTATAGATTTTATTTTAGGCAAGTTGTGATGATATTTGAGAAGGCTATTAATTGATCAAACATAGGCTATGATCAACTCACTGCAGTGAAGAAAATAATTCATTGAATTTACTAAAAAAAAATTAGGTAAGTGGTTGCAATCAATGTAGCTATTTTAGCTACATTTAAATAAACATTAGGTCGACTAACTTTCAACATTTTTTTTTATTTAGGCTAAATTTAGCTAAAATAAATAGTTTGCACCTCAAACCACGGGCATCCATGTCCCTTACACACATAGATTTGTGTATGTTCCATCTTTTGTTCCAGTTTCTCGGAGTCTTTTGATTTTTTGAATTTTGAAGTGACGTGTGGCCAAGTATGGTGACCCATACTCGGAATTTGTGCTCTGCATTTAACCCATCCAAGTGCACACACACAGCAGTGAACACACACACACCATGAACACACACCCGGAGCAGTGGGCAGCCATTAATGCTGCGGCGCCCGGGGAGCAGTTGGGGGTTCGGTGCCTTGCTCAAGAGCACCTCAGTCGTGGTACTGAAGGTGGAGAGAGAGCGCTGGACATTCACTCCCCCCACCGACAATTCCTGCCGGACCCAAGACTCGAACCCCCAACCAGAGATGGAAACTCGAGTCTGCGACTTGGACTCGAGTCGCACTTAAGTCGCATAAATAAAGACTTGGGACTTGACTTGGACTCGTGAACAGCTGACTCGAGACTTGACTTGGACTCGTGAGACTCGTAAAAAACGCAAGTCATTTGGTATAGGAGTTTATATGAATGTATCTCTGAGGAAAACTGGCTGTCTTAAAAAAAGTTTAGATGGTATTTTCTTTTCATCTTGCCTCCGTATAATGCATATTAAAGTAGTGTTCATAACCGCAGCTCTGCTTTGTTTACAGCGGTAACCAAGGAAACAATGTTTAATTGATGTTCAAGTGCCACCCGCTGGCAGAGAGTGAATCTGCATTAATTCAGCCTGTGCGGTTTTGTTTTGTACAGATGATTTATGTAGAATAGTTTCACAAAACTAAAGTCAGACCATTTTGTTTTTGCTTCAAATTTCGAAATTATACAATCCAATTTAGATGAAAAACTGCTAATGCTGGATGTACAGGTACATCTCAGAAAATTAGAATATGGTGAAAAAGTTTCATTACATGCAAAGTAAAACACTTCAAAAGTTTTTTTGTTTTAATTTTGATGATTAGAGCTTACAGCTAATGAAAGTCAAAAATCAGTATCTCAAAATATTTACATTTGAGTTTCAATAAATAACCATCCATACAGTATAAATTCTGTGTATCTCTTGTTCTTTGAAACCACAATAATGGGGTGTAACGTTACATGAGATGATTACATGAGATGAACCTGTATGCAGCCTCTTTTTTTGGATTGTATTGTGTATACACAGTGGTTGCCTCTAATTTTAAATTGAAAAAGAGCACAGACAAAGCCTTAGTTTGTATATGAGATTTATTTAATTTGTGTAATTCATTTGATTAATTGGGGTTTGTTTTAAAATTTTGTTTTGTTGTTTGACATATTTCAATTTTACAAAGAAATGTGCTGCATTTTATCTGACAGTTAATAAATGGACACCTTTTCATTTCTAATTTGTCTTAAATTTTGTTCAAGTTTTTTTGTTGTTGTTGTTGAGAAAATCATATCGTGAAATCAGTATTTCAAAACTGATTTAGCCTCGATAACAAGCTGAAAGAACTGTTGCTAATAAATAGAACAAAGACTTGAGACGTGACTTGGACTCCGCTTTAAAGACTTGAGACTTGACTTGGACCTCAGAGACTTGTGAACATGTCTGCCCCCAACCTCGGGTTACAAGTCTGATGCTCTATCCATTAGGCCACGACCGCCACCATGTTGATGATATGCACTTTGCAATTTGACGTTGAGGAACATTGTTTTTAAAGTATTCCACAATCTTTTTACGCACTCTTTCACAGATTGGAGAGCCTCTGCCCATCTTTACTTCTGAGAGACTCTGCCTCTCTAAGACATCCCTTTTATGTTACAGACCTGATGTCAATTAACTTAATTAGTTGCTAGATGTTCTCCCAGCTGAATCTTTTTAAAATTTCTTGCTTTTTCAGCCCTTTGTTGCCCCCGTGCCAACTTTTTTGAGACCTGTAGCAGGCATTAAATTTGAAATGAGCTCATTTAGTGGATAAAAGTGTAAAATGTCTCAGTTTAAACATTTGTTATGTTCTCAATGTTCTATTGTGAATAAAATATGGGCTCATGTGAAAGTCTTTTAGTTTTCATTTTATTCAAATTTAAAAAAGGTCCCAACATTTCCGGAATTCGGGTTGTATGAATCAGAACCATGAATCAAAAAACATACTATACTATAAAAATATTTATAAAAGTATTAGTATTATTATTATTAGGCCATAAAATGCTTTATCGGTAGGTAGCTCACTAGGTTTAGGAGCAGAGCTACAGAGGACAGAGGAGGTGACAACCACTAAAGACAAATTACCATTCTTCCCCTTCAGGATGCAAAGATGAGGACCAAACAGGCAGCAGGCAGAAAAGGAAAGATTAAAGAGAGGGAAAGAAGGAAAGAAAAATAAAGACAAGACGACAAATAAGACGGCTGTTGTGTGCACTGGCAACTACAGAGGACACATTACTGATGACAGAGCAAAAGTTCCAATTAAAACTTCAGGACATTTTTCTCAGTTGGACATATAGTCTATGATATTGACACTTACATATTGATTGGTCCTAATTTTAGGTTTGATTCTTGCTTTTGGGACTTTTATGGACTAAAAAATAGCTGAAAGATGCATTGTTTGAATTTGGTTGTAAACAGTGAAAAATGTGAAATATCACAAAGAGATCCAAGTAGTACACAGAGTTGAAAATCCAAGTTTTTGAGTTATCGGCATCTTACCAGACGGGGTCCTCATTGACAGCATCGTCGTACCAGAGGATATAGAGGCAGAACAGCCCCACAATTAACGCATGGACAGTGGACACCAGCCTGAGGGCATAAAAACAGCTCAGATGAATAAATATTCAAACAACATTTCAGTAATCATCAAAGTTTGGTGCTCATTGTCATTCTTCCTGTCATTCCAGGGTCTGTACAGTTGCCTATTCAGTTCAATGATTCAATTCCAATGCATGAATCTGAATTTTGACATGCTATTTGACAACCAAATAGACACTTATAAGTACAACCTTAACCCTAACCCTACAATCAATAATTTAATAACTGTGCCAAGGGCCACAAAAAGTCATTGTATGATTTGCACATTGGGTCGAAAGAAATCAGCATTAGGAATACCACTTGGATAACATGATGCTGACACAGTAGGAAACGGTATCTACGGTAGATAGCTAACAGTGAATGAACTGTGATTTGGTGTGCATGTTTCTGAGTGAGTTTGTGAGAAAACATTGTGTGTGGACTGTAGACTTTCATATCTGTTATCTGTGCAGTGAGAACCCCCCTATAAGACACTTCTCACTATTTGACAGGACACAAACCAAAAGGCCAAATATTTTATGAAAACCAACGATCTAATGTTTTTTTTTGTTTGTTTGTTTTTTAAATGTTTGCATTCTCTGTTCTACCCTGTTAAGTATTGTGAACAAAGTAATCAAGGAAATGCTTGCCATCACTTTACCTGATTACATCAATTGAAGCCTTATTTTCATACCTTGAGAGTGTGAAAAATGTTTCATCATTCAGTTTTTTACAGGCATCCATAAACTAATTTAAAAACAGATAAGCAATCTATTGTGCAAAATACTTTGCACAAAAAAAAAAAAAACACTAATTACAAGTATATTATTGTACCATTTTTAAAAATCAGGGTTTGTTAAAACATTCAGAAATTAAAGTGGTCTTTGTAGGAAAAGAAAGAAATGCTGCAACTGCATTTTTTACAGACAGTGCAAGTGATCATTGCAGTTGGTTCTGTGCTCCCATTACAGTGTTAAAGCATTTCGATTTGCTAACATAATATCATATCCGTTTCATTATGTCATGACTTTTAAAACAATAGGTGGTATTTAGCATCTTCTAAAAACAATTCAACTTGTGTGGTTAACCTTTACCATTTTATATAAGTATTGTTCAGAGACCCATCTCTTCCTAACTAAGTGCTGTAAGGTTAACCAAGTTCAGAAGATTACAAAGGTGATTAGACCAAACTGCCATTCACCTACATTTCACAATACAGTACAGTACAGAGATCACTAGATCTCGCTCATGTTGAACTACACTCATGTACGACAACATTATGAATGATATTTGGAAGCTTGTTTGTACTTCTGAAGTTCTTAAGAATCTTAAATTATCTCTACGTTTCTTTAAAGTCCTTTGCAATATTATTTTCTTTAAAAAAAAAATTAAATCCTTAGATCAGAATTAATAATACTTCTTAACTTTTTAAAAATTATTCTTAAAGGGATCATTCACCCAAAAATGACAATTCTGTCATCATTTACTCACCCTGATGTTGTTTCAAACCCTTTTGAGTTTCTCTCTTCCCCACTGAAAATATTTTGAAGAATGTGTGCAAAAAAATTAATAAATAAATCAGTTTCTGGTAGCCATTGGCTTCCATAGTATTTTTTCCTTACAATGGAAGTCAATGGCTACCGTCGATTATTTGGTTACCAACATTCCATCTTTTTTGGTGTTCCACACAAGAAAGAAACTCATACAGGTTTGTTACAACCTGAGGGCAAATTATGACAAAATTATTTTTTTTAGGTGAAGTATCCCTTTAAAGTTATCTAAATGCCTAGAATCCAATATAAGGTTTTAAAGGTAAAATGTTTAATTCATTTATTGGGCTGTTTTAAATATAAGCATTAGAACATTACTACTTAAAGGAACACTCCACTTTTTTTGGAAATAGGCTCATTTTACACCTCACCTAGAGTTAAAAATTTGAGTTTTACCGTTTTTGAATCCATTCAGCCGATCTCCTGGGTCTGGCGGTAGCACTTTTAGCTTAGCTTAGCATAGTTCATTGAATCGGATTAGACCATTAGCATTTGGTCATCAAAAATGAGTGCAGCAGGCGCAGATCTGATATGACTATATCATAGGCTACTGAGCTGGGGACTACTTTCAGGCGCTGCGTCATATCACTGCGCCTGCCGCACTCATGGTACGGCAGCAAAGTTCCTTGATTATTACGCCGGAATGAGAGTATAGTTCCTAGCCATATCAGCCTAGAAAATCGCAACTTTTCATTTTCCGTCGGTCTTAGTATACGATGTAACTGCAGAAGTGTCAAGTTTTAAATAGGAAAAATATCGAAACTCTTTGTGGTCATTTTTGAGCGAGATGCTAATAGTCTAAACCGATTCAATGATCTATGCTAAGCTAAGCTAAAAGTGCTACCGCCAGACCCGGAGATCGGCTGAATGGATTCAAAAACGGTAAAACTCAACTTTTTAACACTTGGGGACTTGGAAAATGAGCCTATTTCCAAAAAAAGTGGAGTGTTCCTTTAACAAAAGCTTAATAATTTGACAAATATACCTTTAAGATTTACCAGTGTAAAGTTTTGAATTTGACCTTGTGTGCAGGATAGTATCCGACAATGTAAATTTAATTATACTATTAAAACTGTAACTTTATTCTTAATAAAAAAAACTTACATATTTAAGAAAAGTTAAAGAATATTTAATATTTTAGGACTAAGAAGCACTTAAGAACATTCTTTAAAATATAGAATCTTTAGAATTTCACTTAAAAAAAAAAGTTCACTTTTTTCTTTAATTTTCACAAATCCAGCACCAATTGCTCTTTGCTTCACACATGGACCCAGTAGCATTATCAACACAGCTATACATGCATATTTCCTCAAAATGTGACTTTATTGTCCCTGCTTTAGACTCTATACAGTATCTGTGCATGTTTGATGATTATGTATCCATCCATACGTATCTAGTGGCCAGTCCATCTGTTTACCCATCCATGCATGCATGCATTTCTACCCACATTTCTATTAGAGCAGTGCTGAGCTATATGAGTCTGATACCTGGAGTTCCAGTCGTTGAGTTTGTTTGGAGGAAGTTTCCCATAACCTTGAGTGAAGTTGGAAGACAGAACCGGACTGACGCAAGAGAAGAAGAGCTGGAACCCCACAAAGCTGCTGGCCACCACATACACCTCTCTCATATCCATCTCTCACCTGCACAAGTGACATCACAACACACACGTTTACGTCAACACACATTAAACATGCAATATTGTGAATGAAGTCATTGTTTTCAAATGTTCAAAGATTAACACCGTGGGGAAATAGTGATGGAGAATGTGAGAGAAGGAACGAGAAAGACAAATTTGAATCGTTTTAATACTTACTTTTTTGTTTTTTTGAAAATGTTTATGTTTCTGTTTGCACAAAAAAAATCTTAAGTTGTTTGTCAAATTTTCAAAAGGGAAAAGAGGACAAATAGCTTAAAACATTTACAATTTACAGGATTTTATCTAGATTCAAGAAACATTCTTAAGAATAAAATTCAAGATTTGCAAATATTATAGAATACAAACACAAAGGAAATATACATAAAATGAAATAGTAAAAAATAATATATAAGAACAAAATATAAGATATAAAAAATGTGCATGACAGTATACTGTAGACTTAGATATTAAGATAAGCATGACTGTACAAGAGAGGAATGTGCAAACAGGTTGTACATGGTTGTCATGTAGCAGCAATACCAAAAATAAAAATAAAATACCAAAACACAGAAAGTGCTGTGTGCAAATGTCACTGTCAGTATGAGGTAGAGATATGAATATCTTACTGATTGTGAGTGATTAGTCAGTGAAGTCATGATGATGTTAAGAGGCTGAGTTTGAGTTTAGGAGCCTGATGGCCTGGGGGAAGAAACTCCTCCTGAATCTCTCAGTTTTTGCCATCAGGCTACAGAATTCTCCCTAAATGCCATTTTTCTCTTATTTCCAAATAAGAAATAAGAACATTTTGTATTCCAAAAAATGCAAATGCTCTTTTCTTTTTTTCTTAAAATTGTTCTTAAAACAAAACTTCAAAATCATTATAAATAAAGTTTTGATAACCCCATATTTGTCTAAAATCCCTTTAAATACAACTTGTTTTAGAGGTAAAATGTTTAATTTATTGTGTAGTTTCACATATTGTGCATTACAACATCAGAAAATTATCCTGTGACAGCTAAAGTCAATAAATAAACACATTTCATGTATTTTACAATAAATTTTGCAAATGCAAAAGTTAAGAGATTGCATCATTAAGATTTACCACTGTGTAATGTTTTGAATTGTTTGTATTAAACAATGCAACCTCATGTGCAGGGCAGTATAAAATCAGTCAACTTCTATTATGCTGTTAAGAATATAATTTTATACTTAAGAAATTAAAACGTTCTTAGGAAAATATTTGAGAGAATAGACAGCTTATTCACACATTTGTGAATAATAGTCAAAAGAAAAATGACTATAAAAAGAGAATATTTTAGGAAATTTGGGAGAAAAAAGCACAAACATCTCATATCTCTGGTCAGTCTACAAATCTCAGAAAAATGAGCGCCAGAGGCAAGAGGAATGTAATAAGTGTGTGTCTCATTATAGAGTGGGTCACGGACCCCCAGCATGCAGAAGGGTCATATTGAGTCATCTGGTATTTTTCAAGCTGTATCCCTGTATCAAGCTATAACACACACACACAGCAGAACTACTACACTGTGCATCAACGTCTCTGCAATAAAACATTCCATCTATCAATAAATCGTCTTTTAACCTAAAGCAACCAAAAATAAAACACTTTTTTTTTTTCATACAGTAATGCATTATTTTTAGTACCAAATGCATGATTTTCCAAATATGTTGGATTCTTTCACACAAACGTCCGGCTGTTCTTTTCAAATTCTTATGCATGCAGCAAACTGTACGCATTTACTTGAACTTCCAGAAGAAAGGCTGAAGAATCCATTGCGAAACCCCTCATGATCGGGTCTAATACACAAACAATGGGCTCAAGTGCACTAATCCCACCAAAAATGTGAGTAAACATGTAGCTGTACTTTATTAAGATTAAACTAACAAAGGTTTAAATCATTTACCCATGTACTGACAATAGGACATTGATTAAAGAGGAGCAGATTGGGTCATGATGAAATCTGCACAGTCTTTCTTTAATCTAGTAACCAGCCTCCTGTTGCCCCAAGTTAACATTTCCATTGTAAATCTATTTACAGACTAAAAAAAGTGACTGGCAACGTGATCTCCTGTGAAGAGGGCATGTATGGAGCACATTCTGTAGCAGTGACACACACTGAAGAGAGGGAATGTGCTTCAGGTAACCTTTCAACAACAAACAATCGACCACCACATTAAAGACTTTCATGGCTGGTCACATGGCTGGGAATGAATAAGATTAGGGAATAATGCACAAATGAATGTCAATTCCATAACATGATACACCATACAAGATGATATTTCGATAACAACAAACCAAATGCATATAAGTGTATATGGCTCATTCCTAAACTTGTGATATTTTCCCCTCAGGCCAATAACTATTTAGTTTGAACATCAGCTGAAGCTTGACTTTGAAAAATGCGTCTTAAGGAAGCAGGTATGTGGTTGACTGGTATCTATTTATCACTTCACACCTGTGCACTATGATAAGTGAAAGGTTAAATGTCAGCAAGTCATTATACTGAACATGACACGGTGGAAGAAAATCCACATGCCAAAATACCCAGATACCTTTGACTTGCCAACACAACAAGTTTGCATTTTATTTTTGTGGATAAAAATAATAAGAAATAGATTGTTTCTGAAATAAGCTGTCAAATAATAACAACTTGTGTGATGATATCTAATAGATCATGATCTAAAAATGTAATTTCTGATCTTTAAAGTGTTACTGTGCTGTCCACACACACACATACTACACTACACTAAACTGAAAAAAAACCTGTATGTATAGTTTTTCATCTCTTTGTAAAAACTGAAAAAATTCCCTTAAATATAGACGTACAAAGTATATAAATGTATATAGTACATTTTTTATCAATGTTTTTAAGAAAAAAAGAGTATATATATATATATATACATACATACATACATATATATATATATATATATATATATTGTACAGAATAAATGTACAGAAAATTACCTGTACATTTTACTTTTTTATACAATGTATATAATTTAAATTATATACACTGTATAAAAAAGTAAAATGTACAGGTAATTTTCTGCCAAATTACTTATTGATACAGTATATTGTGCCCTATTTTTACAGATAAGACAATTTTATATATGCAGTTTTAGAGGGAGGAGTTAAAAGTCTGGGTACAGTGATTTTAACAAATGTTAACATTTCAAAACTCCTACATAAAGTGCACAATTATAAAGTTTAAATATATTTAAATCTTAACTTCAAAAGCAGAAGGAGCCTGTTCCTTAAAATAATCACACAACTATTTGTGATGTAGGCTATTTTCATTTTCGTATGATAGTCAATTTTAAGAAGCTGTAGGACAAGAAACGCGTGACAAAGAAAACCACCCCCCAGCTATCATGCAAAATTATGCGGAAGCTTGCTCCACTGAGCAAGTTCAGTTTCGCCTGAATAACAATGCAACATTCTAGATTTGAATTCTTTATTCACGAATTCTCTGGAACGTAAAAGAGAACGGCTGCGTCACAATACCCGGGTACGTCGTCATAATGCGCTGCATAATAATGCGCAACCGTCCCCGATCCTCAAACTCTCGAACAATAACAACACGAGCACGAGCACGCAGTGAATACAGCCGCTTTAACGCAAGAAAATGTGTAGCATGTACAGTGTATAAGAAAATTCTGCATTTATAAGTGACTTGAATGAGTGTCCAAACCAACTCCTGCGCGCTAAACTTTTCTATTCATCTGTCGCCGTAACAATGGCCATGTAAATAATGGATGTGTGACAGGTGCAGAGAGCGATGCTTCTGTGCACACACGCTTTGAGAATGACATTTACAGTGTCCATTACCTGATAAGAGTCTCATATGTCTGTGTAAACGTGTCCAGATCCTGTTGTCTGCTTTCTTCTGCCCACGAGCCCAGGTTTATCTGGATGGCGACGGCTAGCGAGTGCTTTGCCCACTCGCTGTCTTCAAACCCGCGCGTCGTCTGTGGCGTAGGCTACTGGCGAATAAACCTGTACTTCTGGAGCGAGGCCATTTCCCACCTTTAAAAAACACGCAAGGATTTCGTAAAGCTCCACGGAGCGCGCTGCAGCAAACACTGCATTTCTTCACCGTATTGACAGGCTTCGCGGTTACGTCAGCACGGCCTCGCCCCGCCCACCCCTCTTCCCAGCACACCCCCCCCCCCCCCCCCCAGCACACACCCCCCTCCTCCCAGAACACACCCCTCCTCCCAACACACACCCCCTAATGAAGCCCACAGTCTGAGAGAATAATCTGCCTATCTATCTATAAAACATTTTATTTCTAGTATATTTTCTGGAATGTTATATGACGAGCACGTAATGCAAAAAATAAAGCAAAAAGAAAAAATCTTGTTAAGATTTAACAAGCTGTTTTAAAGGAATAGTTCACCCAAAAATGAAAATTTGCTAAGAATGTCCTCACCCTCAGGCCATCCAAGATGTAGATGAGTTTATTTCTTCATCCGAACAGATTTGGAGAAATGTAGCATCACATCACTTGCTCATCAATGGATCATCTGCAGTGAATGGGTGCCGTCAGAATGAGAGTCCAAACAGCTGATAAAAACATCACAATAATCCACAAGTGATCCACACCACTCCAGTCCATCAATTAACATCTTGTGAAACTAAAAGCTGCATGTTTGTAAGAAACAAATCCATCAAGACTTTTTTTTTAACTTCAAATTGCTTTTGGCTAAAATACGTCATCTCTCTGTTGCTTTCCCCAGCACCGTTTATGAGCAAAAACAGTCCAAAACAGCTTTAAACAAATATGTTGGTAGGTTTTGATGTGAGAGGACAACAGGACCTATTCACTGAAGGACATGTTACAGTGGATTATGGACTAGTATTTTGTCTAGAAGTGATCATTTAAAGTTAAAACGTCTTGATGGATTTCTTTATTACATGCAGGTTTTCACTTCACAAGATGTTATTTGATGGATTGGAGTGGTGTGGATTATTTGTAGATTATTGTGGTGTTTTTATCAGCTGTTTGGACTCTCATTCTGACGGCACCCATTCACTGCAGAGGATCTGAGCAAGTGATGTAATGCTACATTTCTCCAAATCTGTTCTGCTCAGGAAACAAACTCATCTATTTCAACCAAGCCACACTGCATGAATCCCCTTTAGGAGAAATGCATTAAAGCATGACAGCAGCTGATTTTTGTTTACTGATATGCGTTGTGCAATATTGACCATGTAATGACGCATCACGAGAAAACTACTCGGGGAAAACACTGTTGGGGTTTCTTTGGGTTGTTTTTGTTTATTGGTTTGAAATTGTTTCCAGAACGAAAAGCCTTCAACAGTCTGTCTGTGGCTGTTTACTAATAAAATGGCTTTACATTTTTTTTTTACTTTTTTTGCCCCTTAGCTATGCTGTCATTTGATTGTATAGACATGTAATAACCATCAGAAGATGGCAGTGAATAGTCCTTAACCCATTTAATCCCACAGGTCACAGTAGCGACCGTAAAAAAGGCTTCCATTTATAAAGCTCTAAAATCCTTACTGACTGATATTTTAGTGCACTTCCTGCAAATATGGAAAAAATAAAGGGTCTCAATCAAATATGTGCAGTTTCACATGATTGGTACAAATCGTCACATGACCAGAGCAGTTTATTTCCTGTTTGCACCTTGAGAAGATGATAACTGCATCAAAGCTCCAAAATGAAAGGCTAGTAAAGTATGTTAACATAAAGATATGACAAAGATGTTTGGTACATGTTATCTTTATATCTAGTATTAATATATACATTTACATATATTCAGTTTTGTTGAGTGTGTTTATAGAATGAGTAAACATCTTGATGGTCACAATAGTGACTGGTGGGATAAGTGAACTTAGGTATACAATATAAATCCAATTGCAGTTGTTAGTGAAAATTACACTAAAATGTTGCAATGACAAAATATTAAACTAAATTAAAAGTTTAAGGCCTGGTTTCACAGACAGGGCTTAGACTAAACCTGGATTAGGCCATAGTTCAATTAGGACATTTAAGCAATTTTCATTCACATGCCTTAGAAAAAGACATTACTGGTGTGCATCTTGAGACAAAACAAAGGCACTGATATTTTTAAAGATCAGTCAGTGCAAGCTTCTTTCAGGTGAAACAGTTCAGAATTACATTTTAGTGTGGGACTAGACTTAAGCCTCGTCTGTGAAACCGGGGGAAGATGTAACAAAAAATTTACAATATTGATGTTGTAATACTGGTAGCACTAATATAAAAATTGTATGATATATTTTACAAAAAAGTAACAATTGTCTTTTATCTCAGTATTCCTATCGATGTTGTATAAGGGTTTATGTATAATAGTAACCCCAGAATGTGATCAAACAGTTTAAAATAGCTGGGCTAAGATATATATAAAAAAAATTATGACTGCAGAAATATGTTAATTTCATTACACACATTATCTCACGACCATAAAACACAATATGTCACACACTTTTCCAAAAATAAATAAATAAATAATAATTATTGATTATTTCAAAGGGTTACTAATGACACGTCATTTGGATATTTTCATGTCTGGGAAAAATTTGGGATTAAATGGGTTAACTACAGTATGTGGACATCATAATTACAACCCAAATTCCGGAAATGTTGGGGCGTTTTTTAATTTAGAATAAAATGAAAACTAAAAGACTTTCAAATCACATGAGCCAATAATTTATTCACAATAGAACATAGATAACATAACAAATGTTTAAACTGAAAATTTTTAAAATTTTATGCACAAAATTAGCTCATTTCAAATTTGATGCCTGCTACAGGTCTCAAAATAGTTGGGACGGGGGCATGTTTACCATGGTGTAGCATCTCCTCTTCTTTTCAAAACAGTTTGAAGACGTCTGGCATCAAGGCTATGAGTTTCTGGAGTTTTGGTGTTGGAATTTGGTCCCATTCTTCCCTGATATAGGTTTTCAGCTGCTGAAGAGTTCGTGGTCGTCTTTGACGTATTTTTTGCTTAATGATGCACTAAATGTTCTCTATAGGTGAAAGATCTGGACTGCAGGCAGGCCAATTCAGCACCCGGACTCTTCTACTACGAAGCCATGCTGTTGTAATAGCTGCAGTATGTGGTTTTGCATTGTCCTGCTGAAATACACGTCATCTGGAGGGGAGCATATGCTGCAATTTGACGTTGAGGAACGTTGTTTTTAAAGTATTCCACAATCTTTTTACGCACTCTTTCACAGATTGGAGAGCCTCTGCCCATCTTTACTTCTGAGAGACTCTGCCTCTCTAAGACATCCCTTTTATAGCTAATCATGTTACAGACCTGATGTCAGTTAACTTAATTAGTTGCTAGATGTTCTCCCAGCTGAATCTTTTCAAAATGTCTTGCTTTTTCAGCCCTTTGTTGCCCCCGTGCCAACTTTTTTGAGACCTGTAGCAGGCATCAAATTTGAAATGAGCTCATTTAGTGGATAAAAGTGTAAAATTTCTCAGTTTAAACATTTGTTATGTTCTCTATGTTCTATTGTGAATTAAATATTGGCTCATGTGATTTGAAATTGTTTTAGTTTTCATTTTATTCAAATTTAAAAAACGTCCCAACATTTCCGGAATTCGGGTTGTACTATCTAAAGAACCTCTGCAATTGCATAACTTATTTAATAGGTAACATCAAATGTATAATTAGCTGTGGAGCTTTTTTCATACAGACAAAAGCAAAGATGTAACAATACTATATAAAAAAGACTGAGCGGAAACAGAATTTTGGTCATTGAAAAAACCCACATTGACAGGCAACTCTTCTGAATATGGATATGAAATATCTGTGGTCTTAATATAGAAATAGAACACGGAATTAGATGTATACTATTGTACTAGTATTCTTTCAGCAAGTCACATGTGTTATAACAGCACACAATTATGAGTCAAATCATTTTAAAAGGCTCTTTTTGGTCACATATTTTAACTAAAATGGAACAGGTCTCCAGCAGTCAATAAAACCTTTAAAAAACGATATCACAGAAAGAGTCAGAGGCATGTCACACTTTTACTTTATTCAATTACCCAAAACACAGATCAATGACTCATTGGGTGTATATAAATAAAAATCAACAATGTAACAAATGAATCCGGTGCACAGGAATGGTGTGCAAAACTCTTGTCATTTTTTTTCTTTTTTTAATACAAAAAGACTTGTTTGCAAAACTGTACAAATATCTTTTCATTTGGGTGTATGAAAGAAGGAATAAAAGAGCTGAGAGCTACAGATAAAAGATTTTTAAAGGTGAAGCATGTAATTTTTTCAGTCTCTATAATTATAAATAAACCATTTGCATCTTAATTTGCCCCAAAAGTGTAAACACTGTATGGCTTTGACTCTTTCTTGATCTGTTTCTTTGAGGATCCTCCTGACCAACCCAAAACAGCAGCATTGGCTCAACCAATAGCGTGAGTTTGGGGCAGGGCTTTCTGTTTGTCCGACCAATAGCAGAGGTTTGGGAAACCTGTGTGAAATCAGTCATTGCTGTTGAAAAACTGCAGACTTCACCTTTAATGGAGTGTTTTAAGGGTGTGAAGGTGTTTCTTAGCATGTGTAGATGGTGCTCTTACAACAGAGACAGTAACTGTACGTAGCACAGAATGTGGCAGAGGCTGGACCTGGTGCCGGGATGTAAAGGCTGAGGGGCATCAGACAGATTAGATGTCACAGTTAATGTTACAAACATTAATTTTCATCCGTTTGGAGTGCAACAAGGTGGAGCATTTACACTCATCTGATTAAAGTACACACAATTTGTATACACAGCTTACTTACAGTACCAAACAATTAGTCTAAGTAAACACTATGTTAGAAAATAAATGTGATTTAAAGCAAACATTCTAAAAAAATCAGAAAAAAAATAGCCAATTTAGCTTGATTAAATTCTGAGGTGCACAACATTATGTTTACATATGGTATAGCACATACAGCTAACTGACACCGCTCATGAACATCCTCTGTGTAGAAAATCTATTAGTTGATCAAACATGAGCATGTGAATCTGTGGCCATTACTTTATTTTAGCTGCCTGAGACACTTAACCATTTGCTCAAAATTTCCCCAATTTAATTTCTTAAAGGGGTAGTTTATCCAGAAAATAAAATTTACTCAAATTTACTTGCCCTCAGGCCATCCAATATGTAGATAAGTTTGTTTCTTCATTGCAACAGTTTTGGAGAAATTTAGCATTACATCACGGGCCAATGGATCCTCTGCAGTGAATGGGTGCCGTCAGAATGAGAGTCCAAACAACTAATAAAAACATCACAATAATCCATAATCTACGACTCCAGTCCATCAATTAACATCTTGTGAAGTGAAAAGCTGTGTGTTTGTAAGAATCAAATCCATCATTAAGGTGTTTTAACTTTAAAACTGTTGCTTCTGGCCAAAACATGAGTCCATAATCCATGAACGCTTTCTGCAGTGAAAAAGTTAATCGCCTGTTGTCTTCTCACATCAAAATCCACTAATATATTCATTTAGAAATGTTTTGTACGGTTTTCTCTTGTAAACGGTGCTTGATCTGTGCAGATTTCTCTCCTGATTCAGACTTTTTCACTGGAGAAAGCCATTCTATGAATAGAGGACTCATATTTTAGCTGGAATTAACAGCTTCAAGTTAAAATGCCTTAAACATTCATTTGTTTCTTACAGTCATGCAGATTTCCGATTCACAAGACATTAATGATGGACTGGAGTTTTGTGGGTTACTTGTGGATTATTGTGATGTTTTTATCAGCTGTTTGGACTCTCATTCTGACGGCACCCATTCACTGCAGAGCATCCATTGATGAACAAGTGATGTAATGCTACATTTCTTGAAATTCTGTTCTGATGAAGAAATAAACATCTTACATCTACATCTTAGATCACCTGAGGGTGAGTACATTTTCAGAAATTTTCATTTTTGGGTGAACTATTCCTTTAATACACTTTCCTGCTCATTATTATGAATGATTCATCAGTGCATGCTCCTCCAACAGAAAATGATGTGTAACTTAATTGCTCATCAAAATGTAAAACCTCGCTTCTGAAACAACTTTTCTTTTTGTTTTTCATCACCCAGGCAGTGCACAATATTTATTAATGTTAACTAGTCATCAAATAGCTCAAATAACTTTAAAATCCCACTGCATTACCAGGCATCCTATGCTGTTTGTAGGAATGATTTCATTGCAAGGACCTTTCATAACATCATCATTATAAAATGACAGCCAAAGTTTTTTACAAATTTGCTAATCAGGGTTGTGCAAAATTCAGAATTGGTTCTCTTTCAATTGAATTGGCCACACCCCACAGGAAAGGAAATCAAATCAATCAATCTATCTATCTATCTATCTATCTATCTATCCTTCTATCCATCTATCAGCTTTTGATTTCTATTTTGTTATTTCTACTTAGTTTAGTACAAAATATGAACTTAATATAAATCTGAACCTGAACATGACATCTAACATTTCCTATATGTAATATCATTTCTAGATAACTAAAAAGAAAAATAAAGTGTATTAATACAAAAAAAAAGAAGCAAACTTAATGTTAACACAGTAACTGTACACTCCTTAAAGGTATTCCTTGGAATATTATATGAAAAGAGCTTTTTATTTACAAAAGTTCCTATAAAATAAAATAAAATGAATTAGAGTTACAAAACTTTTCTTGATAAAACTTTCATTTCTAGTTAAAGCTTACTGTACAGAATTTCTTCAAATTTCAATTCATTTTAACTCTACTTCCTTGCATTCAAAACTTTAATACTGAATCTGTTTGCTACCTCAAGTTCAAGTTCAAATTTAATTCAAATTCATGAACTGTAAATCAAAAGGATTCTTCAATTCAGTTCTGAATGCCGCACGACCCTGGTAGTAACACATGGTAATATGAATGTGAAAGGGTTGCTCACTATACAGGAAAGAAACTAGCTGACCTCCATTTTTGAAAACCTTCACAGAAATACCAACAACAATACAGATGCTGTCTTTACTGTTCTGTTGACGTCATGGGGTACTTTTCTTGCTTTTCTCTCCTGAGAAATGAAGAATCCAATCCATACTTTGATGAAAAACTGTAAGAATGTCTCACATCTGAAAGCCTTGTGTCTGGGAAACAGTGATGAAAAGGCCTTCATGTCAGACTGTGCATTATATCTAGCTGGTGGAAAAATCCTTGCGAGCACGAACCAGACATTAAATATTAAAAAGAATGCTGTGGTTGATATTTATGTGTCTGTCATTCTGTCTATCAATTCCTTACGATGCATCCAAACATTGTTACAAGAGCTGGTATCAAGAACGTCTCCAAGTTTAGAGTTTTTTTCCTTGATGTGCACTTACAGGATGTCCAGATAGCTGACGATGATGAGATTGTCCCAAGTGCATAGTGAATATGACTCAAAAACAAATCAATAGATAGTTTATGAATGTCATTTTTCAAAACCATACATTGTGATAACTATAAATGTAACTTAAAAACTCCATCAGTGCTAGGGTGAACATACGTCCTCTTTTAACAGAAATGTCCTGGCTGGGATTTCTAAATTGCCTAAAATGTCCAGGTTTTGACTTTGTTTTCCTATTGGTATATTATCATAGATTATATGTATTTGCATTGCTTTGATGTTCTCTGTAGATCCTGCCTTCTTGCACGCCACGATTGGTTGATTTTATACAATGCCTGCATGCTGTTGGTCAAAGTACTTTTCAGTCATTACCTTCAGCAAGTATGAAAACAATAGGAAAACAAAGCCAAAACCCAGACATTTTACGCAATTTATAAACATGTCTGGGAAAAATAGGACGTATGGTCACCCTAATGAACATACCTTTAACCAAAATGCCAAAAAAACAGTGCATGTATTTACATATGAACTGACACTGCAGTAAAAATTGCAGCCAGAGTTCAGATTTTCAGCCAAAAGCTGATCAAGACTTCATCGGTTCCCCAGGAAGTAGGTCGGGTTGGTTTTGAGAGGTCTGAACAGGTGCGAATCCTCCATCCACAGTCCAAACAAACTCTCTGGCAAAAGAGAGACGCCTACCTGTGATTTCTGGCTTTCGTGCAGGCGTTCGGGATCTCCGAGCAGGCTCTGTAAAAGTGCTTCTCGTGGTTTGTTTGAGCGGTTTGTGGAGGCCCTATCGGCAGCATGGAGGAATATGAAGGATGAGGGGTTGGAGGTGAGGAAATCTAGACCTGTGTCGAGTAGGAGCGGTGCAGAGCGGCGGAGCGTCCCGTGGAGTGGGCGGCGCAGTGGTGCGCGTGCTGGGACGGCTGGTCTAGACTTCGCTGGAAATGGAGCGAGACAGTATGAGGACATCGGGGGGGACGGGGAACCGATGAGGCTGATGGTCATGTGATCTCAGTGAATGGAGATCCCCTTGGAGTCTGTAAGGGGGGAGAGAAAGAGTGTGAGGGGAGAGAGAGAGAAAGGATGAGAAACCAAGACTGGAAGGTGGAAACTGTGTTTGGATAGAATAAAATTAGTGATGCACCAAAATTCATTTTTTACCTACACACCAAAAACCGAAATTAAAACGGATTCAACAAGTTAATAAAACATTTAAATACTTTACATATCAACTTTTTAATAATACTATTATTTTTCTACTATAATCTACAACAATTTTGATGAAAATATAATCATTTATACAATGGCTGTAATAAAAACTGGTTTTCATGACAGATTTATTTAAACATACATTAAATAATAAAGATATCACGAACAAGTTGCGAAAATACAGTGAATATGTAATATAGAACATATATTTATAAAAATTTCCAACTGTAGCATTATATTTTCTAGCTAACTATCAAGTTTATTGTAGTTGAATGGCTTTTCTGAGATAAATGTGCCACCTGCCTATAGTGATCTGTCACACCACCATGTTTTCTTACAATTCTGCGAAAAAAGTCAGAATTTCAATACAAATTCACAACTATGAGATAAAAAAGTCGCAATTACTTTTTTTTTTTTTTATCTCACAATTCTCACTTTTTGTCTTTCAATTTCGAGTTTATATTTCACAATTAAGATTTTTCTTTTCAGAAGAATTTAGACTTTTTTCCCCAGAATTTCAAGAAAAATGTCAGAAATGCGAAAAATAAATTAGAATTAGGAGAGAAAAAGTTGCAATTACTTTTTTTAAATTCTTTGCTGGGAAAAAAGTCAGGAATGTTATAGAAAAAGATGCAATTTACCTTTTTTAAATTCCATGACAATAAAAAAGAAGTCAGAATTGTGAGAGAAAAGGTCTCAATTACATTTTTTATATTTTTATTCCATGGCAGAATAGATGTTGACAGTCAAAACGTGACATTGGCATCACTGTTTCGGTCAATGATTTCGGCCCTCCGTGACCCCTCCATTTGGTAGCTATTTTGGTGCATCACTAAATAAAATATAAGACTGAGCGAGGAAAGGGATGACTGTATGGTCGAGGTGACAAAGAGGAAAAGAAGGCAAAGTAGTTTCAAAAGTGAGGAGGATGAGGGTGGCCTACGAAGGAAAACTTCCCAGAATGAACCATCTAATGGCCTTCCGTCTTTGAAGTTCCACATGCTACACAGTCCATTTTCTTTGTCGTAAAGGTACATCTGCTCTAGAGATTTTAAATTCCCATCAACCCACAGAGGGATCAATGAGTTAATGGCTCTAAACATTCTGCTGCTTCTATTATAAAAGTAATGTAACGTCTCTTCGGGATAAGCAAGGAGCAGATCAATCCTCCAGAGCGTCAGTGGGTTTTGCAGAGTGCTGTGGTTGGTGTTTGGGTTGTGCAGGTTGGACATGCTAGTAAAGGGAGAAGGAGGGCTGGGTGGGTCTTGGGAGTCACATTAGGGTCCACTGGGTCAAACACAGAAGGACAGGTTGGGGTGTAATCCATCCCCCTTATGTGTGCAGCCCTGCCACTAACCCACTCCCACCCCTTACCTGAGTGCCACTTAACTTTTCAAGTGGACTCTCTACGCAGGGCAGCGCCACCATGGGCATGCCCAGCACAGACTCAGGGCGCTGGGGTCGCACCGGTGGGGGTGGGGGCTTTGTCTGCTGGAAGCTGTTGATCACACACGTCACCTAGAGAGAGAAGAGAGAGTGAAGAAAGAGAGGGAATAAAGAGAAGCAGCAGTGGAGCGAGTGATGGAGAGATTAGATTTTTTGAATGCTTTTGAAAGTTGTTCACAATGTTGTTTTTGTGAAATATTATTACAATTTTAAATAGCTGTTTTCTATTTGAATATATCTTAAACTGTAATATATTCCTGTGATCCAGTCTTCCGTGACTCATGATCCTTCAGAAATGGTGAACGTGATTTTGTAAAGTACAACATGTTCCTGGATCAACATCCTTGCTGTTACTGGAACAACATTCCAATAAACCCAACAGAATTGAGGGATAACTTTTCAGGAAATGTCAGTTTTAGGCTTACAGTCAGGGTTATGTGCTTCTGCACCCTTGTTAATCAGCTCTGATTTTAGGAATAAATTATGGGTAGGGGTAGGGTTAGGGGTAGGGACTGGGTTAAGTCTATACTTTTGGACAGTAATGTTGATCCAGGAACATGTCTTACTTGGCAAAATCACGGCGACCGAAATTAAATCATTCTCATATGCTGATTTGCTGTTCAATACTTATTTGCTGTTCAGTTACTGACCCCAAACTTTAAAACAGTAGTGTATATGCACTTCTTTATACATGCATATTATATATTACCTGTAATTGCATGCAATTATCTTGTTCTTTCAGTGCTGTTTTAAATCACACCTCATACGCTCTCACCAGAAAGACAGCGATGGCTCCGCCGGTGAAGTATCCAGCGAGGACGTCAGCCCAGTGGTTGCGATATTCAGCCACTCTGACCACACCGACCAGCATGGCCAGACACAGCAGAGTCAGACTCAGTGTGGGTTTGGTCAGACGCGTCCCTTTAGTCCTGAACACCAACGTCACATACATCTGCAAGCACAGACAGATAGTGGTGAAAACATGCCTGATACAAGTACAATTACTCACATTGCTATAATGCATGGCTTTAAAACTATTATTAAGTACTTTTTTATAAGTATTGTAAGTAGTATTTTAGATTTTATAAGTATTAGATATTTTATTAAGTATCTAGTATTATTTTTTCATTATTAGTTTGTGATTTCATGTGAAGAATATATATATAGGAAAATGTTTTAATGTTGAAAGAAGTTTATGCTCCATTTCTCACCCAAGGCTGATTTATTTGATCAAAAATACAGTAAAAACGGTAATATTGTGAAATATTACAATTCAAAATAACTGTTTTCTATTTGAATATATTTTGAAATGTAATTTATTTCTGTGATGAAAAGCTGAATTTTCAGCATCATTACTCCAGTCTTCAGTGTCACATGATCCTTCAGAAATCATTCTGATACGTTGATTTGATATATATATATACACCTTTGAAAAGCTCCACTTCAAGAAATTATTAGTCTCATAGAAAGTTACAAGACAAAAAAACTTACAAAAATTGTATTTAACAATCTAAAATGGAGGCATCTTAAGGCTAATTCACACTGCACCGACAGACGCCAACAAACAGCAACAGACATGTTCGTCAGGTTCTGCTCAGTGTGTTATGTCTGTCGGTGTCTGTTGGCGTTGGTTGGTGCTTGAACATGTTGTATCTGCGTTTGTCCAGTCTTGGAACGTCTGAGAAATGACGTACTGTACTCAGTCTGCTGTCTGCGTTGGTCTGCGTCTGTTAGTGTGGTGTGAATTGGCCTTTAACCACCAAAACATCCTTGTTTAACCAGAATCACCAGAAAGAACATGCTGAACCTGTTTTACAATTTTTGCTAATGACATGGCCATACCAGAGCACCAGCTAGACCAGTACTAACCACATAAATCACCTAGAAAAGCACTGAAATTCACAGTAGTGTGACATGCTTTTTCTAGAAGCTTTGTAGATTGCCTATTGACATTTTAAAAGAAAACTATATGATTGCAAGGTAGAATATTATTACTGTATTTAAGAAGATCTATAAGCTTTACGTGCCATTTTTGATCACAGTCACTAGCTAACAATCACTGAAGTTTGTGAGCTTAAAACTCCAGAGGTATATCTGCACTATTTTGTTTGTTTGTCAGTACATACACAAGGAAGTTATTTCAGATTCAGTCACATCATTAAAAATAGTTGTAGGTTCATTATCCTCACCACTGTATACACTGCAGAATAAACACTGAGGGCCGCATCTTTGGAGGGAAAGGATTTCCGTGCAGATGCTACTATGAGGGGGTTTCCCGTGCAGGCTTTGCGCTCTGTGATGTACTGTAGGTTGGAATGGCAGCCCAGTGCTGTGTAGTTTGGTCGGCATGCTGACAGGAAGTGAGGCGTCTGGTTTCCTGTCACTACCTGCCCAGCACTGGCAAAGATGGTGGTGGTAAACACGCCGAATGTGTAAACACCTGAGTGACAGGACAGAGACCAAAGGTTTCAGAAACAAACGGAAAAAATGTAAAAATTGGGGCTGCTAATATATTGGAGAACATAAAATAAAATAAATTATATTTATAATATTGGCCACCATATTCATTATTGCCGATAAAATAAAAACAACTTTATAATATTACTAATTATATTCGTTATTGGTCATAAAATTGAATAAAAATAAAATAAAATAAATATATTGATCATCATATTCATTATTGGTGATGAAATTAATTTATAAAATGAAAATAACTTAACAATACTGGTCATTATATTTGTTATAGGTCATAAAATAAAATTGGTCATCATATTCATTATTGGTGATGAAATTAATAAATAAAATGAAAATAACTTAACAATACTGGTCATTATATTTGTTATACATAAAATAAAACATCATATTCATGAAATTAATAAATAAAATGAAAATAACTTAACAATACTGGTCATTATATTTGTTATATAACATAACATAACATAACAACATAACATTATAATATTGGCCATCATATTTGCTATTGTTCTTAAAATAAAATAAAAATAACTTTATATTATTGGCCATCATACAGTATTTGTTATTGGTCATAAAATATTGTATTTGGATTGTCAAATAGCGACAGCAGTGTCCCACCATGTGATGATATACTTCATCTGAAATTATTTTAAATATATATTTTTTTCATTCTTGTCTATTTAGTTATATATCCAGTTCTTATGAATGTGCATTAATTCAGAAATAAACTGAAATATTTGTACTTTCACATAGCATTTGTCACATTGCAGGACTATTTAAGTGAACTGCAAAAATGTTAAAGATTGACTAAAAATAGTAAAGCAAGCAAAAAAACACAACTTTGTAATCAGTTTCAGCATTTAAAACATATCCACTTACATTCCCTTATATTTGAACTTAAAATCCTGCTGTTGGAAAAAACTACCCATTAATCACAAACTGCATATGATGTCTTTAATATCACAGTTTGTAGCATGAAAATGGATCATAAACAAAAACATTTTCTTTAAATGTAGTTATCTGTGCTTTCGAGACACTGGCTCTCTTCCTAGAAGGATCATTTTTAGTTCCTTATGACATAATTCCCATCATCCTCTTCGGTGAATGCTGAAGTACCTAGGAAGCGTATGACGCGTCTGAGCAGAGGGTTGAAGTAACAGCAGTCAGCTGTGACTATGGTCTTCTCCTGCGTGCCCTCCGACCTCATGAAAAACACCATCACCTCGCCGGCCAGAATCTGAGGAGGAGAAAAACACAAATGAAACAAACAGTAGCTGCCAAAACATCCACCACCCCATTTGTTTTGGCATTATTGAAGCTCCATTTGGTTGAAATCCGAGTGCAGGAAACATGCGCCTACTCTTGCTAAGCAGGCGCTTCCAGAATCATGAGTCACTAATAATCCCTGATTTTCACCGTTCTCAAATGCCAGCACCAGAACCTCATTATTTCTGATCTCCCTGGTTACAGTTATGATGAGTAACAGATCATCAACGTGACTAATTCTGCTTTGCAATGTAAGAGGTGTGCACACATCACTTCTATATGGGTTTAAATAATCATACTGTATGCGAATATGTCTCCTTTGCATTGAAAATAGTAATGTAGTAGTATTTACCTGTCGTATATGGTAGAAGCTGAAAACCATGAACAAAACTATGCAAGATAAAAGACAACCTAGTTTACATTAAATATGTTCACTTGCAATAAACATGGTTTGTGTCGACCACAATGCGTTTTGTGCGAAGTATTCATGGCTTAGAGCATGAAACCATAAAAATGAAAGTTTTTGTCTTAATGTGTATAATAATTTGGGAAGTCCAATATACTGGAGACCATATTTGTACTGAAAATAAAATAAATAAAAATTAATAATAAAATAAACTACAAAGAATGTAAAACAAAAAAAGTGAGTAGCACTGAAAATCATGTTAAAAAACATAAGAATTGATAAACTAAAAATAAATAAAATATGAAGATTATTCAAATAAATTATAAAGAATGTAAAATGATAGTGAGTAATAAAGTTATGTTAGAAAAAATTAAAATTGCATGGGATGTGATGCCTGAGAAAAAACAAAAAACAAAAACAAAACATAAAAAATATCAAATAAAATAAAATTGCATGGGACAAGATGCATGAAAATTAAAATACAATACGCTGAAATAATAAAGACAATGCTGTATAACTACAAAGTGAGTAACTAAAACTAATAATTTCATGTTGTTGAGATATGACAGTAACAAAGTCATGTTAAAAAATTGCATGGGATGTCCAATATTTTGGAGACCATAACTGGACTGAAAATAAAAAAAAAAGAAATAAAATAATAAAGACAATGTTTAACTAAAAAACAGAGTAACACTAAAAGTCAAGAAAAAAACTTTTATCAAAATATCATGTTATCGGAATTTCAGTTTACGTGAATATGATAAACAATTTTAGTACTGTGTTGGGCCACCACTTGATGATCAATATAAAAACAAAACAAAAATCTGAGCTAAACCTGAACTAAACATCTGAGCTATAATGCTGTACAAGTGCTTCCCTGGCAGTGATAGAAGAACCAGAGACCATAAACACAACATCAAATCCATTACCTTCAACTCAAAGAGACAGAGAGACGTCAGAGATGAGACAGTGAGGGACAGGGACACGCGCTCACCTCACACATCTCCCAGTTTAGCACCTGACCACTGACACAGTCTGACATGAGTCTCACACACACACACACACACACACACACACACACACGCACACACACACACACACACACACACACACACACACAGTGCAAATGATCAACACACACTCAGTTCATATGACTCACACACCCAGAGAAAGTTTAGAGGGTTCACAATGATTAGTAAGGGTGACTGCATTTTCATTTTTGGGTGAATTACTGTTTTAAAAGCTGACTGTGATGATGTTGTGAATTGAGGATGTGTGTCTAACACTGTGTGTGTGTTGGTGAGACTGTGAACATCAGTTCAAGTGTGAATAATGTGCCATTAGATGAGATAAAGCTGCGTTTCCAGATCCTTTCAGCTTTTAGTCTGTCATGGGTGATTAGGCTTGTGGCTCATATGAGTCTCATATTAATAAATAATATAAAGCCGATCTCAACACCACAACGACTCCCAGGTGAGATCAGGAAAGGGTCAAAGGCAGGATATGATGTCCAATTCCTACCCAACAACTTGATACAATAGTAAATAATATATATATATAAAATTCAATCCAATTTAAATTGATATCTCAATATTTGTTTTTAGATTTAACATTAATATCGATATTTAAAGTCAACGTGAATTTAAAATTACCCCGTTTACTTTTTTTATTGCAAGTTGCTTTTTTGTCTTACTGAATATCCTATTCAGACAGAATATTATTATCAATGTTGAAAACATATGCGCTTCTTAATATTTCATGAAAACTCTTTTTTTCAGGATTCTTTGAATAGAAAGTTCAAAAGAACAGCATTTATTTGAAATAAAAAAGCTTTTGTAACATTATGTCTTTACTGTCACTTTTGATCAATTGAATACATTTTTTGCTAAATAAAGTATCAATGTCTTTCAAAAACCAGACAGTCAAGCGATGATTGTATGATGAAACAGAATGAAAGCCTAGAGGCCTGACGCTGCTGCTGTACCCCGTTTCATCTCCTCTCTTACCGTGACGCAGAACAGATCATGCAGTGCCTCTTCCCCGAGGCGGCGAGTGGACATTCATGCCACGACAGAGAGGTGCACAGTTCAGCCATATGTTAAAATGCCAGCACTTTCACCCCTCGAGCAGCCGGTGCCATCTGCTGTGCACCTCCACACTCCCCAATCCTCCCTCTGGACATCAAAAGCTTATTTTTAGGCTGTTTTCATGCAATTTACACCACAAATCACGCTGAAGCATAAAGCAGTTTTATGTGGCTGATAAATGAATGTGTGGCGATCTAGTGACCTGTCTGATGCACAAACATCCTCAAAGTAGTTATACCTCAAGATATGAAAGCACATAACTGGTATAACGGTTCAGTTTTGGGAAATATTATGGCAAACTGAACAGCTAAAATGGTTTTAAGAGACTACAATGTTTTTTTCTTTATGTTTGTTTGTTCACAAGACTATATGGTGCATATGTCTTTTATAATGCTTTCATGTTGCTTTTTTGCCATTTTTGGAGCTTGATAGCCTGTGATAACTATATTTTAATT
Organism: Schizothorax lantsangensis; assembly: GCA_027422415.1. Taxonomy (NCBI): domain Eukaryota; kingdom Metazoa; phylum Chordata; class Actinopteri; order Cypriniformes; family Cyprinidae; genus Schizothorax; species Schizothorax lantsangensis. The sequence continues at coordinate 12,455,524 of CM049840.1, forward strand.
GTATGTGAAAAAGAAGAACTGCCCCTTTAACTCTATAAAGCCTACAGTATCATATTTAAAGGTCTCTAAATTATTAGCACAATCAAAAAATTTGCTTAAAAACCTGTTGCACAAAATCTACAACATGTCTTCAGTTGTCTGATTGATAGTTTATACTTTTTTTAGCAAGTAAAACTGATTTTTAGTATGATTGTACAAACATCTCCCTACATTTCTTCTTGCAGTAAAATCTTTATTGATTTTAAAATGTATATTGTTAGCAATATTTCAAAATGAAAAATACTGGAATGAAGCAAATTAGGTTTACCTTATTATCAATAAATAATTTTTCGAAAAATCATGTTAAAATGTGAGCATTAAATATGATCCATCAGGCTTTTGAGGAATGATTATTTGTTCATCTCTCAATCATCATTGTATTGCATTGTATTATGTGTTTTAAAACTACAGAGCTTTGATCATTAAACTGCATTTAATATCATCTTAAGACATATTATTGGGGAATACAGAGTGACAACTGATATTTATATGTATTTTTTGTTATAAAGATCTGACAGATTTCAATTTCAAGCTGTCAGAATTTCATCTTAATTTTTGGCCATATAAATATCAGCAATGGCACCAAATTGCATATTTTTGCTCAGTTTGGGTTAAAGGTTCCATTAAATGTTCTGTTTACAAAAATAAAAAATAATATTATTATTATAAATATTATATTATTATTATTGAAAAATACTAAATTACTATTATTTGATATGTCAGGGTTAAATATGAGTAGTTTGCTGGTGTTTTAAAAACTTTTAAAGCACATAATTAATTATTAACAGCTTCTTTTTGACATTCTCTCAGCATTAGCTCGGCTCTTTTGATCATGCAGTGTAGAGATAGTGTTTATCTCTGACTTTCTTTCATCAGTCTGTATCACTCATGCTAACAGTCCCTTGTTCTCACATTCCCTTCAAATTAATCATCGGCACTGCAAACACTTTTTCATACACTGTTTGTCATTATTTGATACATTATATACTCTTCTGCAAGCTAGAATTGACTAGAGTATTTGCAGAACCCTTTAATAAATCGCAAAATTTGTCATGAGTGAAACTAAACTCACTTTGATTATATATATATATATATATAGTAAATATTTAATAAATAAAAATAATAAACAATATATAATAAATATGAGTGTTTTTAAATGTTATATATTTAAAAACACACATATGTATTACTTATAATATTATTATAAATAAATAATACATTGTTTAACCACTGTGTACTGCTTTTCTATCAATTTTCTATCTATTTAATCTATCAATTAATTTAAAAAATAACTTAATTGAAAAAAAAATCATGTTTCTACATTTATTACAATTATTATTTGTAAATCATGTCATATATTGTAAAATGGAATATCCAATATGTCACTATATTAGATGGATTAGTCAGTAGATGGTGAAGATGTAAATGCCTTAAGAAACTGCAGGACTGATGTCTCAGACCTGAGAGATGTTGAAAATGTTTCTTCAAAAGATCTTCTTCTACCCTGTGAACTACCATGTGTTTGTGTAATCACATCGGCATTCTAAGACCAAACAAGATTGAACCAACATCTCACTGCCCTCAATATGAATTACACAACATGTGTGAGTGTATCTGAATCAGAGAGAATTATTATTTTGATCCTTCCTTGAGAAGAGCATTTCTCTGGACCACTGAGACATAAATGCTTCAGGGCTCTCGGTTTTTGCTAGAATTCATTTAAGCAGCAAATAAAAGCTCTCTATGATGCAGGGCTGAAATGTCACAAACACACGGGCGTGCACATCTGACCCGGAAGCTCTAGAAACAAACATGATATTAATTAGAAACTGAAGGTTTCTGTCAAAGAGTTTCTTATCAGATTTTAGAAACATGATATAGCCAGTGCTTCTCCAGAGCACTGTGTGAAAGAGATGAGCAGAATCACAGTATTAGCAGCTGTACATTGAGTGTTGTTTCAGCTTCAGCTGTTACAGCTTGAAATCTCAGCATGAATCAACAACAGGTGACAGAAAACACTCCACCAAAATCACAGAGAGACAGAGATACAGGAAGACTTTTTCTGATTGTTACGCTGCCAATCAAAGAATGTAGATTTCATTTAATTGTGCTTTCTTGTTTCTATTAATTTCCATTTAACAACAACAACAACAATTAAAATGATAAACATTAATAAACAAATTATTAATTATTATCTTATTGTCATATATACAGTGCACACACTGTAATCTGATTTATTTTTAATTGTTTTTATTTATTGATTTTTTATTTATTTATTGAATTTTAGATAGATAATCTATCTAGATAGATAATTGTTATTATTATTATTATTAACAATGAAATTAAAAAATATTAATAATATGCAAATAAATTAAAATAATAACTAATAAAAATCCAAACAATGTTATTCCTATTCTTCTTCCTCTAATTTTATATATATATATATATATATACACATACATACACATACAGTATATAAAAATGAATAAATATATGTTCCATTTTTGCAAAACAACAAACAAAATACATAATGTTATGTCACATTTATTTATAATTACTTTTATTTATCATTTTTATAGCAATAAGGATAGATACAGATCAAATTCTGTAACTGATGCACTGCATTTTCATTGACAGACCATTATAACAGACATACTATGAATTAGTGACGCGTGTAGTCTGTGATGAAGGGAATAGCTCTGATGATGGATGAGTTTAATTAAAGAGCCTGAGACCCCCAGAGTCTGATGTGGACATGTCCTTTCCCTCCAATGATGACTGAATATGACTTTATAGAGCTCAGGCCAATCAGAACATCTCTGCAACATGCTGACACGGACACTATAATACACGGAGGGTGTCTGAGTTTGATGTGTCAACCAATGTCACATCACCCAAGGGCAGCGCTGTCTGCTTTCTGATGAACACTTTGTTTGTGGGTCATACGAGTTCAGCTACTGTAAGACATTTCTGTGGCACCAAATGAACCTGCAAACTCTCAAAACTCCCATCTGCTATTGTTCAGCTCAGCTCAGTAAAGACAGTAAAATAACACTATGATTCCATACTGTTTAAATACTTTAATTTATATGATTTATGTACTAGTGTACAAATATTTGGCCTGTTAGATTTTTGTTTTTAAGAAATTAATACTTTTATTGAGCAAGAACGCATTAAATTGATCAAAAGTGACAGAAAACTTTTGCAATGTTATACAACCCGAATTCCGGAAATGTTGGGACGTTTTCTAAATTTGAATAAAATGAAAACTAAAAGACTTTCAAATCACATGAGCCAATATTTTATTCACAACAGAACATAACATAACAAATGTTTAAACTGAGAAATTTGTACAATTTTAAGCACAAAATGAGCTCATTTCAAATTTGATGCCTGCTTCAGGTCTCAAAATAGTTGGGTCTCAAAAAACTTATTTTGGATATGATTAATCACAATTAATCGTTTGACAGCACTACTTTTTTATATATTATTTTTTATAAGTTTACTTTAACTTGTTTTACTTCATGCAAATTACCTTTCAATTTATATTGGTCTTTTAATTCATAATTAGACTGTCATTGAGACAAGCTTGACTTCTGAGGACAACTATTTCAGTGTCTTTTATGCATGATACTTTACTTATTTCATGCATAAAATAAAGAATCTGGGTGACCGTGTTACTCTGCGTTGGCCAGAAAGTGACCCCTGGACAAAAGCACCAGATGTTGCACATTTCATTCCCTCTCTCATTCTCAACCCATCATTCCCCAGCCGGCCATCATAACATCTCTAAATGAGCCTCTGCCTGTGTTTCTACCCTGCTATGCTTCGCTCAATTCCTTGTTCTTTCCCTTATTTATGAATCTAACAGAACGCCTCCATTTCATGCATCTTCAGTTGGCTGTACTTTCTGTGTGAGCATGTTTTTTTTTGGCTCTGCCAGTACGCTCACTCACGCTTCAACATGAAGCTCGTACTCCAGGCTTCAGATCTACTGCTGGCCCACAAACACACTCTAGAAGCACCACACACGGCTCTGGCAGACTCAGGAAAGGAGGGAGGCAGATCCATGTGGTCCCACAATCTGTTGCCTCCGGTTCGCAACGTGGCAGGTAGACACCAGTAAAACCATCACCTACAAACCCATCACATCCAGCTATAGCTGCTGTCTACACCTTCCTCACTGGAGCTCTCGCTTACGTTGCATTACGTTGGCTGGGTTAATTGCACCAGTAAGGGTTAAGCTTGAATCTAGATTAAGTCAGGGTTTATCTAATAATTCTGTTGCACCACTTGTTTAAAGTAAGTACGTTTACATTTAAACCATAATTTTGATCCTGGTTTTAATTTACATGTAAAATATAAGTTTAAACCTGTTGCTCCAATACTTTTAACTTACATTTCAATCTCATTTAGCGATTAACTTTAAACCTGAAGGTGAGGAGGAACTGATTTTGATGAGAAATGTTGAAGATTGCAGACTTCGGTGTCTTGGCAAACCGAGCACAGAACTTTGACATGTTGATGAGAAATCAGCTCAGACACGTTAGATAATTGAAGACTTATTCACAGGAGAAACATCTGAGAAGCACACAAGACAAAACATTTAAAACACTCCATTTAATCTCACTGCTGCCTAGGGTTGCAAAAAGTTGGAAAATTTCCAGTAAATTTCAGAAACTTTCCAGAAATTTTGGAAAGCTTTCCGGGATTTTTTTAAATTTACTGGGATTTTTTGAAAGTTTCCGGAAATGTTCCACCCCTTTGCAACCCTACTGCTGCCTATGAGAAATTAAAGCGGTATAAGAGCTGTCTACAACATTACAGGTTATTAAATAAGTACTGGCGCATGCAACTTCATAATTAAAACAAATGTCTATTTCAAACACATGGGTGAATCGTAAAAAAATCTGTCCAGGTCACAATATTATCAGAATTATTAACAAAATTATTAAATTATTAAAAAAGACAAAGTTGTTGTAGACAATTTGATATCATCATGATAACAATTTACCACCAAATTCTTATTACTAGCCAAAATATTCTACATTTTCTTTCTCAATAATAGTGATATAGCGATTTTATTTATTTATTTATTATAATTTATAATATATTTTTATGTATTATAATTTTGCTATAATAATATAATCATAATTGTTGGTTTATATTGAATGGTAAAATTAGATTTTATTATTATTTAATTAAAAATTTAAAGAACATACTTATTAATATCATTATTATTGTTTTTATCATTTACGACGGCTCACAAAAGTTCAATCTTTTCTTTCTTTAAAGAACTTTGAAACAGTCATCCATGCATTTATTACTTCACGTCTTGACTGTAATTCACTCTATTATGGAGCAAACCAATCATCGATTAGATGCCTTCAGATGGTTTAAAATGCTGCAGCCAGGCTGCTGACTGGTAGTCGTAAATCTGATCACATTTCTCCCATTTGAACTTCTCTGCACTGGCTACCAGTCAAACTGAGAATAGAATTTAAAATGTTAGTTTTTGTTTTAAAGCATTACACGGCCTAGCTTCAACTTGTTTATCCGCTCTTTTACGTTGTCATAATCCGTCCAGGTCACTTAGATCCGGCAACCTTGGAGTACTTTCTGTTCGTAGACCGAGGTTAAAACATCGTGGAGACCGTGCCTTCGTGATAGCGGGCCCTAAACTCTGGAATAGTCTACCGTATCGATCTGAATGTGTCATCACTCTCATCTTTTAAATCAACACTTAAAACACATCTTCTTAGTGTGGGTCTTTAATGTACTATTCTAATTTTATGTATGTTGTTTTATAGATTGTTATTGATTTTGTTTTTTATTTGAGCTTCCTGATCTGTACAGCACTTTGGTCAACCTTGGGTTGTTTTTAAATGTGCTTTATAAATAAGCAATGAAATGAAATTATCTTTATAATGTTGTACATTATGGTAATGAGAATTAGATTTTTTTTCTTTTAGTTATGATAATGAGTTTTTTTTTTAAGTAGGTCATTAATTGTTTAATTAATCAGAAAAAAAATGCCACAAACAAAATTACAAAAAATATATAATTTATACAATTCCATGAATTATATTTATATTAAAATATATAACTAGTTCTAAAACATATACATTTATATAATAAAGCTTTATTTTGGCAATATTCATTTGTTTCAGTTTGCTGTGCTTGTTTGTAGGGCTGCATAATTTGGCCAAACATTGTGATTATATAGAAATGTAGCTATAAAGTAATGAATAATAATAATAATAATAATTATTATTAAATAAAACAATTAAAAATACTAGATAAAAACAAAATATTACAACCATTACTATTGTAATATTTATGGTAATGACAATTTGATTATTTTGACATTACAATAATATTTTTTTTTAGTGTAGGGGCTTAATTATGAAAATAATGTCACAAACATATACCTTTATATACAGCACTATTAAAATATTGTAAAAATATACATAAAAATGTAACATTTAAATCTAAAACATTCAAACACTGAATTTGATTGATTTAGGTGTGAAATATGACTCAGGCATGTTCTTGACAGGGTTTGTGAGATCTGGATTCTCTCACACACTAAAGCACACGTGCACAATACATCCTGATAATGAATGCATCACACATGCTAAAGTTGATCCTCGCTTCACACAAGCACACAGAGACATGTAGGAAAGACACAGGTACTCACGGTTATAGTGGGGATAGCAGCTACCAGAGAGTACACGAGCACCGGCGGTACGTTGCTGCTCTCCTCCGGTCCAGGGTACGGTTTGGAGAACGCCTTGTCGAAGCAGAAGAAGCCCTGGATGTGCACGGGAAAGGTGTCCGTGTATTCGAAGTAGTACGCCAGGAGAACGGTGCCTGCCATGATCACCAGCTGAAAATAAAACATGATCCACGCTTTACAACCACAGAACAAGACGCTCCGACACAATCAGAGACGCGCGCGCGTCGTGACACTGAGAGCGTTACATGCTGCTCCGCGAGGAAAGCCGCGCGGAGCGAGCGAGAGGAGAGAGGAGAGCGGAGGACCGGCGCGGGGAGGGACAGCGTGAGATGGACACAAATTGGCTCAGCGGCGCGTTGTGTGTCCGTGTGCGCGAGAGAGACATTTTGGATGTGTGTGAAACACAACGAGGGTGTGAACGCGCTCATTAGCGACTTTCAAAAGCACCTCGCCTTCATTCAAGACACACTGTGCTTCTCATTCAAACTTTAAATCACAAAGACGACACGTTCTGACTCGAGCAAACAGCAAATTAACTACTGATATATGGTGACCCCAAAGGGTTTGAGGTACACTGAGAAAAAATTGGTGTGGAAACAATTTTCACTCTGAAATTTCACACACAATTACAAAGAAATAACAAGTGTAGGCTAACACACTTTAAATTGTACGTGATATTTCGACGCAGAAAAAAAAGTGAAATGGTATATTCTTTTTGTAAAACACAGATAAACGTTGTTTTATTGATAACTTTTTTTTTTTTTTTTTTCAGTGTAGTAATGCTTCACGATTTAGGGGCTTAAAATGAAATTATATTTTTTTCTGATAAAAATGTGCGATAAAGAAAATTCAGGTTTGCTGTGCTTATTTGTATATTGCATAGGTTATATATCAATATAATATAATTATTATTATTATTATTGCAACTACTACTACTAATACTAAATAAAACTATAAAAAATGACAAAAACAAACAATACTAGTATTACAATATTTTACTGTAAAATAAAAACATTAGTATTTCACAAAGAAACAGCAAATAACATTGAATTTTACATGATATTTCTAAGTAAAAAATATGAAATGGTATTTTTTTTAATATTTATAATAATGATGATAATAATAGTAATTAGAAATTATTACTACTACTATTACTAAAATGACAAAAATTCTAGTACTGTAATATTTTACTGTAAAATAAAAAAAAAACATTATTTCACAAACAATTACAAAAAACAGCAAGTAACACACTGAAGAAAAAAACAAAATCCATGTTGGATACATGTAATGATAAAAATAATAATGATAACTATTATTATTACTGCTACTAAATAAAACTATATATAAAAAAATAAATATTACTATATTTCAATGTAAAATAAAATAACATTTCAGAAAATTTATATAAAAATAATAATTGTATTTTACATTACAACTGTAAAAGTTCTAATATTCACTGCTATCTTAATTCCTTCATTTTCAAACATTAAACCACCAAACTTTCATTTTGAGGGAAACCGCAATACCTTAAAGCTTCTCTGTTGTTTAGCTTTTTATTACAAGTATGGAAGGATGCTGGCATGTTTTGCATTCCCAAATACACATTAAAGTGACCCAAACTTAGATCATATGCAGAAATGGGCAGCATTTACTGTGAACCGAGCCACTCAGAGACACTGAATCATGAGCTGCTCATGTGTTAATGAACACAGTGCCACGCTTCACTCTAAAACATGCAGTGCATATATTTATTATATAGCCATATCACAATATCTGGATACCTAATGCATAAATGTCATTACTTTAGATATAAAATACCAAACCACCTGTGTGAACTTGGAGAATAGACTTCATATACATGCACTAAAAATCACCGGTTTATTAAAAAACATTAGGCAAACAATACAATTTTGAGAAAAATAATGATGTTATCCACTACAATGACATTTTTAACTGTGACATATGTGTTCAAATGCATTTTGGGGCCACTGTATTTGAGAATACACATTTTTTTTTATTCACAAGTGCATAATACTTGTTTCCTGAGTACTTGAAGCGTGAAAAATGTGCTTGGATTATTCACCCAGATCTCTCTACCCACACATTCACACAAACACAAAGCCTGACCCACGTGTCAGTCAAGTGTTCTCAACGCTTTTCTTGTCTCTCTTTGTTAAAAAGAGAGAAAGACAGACAAATGCTGTTGCGTTTAACTGTCATGGTGAAGAATACAACATTGCAGGGTTAAAATATTCAGCACATTTTGTTTCCAAACATAACAGCCTGAATATAATTGTAGATTATAACAACCAAACAGAATTTTTTTTATTTGTATGATGTTTTTTAAAACACACTGTTCCAAATCAGCTTTACAGGAAATATAAACATAAAGAAGGTAAAAGGACAAGATCTTAGTTTCGGTGTAGTGCAATGCTGTATGTGTCCACCAGGGGACAGACTGGAGCTTTAAGATGATCAGTTGTGCTTGATGAGGCAAAAATCACTATTAGTATTGCTCATATTTAGAGTTAGAAACTTGAGCAAACCCCTAACATACGTAACTGTAAGTACTGCACTTTGGTGAATAACTGTGCTACAAAAATTAATACCTCAAATTGTGTGATTTGTTGATGAGAGATGTGCAATTAATTGTCTAAGTGATCAGAGTTATGATTTTGGACAATAAACAAATAAATGTAAAAAAAAAAATATATATATATATATATAAAGAAAAAACTATATTCTTTTATTCAGCAATTATTCTATTAATTTAAGAATTTTGGTGGTGGTGGGGTATCACGGTTTCCCAAAAATATTAAGCAGTACAACTGTTTTCAACATTGATTTATTGATTGATTTTTTTGAATATCAAAGTAGCATATTACAATGATTTCTAAAGGATCGTGTGACAATGAAGACCGATAATGGTTAATTAGATAATTAGAACAGAAAACTGTTTTTTATTGTAATAATATTTCAAAATATCACTGTTTTTTAAAATCACATTAATCCAGCCTTGGTGAGCAGTATAGATTTCTTTAAAAAGCTTCTTATAAAACGGTAGTGTACATATTTAGTGAACAATGTTTGCTTTTTCACCATATTAATATCAGGAGTATGTGAACACAGATCCCACATGTAGTGTATAACATGGGCATCTGATCATCAATCCATCCATTCATTCATTCAGTAATTGGAAATATTCAGCTCAAATTTTAAAATAGTATCTCACTGGAACATGCTGCTTTTATTTGGCATGAGTTCATGAAACGATCATTAAACGCACTGTGCCAGAATCACTGTGTTCACTCAAACGGTCTAATTAGAGAGCGGGGGGAGGAGGAATATTCAATATGGCAACATGTTTCTCCACAGCCAGCAAAATTCATCATTACTCTGCTGTCATCACTCAGTTCTGGAGAGTTTAGCTGGAGATAAAAGTTCAGATCAGTCTAACATGTATCCTGGAAACATGACTGTATGAGTATGTCTGCTGTACCAAACCCATATAAAGTACACATGTGCTGTGGAAGACATGAGCAAAAGAAGACGGGCTAATGTGTGTCACAGATGCATATGAATATTTGCTCTAATATATGCACTTCTCTATTATGGAGCATACAGCAAACAAGTTGAGACAGATCAATAGAGACCACCGCCGTATTAACCACAGCATCACCGTAAGCCAAGCTGACAGGCGACTCCACGGTTTGGAGAAGCGCTGCGGAGGACACGCTTGATTGTTTTTGGAGGAGAGCGGAGAGAGGGACTTCCAAAGGACAAGATTCATCGCTGTCATAAATTAAGGATGACAGATGTGCTGTAATCTCGGGAAGAACATGGTGAACCGAAGGTCTGTTTGAGATGGTATGAGTCCTCAGAGCATTCTGACCTCTTTCTGATTCAGGGTTTAAGATCGTCGTGTAGCTGCAATCTGTGAAACTGTGAAATGCAAAATCAGCTCTGGAGGAACTACAGCCTGAAATCTGAGAATCTGTTTTCCAATTCTGATATTTAAGACATAGTACAGTACATTAAAAAGATAGACAGAAGTACATACAGATTTAATTTATACTACTTTTATTTTTTTAACTATTTTTTATTTTAATTTATTATTATTATTATTATGGATACTATTTATTCTTATTTTTATTTCTAAAAATGAAATTATTTTTAATCTGAATATATTTTAATTATAATTTATATTGTTATTATTTATAATATTTTATTTATATTCATACTATTTTTATTTAAAAATACAATATTTTTTATTTTAATTTATTATTATTATTATTATTGTTAATATATTCTATTCTTATTTCAAAAATTAAATACATTTTTACTTGAATATATTTTATTAATATTATTTATATTGTTATCATTAACAATATTATTTATATTAATTATATTTTTATTTTAAAAATAATGTAAATGCATTTCATTGTAAAATATTTAATATTTAATTTATAATAAGATTAATAATACTTATATTGTTTTATATGTATTTATATTACTTTTATGTATGCTTTCTTAAACATTTACTTTTATGCTTAATACATGCTTTCTTAAAATAAATCAAATTTCAGTTATAGCTTACAAAATGAAAGATAGATAGATGATAGAGACAGACAGATAGACAGACAGATAGATAGATAGATAGATAGATAGATAGACAGACAGATAGACCGATAGATAGATAGACAGACAGACAGACAGACAGACAGACAGATAGATATGACTCATAATCTCAGTGTCATTCAAATGTCTTGGCTCTAACTGGGCCTGAAATCAGTCTGGTCTTTCAGAGTATTTTTAGAGTTGTTTCTCTTCACGCTGGCAGACACTGAAGGCTGTGTAGCCGTTTGAGTGACAGCTCATCTCTCTTCTTATTCATAGCTCATTACAGCATTTTATTCTGCCTGATGAGCAGAACTAAACAGCACCAAATGACACCATGTACCTTACACTTGTACTGTGTGATGATGGATGGATGCAAAAATATGACGAATCCAGTCTTAGCTGCTCTCCACAAACATCTTTTGGCAGGCAGGCTTTAGGGTTTTGGACACTTTTATAGCTGAACACCAGCTTGTTTGGGAGTTTGGGAGACCATCTTAAACCAGTTAAGACCAGTAAACCAGCAAATAAAAGTTATTTTTATCAGCAGGATCAGATCAGATAGATAGAGCCAACAGTCTTGATTCAAGAAGAATTCGAGCATTTACTGCACAAAATGAATACTGTTTCAACATGTTTGTTGTTGCTTGACAATTAGCGGCTTGATAAGAGACCACAGCCGTAGATGCAGATGTGTGATCAGTCTGTTATTAGTGTGTGTTTTCAGCATGTGGATTCTCAGCTGTAAATAAACATTATCCCGCTGAGAAGCCGCTCCAGCAAATTCAAGTCATTTAGGACACTGCCAAGTTGTGCCGCTCTTCCTCCCTTTCTGCAAGTCTTCTCTACTCTTCTTTCATCTGTCAAGAGCAACAGTGTTTCTCTGCCTTCCCGCTGTTAGTCTTTTATCCTCCTACTGAGTCAAACTGCTCAGCTCCCACAATGCTCATCAGCGACCTGCCAGTTCAAGTGTCAACGTCGTTTTAAGAAAGAAAAATGTTTTATTCCTTTCATTTTCCAGCACTTTTGTAGATCTCCATGCTGCTATCAAAGGAGCCAGAGAGCCTCAGTAGGCTATCGCTCACTGCCAAAGATTGACTGATGATCAGATGTATTACCTTTACTTTTCAAATCTTGCTTGTTTAATATTTAATGCTTTTTAAAGCACTTTTTAAACCCGTTTCCCCCATTACAATGTAGCTAATATCAGGTTTTACTATCTTTGTGGATATTTGCTTACCACACAGTGGGCAAAACCAGGCCCACAGGGACACACAAACAAATCTTCACATCCATAGATAAACTAATTAACAATTTCACTTCACGTTAACTATATTTATTAATTTAAATATAAACCAAACTGATGTGAACAAAGTTTTGACTGTCTTCAAAGTCAATCCAGTCACTAAAGCACCTGCTGCAGTGTTGCGCCCTCTACTGGATTTTACAGGAGGTACAAAGCTAATGTCTTCAGCATCATAAATCTTGTTTGGCAAAACCAACAATTTAAAGGGTTAGTTCACCCCAAAATGAAAATTATGTCATTAATTATTCACCCTCATGTTCCAAACCCGTAAGACCTTCGTTCATCTTCGGAACACAAATTAAGATATTAATTTGTGTTAAAATATTTTAAAAAAATTAAAAATGAAATATATATATATTTTTTTATAAAAAATTAATTAAAATATAAATTTTAAAATACACTACGTGAAAACTTTTTTGTGTGCAAAGAAAACAAAAAATAACAATTTACTCATCCATTCTTCTCCCCCGAGTTACGTCTTTCGCCATTTTGGAGAGTACCCAAGAATGTATTTGACGTAATCAGCGTTGTTTACGTTCGGGGGGGAAAGCGTGCTCATGAACGTAATCAGCGTATTTTACGCTTAGGCGAAAGCGTGCGTAATGCATTGTGATACTCTCTAAAATGGCGGATGACGTAACTCTTGGGAGAAGAATGGTTGAGTAAATTGTTATTTTTGTTTTCTTTGCGCAAAAAAAAGTATTCTCGTAGCGTCGCAAAACTGAAGTTGAGCCACTGATGTCACATGGACTGTTTTACCGATATATTTACTACGTTTCTGGACCTGGGAACATTTCAGTTGTGCTGCTGTCTATGGGAGGGTCAGAGAGCTCTCAGATTTCATCAAAAACATCTTAATTTGGGTTCTGAAGATGAACGAAGGTCTTACGGGTTTGGAACGACATGAGGGTGAGTAATTAATGACAGAATTTACATTTTGTGGTGAACTAACCCTTTAATAAAAATGTAAATTCTGTCATCATATATCTAAATTTACTGTCTTTGTCATCAACACGATACAATATCTGGGATACAGCAGAGAGGATGATAGTGAATAATGATTTGCACAAACTCACAGAAAAATACTGTTTGACTTCTGAAGATGTATACTAATACATGTAGAGCATATGGTGGCTTTGTGAGTTTTTTGGTGTTCCTGATCACTATTTTCTGCATAGTATGATAAAAGAGCAGCATGAACATTCTTCAAACTTCAGCCTTTGTTTTCCATGAAAAAAATAATGTAAAATATAACAAAATGCCATGTGTCATGTGATGCACAGATTCCCAAACGTTTTTGCTAGTCAAACCCTTTTGACCTTAAATATTTACTTGTTTTATATTTATTTATTTCTCAGGGATTTGAAGATTCAATAACTGAACACATTTGCACATGTTCACAGTTCTCTGATGTTAATGGTCACGTTGTATTACTTAAAATGAGTAATCTAAATTACATTACTGACTACAGTTCACATCATCAGTAACAGACTACAACATAACTGGCTGTTTTGTTTCTTTCACATTCCTAGTCTTTTGCTTTGCCTTGCTAAAGTGAGTCATAGCAATAGTTGAATGTACTACACAAAAAAAAGAAAAGACAAATGACTGTTGCTCATCAAATAATCGTATATGCATGCTGCAAGAGCACAATACTGTATGTCTGTGTGAATGCATGTGCGGGCGTATTACTGCAAGAAAGCTGAAGAAGGAAGGAAAGAGAAGATTTACACGTGTGGGAGAGAAAGCATCTAAAAATGATATAGCACAAGAAGGATAAAGACACAGGATAGAGATCCAGCTGATTGGTAGCCATAGTAACAACAGCGGAGGCAAGTGTCGTGATGTGTTTGTGATGCACACGCAACATTAGTGCACACACACACACACACACACACACACACAAACACAAACACAAACACACGCACGCGCACACACACACACAAACACACACGCACGCACGCACACAAACACACACACACACACACACACGCACGCACGCATACACACACACAAAAACAATTCAGGACATTATCTTTCCATCCTTCAAGAAACAAAGAATAATAGAAATGTAACATTTGGAAATGAATTATTTCTTCCTTAAACAGCCTGAATCATAGAAAACATTTAATTCCTTTAATTCATATTGTTATCAGCACTGAAAAAGGTGAAATAATATATCTATACATCTATCTATATCGATAGACAGACGAACGGACGGATGGACGGACGATAGATAGATAGATAGATAGATAGATAGACAGATAGACAGATTTATATTTTTGCACTGATCTGCTGCACTATATTATGCAGGGCTCATTTTTTTTAGCATGACAAAAAGGTTCAAAAGTTACATTTTCAGCTTGGTGTGCCTCAGCGGTCTAACAGTGCTCGTCAATGTTAAAATAATTCAATCAAATCAAAGAGGTGGGGTTTACTGTTCTCAGAAGCAGAGAGTGAATTCCAGCGCGAAGCGTCAGTTTAACATTGAAAAAGAACGAGGTAAGATGGAAGTTTCAAATCATTTATTATTAGTCATCTGTTTTACAATAGAAATGTTAAATGACCTACAGCTACAGTATATCCAGTGATGCAAACTAATCAACTACAGTATTGAAGCTAATTTATTAAAGGGTTACTCCACCCCAAAATGAAAATTGTCATTAATCACTTACCCTCATGTCGTTCCAAACCCGTAAAAGCTTTGTTCGTCTTCGAAACAAAATTTAAGATATTTTGGATGAAAACCGGGAGGCTTGTGACTGTCCCATTGACTGCATAGTAAATACCACTGTCAAGGCCCAGAAAAGTATGAAAGCCATGTGTCAGCCGCACCTCACGGATACGTCTTCTACATTTGTTTACGCTTTGATTTTAACGGAAACGGCGTATCCGTGTGGCGCGGCTGACACAGAACAGCGTACGCAGTTTGCGTCCACCAATATTCTCCAAAATGGCACTATGGTGATGCGGAGGAGACAAATTGTTGAATAAAATCGTTATTTTAGTTTTTTTTGCATACAAAAAGTATTCTCGTAGCTTCATAACTTTACGGTTGAACCACTGATGGCAGATGGACTATTTTGACGATGTCTTTCATACTTTTCTGGACCTTGACAGTGTAATTGTTGGCAGTCAATGGGACAGTCACAAACCTCCTGGTTTCATCTAAAATATCTTAAATTGTGTTCCGAAAAAGAACAAAGCTTTTACGGGTTTGGAATGACATGGGGGTAAAGTGATTAATGACAAAATTTTCATTTTGGGGTGGAGTAACCTTTTAATAAAAGTCATGGGGCTCCTGAATATTTATGTGTGTGCGCAGCGTGAACTGCGATCGTTGTGTGCCTTGAGAGAGATTAAAATTAATTTATTAAAGATAATGCAGTATGTTTTCTTCACATAGGGTGAACTATGACCTGCAAAATCACATGATGTAAAACTGATCTAACTCAATACAAACGAAATGGCTAGCCTCTCTTTTTATATCTTTAACAACTTTGATTATATTTATTTGAGCTTCACTTCCTTTTAGGCCATGACATAACAACCTCATATCTTTTGCTGTGAGCCCATTCAGAGTTCATAAAACATCCTGATACAACTTGATAAAGTCTGGATTATAGTTCGGGTTAAGGTTAAGGCTGTAGGATAACTCACCTCAACAAATAGGAAACATGGTACAATGGAGCTACTGCTCTTCACAGCAGGCTTCTCTTCTGCTGCCATTGTAGATCCCTCTTCTTTCTGCTCTGTTCCTCCTCTCACACTCCCACTTTATTCTTCTCACATGAAAGAGAAAGAAAGAACAGGTCAGGAGCTAGAAAACTCAATTACAATAACTTAATCGTCCTTTACACGTCTGAAGCATATTCTCCTGCATGACTACATTAAAACACAACCCCATAACCCTATGTAGAAACTAAATAATTATACAGGTGACCAGAAAACAAACATGTCCAATCACATTATATTGAGAGCCCATGTTTTGTGTGACACACTTTCAAGATTAATTTGTATGTTTATCTGTGTTTTAATACATATTATTTTAGATTTTATATACAGACATATGAATAAAAGTAATCATATTAATTAAAATAAATGCATTTTGTTTATTAAAATTCATAAAATATTTAGATTTGTGCATTAAAATATGTATTTGAAAATTCTAAATATAATATTTACATATGTACACACAATTTTATATATATAATATATATATATTTTTTTTCTTAATTCTTAAATACATATTTTAAGTACCAATATAAACATTTATTATTATCATCAGTTACTCATTTTATGAATTATATGAATTGTAGTAACTGATCTCAGACAAAACAACACTTCTCCAAACCTGCAATAGAAAATATGTGACCCTGGAGCACAAAACCAGTCATAAGTAGCACAGATAGCCTATATTTGTAGCAATAGCCAAAAATTCACTGTATGGGTCAAAATTATCGATTTTTCTTTTATGCCATCAATGTAAATTTCCTACTGTAAATATATCAAAACTTAATTTTTGATTAGCAATAAGCATTGCTAAGAACTTCATTTGGACAACTTTAAAGGCGATTTTCTCAATATATATATTTTATTAATTTTTTTTGCACCCTCAGATTCCAGATTTTCAAATAGTTGTATCTCGGCCAAATATTGCCCTATCCTAACAAACCATACATCAATGGAAAGCTTTTTTATTCAGCTTTTATTTAAAAAAAAAATGACCCTTATGGCTGGTTTTGTGGTCCAGGGTCACATATTTATTATTTACATATTTAAATATGCTATTTATTGCATTTCATGATTATTTATTTATTGTATTTCCTGTTCTTGTGTATGCTGAGCATTTTTTTATTCCCATTGACAGTTACATGACCCAAAAAGGTTTATATAAATGATAAACAGAAATACTACAAGACTTGCTGTTTACAATCTAGATTAGGCCGTTTATTGGGTTAAGGTAGACGTCAAATTAAGTGACTACATTAAGTGACTACAAGACTAACTACTGAGAACAAACGATGCAACCATTTGTAGTGAGTTACAATCTAATTAGCACTTACAAAGCCCCTTTACCCTGTATTCATTCACGAACTGATGGACCCAGAACTCTCTAGGATTGGGTTCATTAGGACTCAACATCGTGGCATAACCAGAGGTCTGTTCAACTCACAGCGTACCTCCACAGCAGTGCAACCAAATGTGTGAGAAGGCGCACTAAACTCAAACGACAGAAAGCTCTGTGCATCCACACTGATGCTCACTCTTTAGTCTGGCATCATTGGTCTGTGTGCGAGCAGCAGTGTCGAGAGTGGCACGTAAACTCCGAGAAGGCGGCATATCGATCCGCCTAAACACTACCAAAAAGCATCTGTTTATCGGTTACTGTTTTAATGGTGAGGAAGCATTTTAAGTGTCAGCCAAGCGAGTCTCAGATGTGTGGAGTGTAGATGTGGTAAATTCATCCATACAAGAAAAAGGCCAACCAAGAAGGTTTAAGTTTAAGTGTCTGGCTCACTGTCTTTTATACTTTATAATTTGCTTCTGTTTAGTCTCGCTTATGTTAACATGATTTGATAATTATGTAGATGCTTCAAGATTAAAAAAAAGGCATGCAGGTGAAGTGTCTGGAAATGCTCTAGCATATGGTCTGCTCGTGTGTAGACTCAGACTGCACACCCACAGACCAGCCATGGACTCATTACAGGCCGTCTGTTACAAAAATAGTAAGATTGTTGCCAAAACTGTAAGCTAGAAATCAGAGTGGATGAGTTCTTATCTGTTCATCAGGAAACAATATATACTGAAATGCAGAATGCATTGTAATGTGAATCTGAAAGTTTGATAGTTTAATTGAAATGGGGGAAAAAAATAAAATATATACATGAAAAAGCCACTAGAAAAGCAAAGTTTGTCAATACATTATTTAAAGTTTCAAGGTTTATAGGCCTTAGAATAGATAAATATAATTTTGTATTTAGTTTATATTTTATTGGTACATTTTGTGTGAACCCAGGTGGAAAAACACTTTACCCAGAATGCACCTGTGCCGAATTTCTTTCATTTCAATTCATTAAATTCAAATTTAAATGCAATTCCTCTTCCTTTCATTTCAGTTCAAGTTCAAACACCAATTTAACTTACAACTATTACAACTTTTGCACTGGTGATGAAGCAAATGCATGGTTTAACTAAAATACAATCAAGGCAAAATCTGTAACTTGCAATGTGTCTATGCCTTTGCCTTAAAATGTGCTAAAAATAATGCAATATTCACACACTGTAATTTTCTTTATGTTGTAAAACATTTTTTTTTTTTTTAAAGTATGTTTTACAAGAAAATACTATTTCAGTTTTTCTATTTTAAAATGTCATGTTTAATTCAATGTGCTACTTGCTGTTTATTTGTAATTATTTGAAAAAATATTCAAATAAAATTATTTCTAATAAATATTTTCCGGTCCATGCCTAAAACAGAAAATGAGTAAAGGTCTCTAATGCATAAAAAAAGTTCAAAACAGTCATTTTAAAACAGTAACAAATTGAAGTACTCATTATAATAATGTTTTTGAATATGAAATGACAAAATTGGTTAAATTTAAATTACATTTTTGTCCAAAAAATGTAAATTTTTTGCATTATTCTTGGCGGTCAGATGGCACTAACTGAACAGGTTTTGCTCGAAAAAAGCTGCAAAGTGGGACAGACATGGTTGACAGTCAAAAGTCTGGCTGTGTATGACTAACTCATGTGTATCATACAGCCCTCTATACCAAGCTGACAAACAAACAAAGGCAATGGCTAAAACTAACCCCTTATACTGAACAAGCCCCTTCAAACAGGAGGGGTTCTCCAGAGATGTATGGTTGCTGGATCACCACAAATTGAGACTAGGCTGTTATATCCTCAAAGGACACTTGAGCTTCAATTAGTACAGTCAAACATTGCTGGCTCCCAGGGTGGACCAACTCCATTATAACGCAGAGCTTGCCCTGACTTTCCATTATGGTTCAGGTATAAAAATATAGATGGCCTGTCTCAGCTTTCATATTAGATTAGAGTTCAGAATGATTGCTATTCAAGAATGGTGATAAGTACAGCAAAACAACTCCTCAAGGTCTTTGACTTTGCATCTAATCTTATAATGAAGAATTACTCTTTATAGTATCTTCACCAAAACAAACTGACTTCAACGACTCGCAAAAAAAAAAACAGGAGATACAAAGTATTCAAAGAGAAGAATGTATTTTGTACATTATTGTCAGCTTAAATGTTAAAATTTTCTGCAATTTTAGAGTAAATTCGATTAAAATGTATGATCATGCAATACTGACTACATTGAAAAAAAAAAAAAAAAAAAAACTAAAGACAAAAGCTACAACAATTAACTGTGTAAAAATGAACACTGCTGAACAAGAAGTCTCCTGACATCTTCCGACAAAATCAAAAGTTTTGCAGAACTGTTTTACTAGACACAACTGGTGGTTGTTCTGGGCGGTTATATCACGCCTTTCATGTCTATTACTGCACACACAATGCAATATGAATTACGTCTCAATGTGAAGTATAGGCTATGGGCTGTACAATTAATAATCAAATAAAACCAAAATCGCAATACGGCTTAGTGTGATTATCATATAGCAAAGGTTGTGATAAATATATGTGCTGAGTGTTTCAGAGTGAAGCGCAGCACTATTTTCTTTTACACGTGAGCAGCTCATAATCCAGTGGTTTCAGCGTCTCAGAGCGGCTCGGTTTGCAGTAAATGCTGCTCCACACAAACTTATCTCTGCTCTGAGTTTGGGTCGCTTTAATGTCATTTGGGAATGCGACGTGCCAACCATCTTCCCAAATCTATAATGAGAAGCACTTACAAAACAGCTGTTGCCAGAAGCTTCGGAAATGGCTCCCTGTGGTTTTCCACCAGAATAAAAGCTCTATGATTTAATGTGTAAAAAAAAAAAAAGAAATTAAGACAGCTAGAAAAATTAGTATTGAAACTTTACAGTTGTGCTGTAAATTATTTTTTAAATGCTTGATTTTTTTTTATTTTACAGTAAAATATTACAACAGTAATATTGTATTTTTTTTTAATTAGTATACTACCACTACTACTAATTACTATTATTATATATATAATTACTTAAAATCAGAGTAATCGAAATTAGATTTTCCCCCAAATTGTGCAGCCCTAGGGTTTGCTCACATCCCTAAAAATGAGCAGCAGAAACTGATGCTATTTCTTTGCATATACAAATCTTTCTTCTGCAGAGCACAAAAGATATTTTCAAGAATGCTAAACACTGAACCCCACTGACTTCCATGCACTGACAACAAAAATCACTGGGACATTTTTCACAATATCTTCTTTTGTAACCCTCAGAAGTAAGCTATGCAGGTTTTTAAAATGAAATAAGGGCGAGCAAATGACAGAATTGTTTTAGTTTTGCATAAACTATCCTTTTAACAAACATCACTAAAAAGATAAAGTCCAGCCCTTCATTGCATCCTGTACAAATGAAACTCATAAACACTTACCAAGACATGCTGCACGACTTACTCTGTCACTTGTCACTCGCTCTCTTCTCTGTATTTCTTCATTTGTCCAACCCAGAAATAATAAGACACTTGCTCTAGAGCGTAATCCTCTTGCTGGCGTGCTGTTGTAAGCACCTGGATTACACTGTGTGTATGTGTCTATCGCTCTACTGTCTCATCATTGATTTGAACGTGTCTCTGGGTTTGAGCCACCCCCAAAACACATGCACGTTTGAAATCACCACATGCATCAGCCGTCAGAATCGCAATTTCAAGCTATTAAAGGAGGGGGATGCATGCGAAAGGCAATAAGAGCGTAAAACCCAAAAGGGATTTTGCCATACAGGGTAATTAGAGCTAGCGTTTGGGGAATACCACACCCCCACCACCCTCCTTCCTTCTCCACGTCCTTCTGATTTCCAGCTATATGGGGCAGGAATCATCACTCATCCTTCCAGCCAGGGTGACTCACTCCAAAGCGGCCACACTCGCCCCCACATGCATCCTGAAATTACAGTCATGCATCGTCCACAATGACCAAAACTGTTTGCATGCACAATTAGATGGACAGCCAGACTTACTTCACACCCTACAGCCGTCGCGATAGATTCCTATGCATTGGCCATAACGTGCGTATTCCACGGAGCTCCTGTGCACCGATCAAGCTTTCCTCTTCTTGTCCTCGTTCTTCCGTCTATCCACCTACCCACGCAGGATTTTTTCTCGCGGAGCGCACAGGCGGATCCCTCTTTAATGAGGCGTGAGAGATTAAACCGTCACCTCAACCGCAGCTCTCCAGTGCGGCTGCAGTGCGTGATACTCGGCGCAACGGGGAGTCTAGGGAAGAGTCTGATTTGTATTCAGACACGTGCCTCCCTCCTTTTCTCTCTTGCTCAGGATTCAGGTAACAGTGTGAGATGTAGTGAATGTAGGTTAATGTTATATTCAAAGTGATCTGCTGTGGGTCAAGCGTGCCAAAGCCTCTACAATGTCTAAAACAAATAGCAGCAGCATTGCACTCATTAGTGATGCTTGCATCAGTATTGATATTAGTAATGCATACCGACTTGTCTAATGAATGAACAGTGACCCACATAAGACAAATGACCGCCATTAATTGGGAAGGGGTCATATAATTGGTTGCCAAAGGCTGCTATGTGTTAAACAGCTGAATTAATGAAACAACTGGCAATAGCAGGTGTTTTATGAAATGTCTGACTAATTGAATCAGAACTCTCCATGCAACTTTCCTGTAGAAATGACTGACTTCTGGTCTTTCATTTGTCACAGATGTGGCTTGATAAAGAAATATGTGGCTTGATTAAGAAATTGACTCAAAAATGAAAATTCTGGGGTTCCTTTCAGGATGTGCTCCTTTGACAACCTTGCACAAAGCTAGAACACCCTAACAACCATCTAGCAACGCCCTAGTAACCATCCCAAACACCATAACAACCACCAATCATCCAGAACACTGTGACAACACACTAGTAACATTCCAGAACACCCTTGCACCATAGCAACCATTCAGAAAACTGACAAACACCTAGCAACGCCCTAGCAGCCATTCAAATCACCATGACAACCATCTAGCATCGCCCTAGTAGCCATCCAGAACACCTGAACAACCACCTAGCAACCATCCAGAAAAACCCAACAACAACTTAGCAAAGCCCAAGCAATCATACAGAACACCCTAACAACCATCTAGCAATGCCCTATCAGTCATTCAGAACACCCTGACAACCACCTTGCAACCATCCAGAACACCCTAACAACAACTTAGCAATGCCCATGCAAAAATTCAGAACACCCAAACAACCAGCAATGCCCTAGCAACCATTCATCCTGAACACCCTGACAACCAC
The DNA here is from genome assembly GCA_027422415.1 of Schizothorax lantsangensis. Classification (NCBI taxonomy): domain Eukaryota; kingdom Metazoa; phylum Chordata; class Actinopteri; order Cypriniformes; family Cyprinidae; genus Schizothorax; species Schizothorax lantsangensis. Next base: position 12,478,634 of record CM049840.1, read on the forward strand.
CTAGCAATGCCCAAGCAAGCATCTGTAACACCTTATCAGCTAACTTGACAATAAGTTTTGCTGGGCAAACATCATTCACATATTCTTCAGAAAATGTCAACATTTATTTAGAGACAAAAGTACCATCTGTTTCAATTAAACCCCCTTCTGTATATTCCTTTAATGTTAGAAGCAAATAGCAACGAGATCACTGACTGGAGTAAATGCAAATGAAACCTGAACTAAAGCAGCTTGCATGTCTCAGGGGTGAGTGTGCATTATAGCAGTCCATTGGGTGCAAATGTGACTTAACCTTTTTCTTCTAGTGTGTGTGTGTGTGTGTGTGTGTGTGTGTGTTATTGGACAGCTCTGCTTAACGCCCGTCAGGCTGCAGTCCCTCGAGTCCTGCATTCAGTCAGGCAGTGCTGCTCACACTTGATAGGGGTTGGAGAAAGAGAAAAATCGATAAAGACCTTGAATGCCTCATATTTCTAATATGCATGTCAGCTGCATTCAAGCAAACAACTGTATTATATTTTTCAAGGCCTGAAGGATGAATAAAAAAAGCACAAAAAGGGCAAAATCATGAATAATTAAAATGCTACTAGAAAGTGAACCAGTTCAGATCATTCATGTTTTTTTTTTTATAATAAATAATCCATGTAACATCAGTGGTTCAACCATAATTTTACGAAGCTACGCAAATACTTTTTGTGTGTAAAGAAAACAAAAATAACGGCTTTATTCAACAATTTGTCTCCTCCGTGTCACCCTGTAGCACCATTTTGGAGAGTATCACATACGTAAAAAATGTATGCTGTTCTTTGTCAGCAGCACCGTAAGCGGATATGTTGTTTACGTTGTTTATGCTTTGATCTGAACATATACAATGTATCCGCGTACATAAGTTGCATATGTTGTTTACATATGTGATACTCTCCAAAATGGTGCCAGGGTGACGCGGAGGAGACGAATTGTTGAATAAAGTCGTTATTTTTGTTTTCTTTGCGGTTGAACCACTGATGCCACATGGATTATTTTAACGATGTCCTTACTACGTTTCTGGACCTTGATCATGGTAATTACATTGCTGTTTATGGGAGGGCCAGGGAGCTCTCGGATTTCATCAAAAATATCGTAATTTGTGTTATGAAGATGAACGAAGGTCTTACAGGTTTGGAAGGACATGAGGGTGAGTAATTAATGACAGGATTTTCATTTTTGGATGAACTATCCCTTTAAGGGAATGTTCAGTTTTATCATTTTGCAAACATTATGAGAACATTACTTTTGAATGTTCTCTGCACAATCTGAAACAACATAACTTTAAACAACATTCTATTAACGTTACTGGTAGACGTGTTCATAACTTTATATAAACATGAAATCATGAAACCTGAGGAGATTTGCTATTAGGCTACTATTTTTAAGACTTACTGTACAATTTGTGCCTGGTGGACATCCAGAAATACTTACACTGTAACTCGCTAACCACAAACTCAGTTTAACTGCGTAAGATTTACACCAGACAATGGCGTTCAGCACCGATTTTATATGCACATATTCACTGTTACCTGATTTGCATAATTTCTTCAGTGAATTAGGTGCTAAAGCAACGCAAACAGCTTATGTAAATAAATGGCACCATCAGTGGGTGCAACTCATTCTTCCCCATATCTCCCCCCACAGTGTAATGTACAACGGGTAAATGAACATCATGTTTCATTAGAACTCGTTTCAGAAGATCTTCTCTGGTTCCCTAGAAACATGCCTTTCTTTTCTGCGGCCGTGTGGGAAATGAAGCGTGTTATTCTGCTCACCAGATGGAGAACTGATGCAGACTACACTTCTGCGATATGCAAATAAACGGGCTTCCCTTATTAAAATTCATGACAAAAAAGATGTCATCATAACCAGCAAACAGTCAGAGTGGACAGGTTGTGTTCCTTCAATTTTTTTTCCAGTAGAGCACAGTGGTGCTAAAATTGCGAGAGAAAAAAAAAAAAGGCAAAGTGGCTCCCTGTAGAAGTAATGCATTTCTCAAACACAATATTGCAATTCTATATAGAAACTATAAACCATAATATTTTGAATACGATGTTGTTCTTTATTATTTTTCTGCAAAATAGGAACATAATTCCACTTTAGTAATTTTAAGAGACAACATGTAGCAAAACATTCCTGTTAACAAATACTGCAATTTTTTATCAGTTCCCACCACATGTTTTTTATGATCCAGTTCCTGAAGAATAAAACCTAGTATGGCTTACATTTTTTTCTTCTTGAATAGCCTGCAAAACAAAACAAGAACATTTTCAACACAAACTAAATGAGTGACATTGTATTAAGGAGAAAAAGCCACCGTTTTTCCATATTCCAATATGTTCTTCCCTCAACTTAGACGAGTTGATATGTATCTCTCCCGTCTCAGTCCGTGCACTTAATCGTTAGCGCGCGGCACTCAGTCTTATTACATTTAAAATTAAAACGTGGCGATTTTCATTAAGCGGATAAACAATGGAATATGCAGTAATTATGGGCATAGAGAGCACTTTGCAGCACTTGACCTCGGCGCATTTTCATCACTCCTGAAAACTCCCCCTCTCCCTCTCCCTCCCCCTCCCCCTCTCCCTGATGTGATAGTGCAGGCCACGTTGGTTGTATTGACGGAAGAGGGAAGGGAGAGTTTTCAGGAGTGATGATATTACTGCGCCGAGGTCGAAGTGCTCCAAAGTGCTATTCCGCCACAGCATCTTAGTTGAATCATAAAATTATTAACCAGAATATGAACCTTAATTGTATAATACTGCAACCTTTAAATCATGAGTAAACGTCTTTACAATTAGGGAAAACATGGAAGTGTTTGGTGTATTATTAACTGTATCCCAGTTTGGACACATTTCCTAAGAATTTATGAATGGTGCTAACTGGAATTACGCTAGCATAGTGGTGCCGCGCGCTAGAGCGATTAACTGCACGGATGAGACGGGAGAGGTACAATCAACTGTCTAAATGCTGCTTCAAAATATCCCATTTCATTTTCAGCACACAGGTATAATTAGTTTGTAGTGGATCTGAAAATCTGAATGTGTGTGCAATGTGCATGTGTGTTCATGATGGAGAAACTAATGCATTTCATTGCATGCTTCATATCTGACAAAAAAAAGTCCTACATGACCTCTGATTTTTTGAGTACTCATAATGCCTTTGTATGAGCATCCCTGTGTTATATTCCTTCAAACTGATAATTACATGAAAAAGTTTTTTTAAAGCCATATTATAATCAAAATGATCACTCAAATCGTTCCCACCGCCTGATACTTGATAAGAGACGGTCAACAAATTTATCAGTGCATGTTTCTCAAAAACTAAATACTTTAATCATTTATTTAGATTTATTAGATATTAATTAGATTTATGACAATTAACATTTACAAATGATAAAATAAAATCACCAACAGCAAAAACCCTGAGATAAAAATAAAAGATGATAATGCTCAGAGATTTCTCTTAAATCATAGGTAGGAATAAGATAAAAAAAAAATAATAAGTAAAAACAATGAAATAAAATAAGGAGTAAAGATCTCAGTCATGCTTTATTTGTTGAAATATTGTAGTTTGAGATTTTATTGCAGATTTTGGCGTCTGAGAACAATGTGAGACTATAATCATGACATCTGAAGTGAGATAACTGGGTGTTTACAGTTAATTAAATGAGTAGAAAAATGTGATGTTATGAGACTGAGTTCAGGAGCCTGATGGCCTGAGGGTAGAAGCTCCTCCTCAAAAAATGTATCCTCAGTTTTTGCCATCACGCTTCTGAAGCGCTTCCAAGATGGCAGTAGATGAAAAGACGGTTACTGGGTGATTTGGAGTCCTTGATTATTTTTGCAGCTTGCTTTTGCAGCGTTTGAGGTAGATGTCCTCTGCAGTGAATGGGGAGGGCAGACCATCAGAGATGCGTTCAGCTAAGCGACGACTCTCTGCAAAGCTTTGCAGTCCTGATTTGTGGCGTTACTGTACCAAACTGAGATGCACTGAGTCAATACACTTTCATGGCCCCTGAATAGAAAGTTTTCAGGATGCTGGTGACACCACTGAATTTCCTCAGCTGTCGCAGATGGTAACAGTCTTTGCCTGGCTTTCTTGACCGGTGTTTGAATGTGTGAGTCCAAGTCAGTCCTCGGAGTGTTTACACCGAGGTACTTGAAGCTGCTCACCCTCTCCAAGGGGTCCCCTGATCATTAAGAGGAGGTAGGGCCGTGCTTTAACTTTAAGCCCACAGTCACTTCTTCCCAAAATATCAATCCATAATCCATAATAACGCTTCCTCCAGTTGTCCTCTCACATCATTGTTGGAAATGAGGCCCAGAACTGACATGTAGTATCAGCAAATCTTAACAATAGAGTGGACTGTTTTGAGAGGACACACAGTCGTGTTGTAGAAACTGTAGAGCAGGGGATCAGAACGCAGCCCTGCGGGGCTCCTACGTTCAGGAGAATCTTTCACTTGAGGAGTTGGAAGAACTGGCCCATTTTCACCACTTGTGGTCTGCCGGTGAGGAAGTCTTATCCAGTCACATGAATTATGGACTGGTATTTTGAACCAAGGTCTGAGGTTTGAAGTTAGAAATGTCTTGATGGATTTGTTTCTTACAATGAAACAGTCACAGTTGCTTTTTGCTTCACAAGACATTAATTGATGAGGGAGGAGTGCAGATTACTTGTGGATTATTGTGATGTTTTTATCAGTGGACTCTCATTGGGCTGATAGGCACCCATTCACTGCAGAGGGATCCATTGGTGAGCAGGGTGGAGGAGATGTAATGCGTTTACATTTATCCAAATCTGGTCAGATGAAGAGAATAACTCATGTACACTGTTGATTGAGGGCAACTGACGATAGTCATTTTCAGCAAAGGGTTTATTTTTAGGCACAGGGTGATGACAGATATTCCTTTAAATGAGGTGGGAATCACAAGGTAGCAAGGGACTCATTAAGAGATGAATGAATGAATGAATGATGCATTTATATAGCGCTCACTTCACTGTGACTGCCAACACCCAAAGCGCTTTACAATGCAAATGTGTGGGGGGGGGGCACATCCTCAGACACACACACACACACAGTGTGCAGCATCCACTTGGATGATGCGACGGCAGCCACAGGACACGGCGCCAGTGCGCTCACACACACACACACAGGTGGAGAGGAGAGAGAGAGATAGTGAGCCAATCAAGTTAATGGGGTTTATTAGGAGGCCATGATTGACACAGGGCCAGTGGATGTTCTTCGCTGTGGCTGCAGTAGCTGGCAGCTCCCTGAGAATCCAGATTGTGTCTGGAACAATCCAGCTAATTTTAATGACCACAGAGCCAGTCATGACCTCGGTTTAACTGAGTTCTCATCCTGATGTAAGACGGTGCTTTTTACAGATATAGTGTCCCTGTCGCTAGACTGGGGCATGAGAGACCCACACAGGAATCTTCCTCTGTCCACAACATGCATGGCTGCTTCAAAATATCCCATCATGCCATGGAATGAATATTTCAGGGAGAGGTGAACTGAATGTGTGTGCATGTATGTGTGCATATGTGCATGTGTGTTCATGTGGGACTAATGCATTTCATTGCATGCTGATCGGCGCATATCTTCAGAACGCGGCCGGTAATCCCATCAGTCCGGCGGCTTTACTGATGTTTACCTCTTAATTTTCTTCCGAGACCTCTCCTCCGACACGGTATACATGCCTTTGTGAGCATCCCTGTGTTATATTCACTTCAAACTGACGCGCTAATCGGCGCTGCCGTTACATGAAGCGGCCGTAAAGGTTTTAGCTTTCGGCCAGCAATGGATCTGCACTCATCGGCAGAGGATTATAATCAGAGGAACAATGATCATTTCTAACAATATTACCATAACTTTAAAGTCAACATAAGAGCAAAATTTACTCAATTTACTTACAATTTATCAGTGCATGTTTCTTAAAAACTAAATAACTTTAATCATTTAGAAATATGTGCCATTATTTAAAATAAAATGGGGAAAAAAAAGTTTCATTAGAGATTTGTGACATTTCAAACTAAAGTTCATCCCCCCAAAATATATTTCTTCAGTATGGGTAGAACATCTGGTATTTACTGTAGATGTGAACTTATTTTTTATTTTTTAAAAATGTAATGCATTTAGGGTCACGGTGGAGCAGCTGTGAGTTGGATGATGTGAAAGCATGTCATATTTTAAGGCCCGGGGCTCCCTGGATTTCTCTGAATACAGCATGGCTGAAATCTCAGTTAGAAAGTGTTTGTGAGTCACGCCACAGCAAATCTCCTGCAAAACAGGCACAAGCCCCAGGATGTGAAAGATGGAGCTGTTTAGTGGATCCACAAAGCTGGAGGACTGTGCTATCAGAATCATGAAAGAATCATGGAAATATCTAGTTATAATCTGCATTGTGGCCATGCTATAAATTAAATTCAATTGAAATTTATAGTTGCATTTTAATATAACTTGTTTCAATAATCCTATAAAATTACAGTTTATATTATATCTATGTATGTATGTATGCATGTATGTATGTATGTATGTATAAACATATACATACACCACAAAAAAATGACTGCAAGGAAGGAATGCTTGAAATATAATACCAGGAAATAATAAATATATATATGTATGTACTGTATATGTATATTATTTTGTATATAATATGAATTAAATAACTAACTCATCCAATGATTTGGATTTTATTAAATCATTGTATTATTATCAGGGCTATTATAGTTAACTAAAACACACACACACACACACACTTATATATATATATAAATATACCGGTATATAAATATATATATAGAGAGAGAGAGAATTTCAGTATATATATATATATATATATTAACTGAAATTCTCTCTCTCTCTCTCTCTCTCTCTATATATATATATACTGTATATATATATATATACACATATATGTGTGTGACCCTGGACCACAAATCCAGTCATGAGGGTCAATTTTTTTAAATTGAGATTTATACATCATCTGAAAGCTGAATAAATAATCTTAGGATAGGACAATATTTGGCTGAGATACAAATATCTGATGATCTGGAATCTGAGGGTGCAAAAAAATCTAATATATTGAGAAAATTGTTCTTAAAGTTCAAATGAAGTTCTTAGCCATGCATATTACTAATCAAAAATTAAGTTTTGATATATTTACAGTAGGAAATTTACAAAATATCTTCATGGAATATGATCTTTAACTTGATATCCTATGATTTTTGGCATAAAAGAAAAAATCTATAATTTTGACCCATACAATGTATTGTTGGCTATTGCTACAAATATACCTGTGCTACTTGTGACTGGTTTTGTGATCCAGGGTCACACATACATATATATATATATATATATATATATATAATTAAGCTAGCTGCCAAATAAACATTTCTCATTTTCCTCTATTTTAACCTGAAAATAATATGTATATTACTAAAACTAAAACTTAAATAAAAATTATTAAAAATATATTTTAATAATAATAATAATAATATTGCTAATTAAAAATAATAGATTAATAATAATAGTTCATTTTAGTGAGTACATCAGTTAATTCTAATGCATTCAATGATGTACAATTTAAAATTATTATTTGGCATAGCCAGCTGATACTAAAGCTAAAGACAGGTTTATTTATCTGTGGTTAGTCACTGGAAACGGTCGGCTGACGAGGTTCTGAGGTGGGAATTAATTTGACAGAATGACTGATGGTGGGTCCTGCAAGCCAACAGTTGCAAATATGAACACAAAAGGACAAAATGGCTGTGTTGCTGCTCTGGAGTATAAGCCTTTTTATTATTTATGTATAAATGTAATGTAATGTAAATATAAAAGGCACGCATAAACCTCTACTGACATATCCATGAATCATATCCTGGAGTGCAATGTTACAGCTATCATAAATTAATACCACTGTATTGAAGTGTTCACTGAAATACAGGAGAAACATACACAGCTGTAGTACAATTATTGTTCCAAATAACCACATTTTTAAAATAAATATTCTAAAAAGTGTGTTTCAAAGTGATGTCATAAACGAACCATTTTTGGTTCCCCAAAGAATCTTTCAGTGAACAGTTCTTTTTTTCTAATTGTGAATATTTTTAATTTAAAGAACATTTTCCACTATAAAGAACCTTTTGTGCATTTGAAAGGTTCCATAGATGTTAAAGGTGCTTCATGGAACCATCAATGTCAGTAATGAACCGTTATTTTTAAGCATGTAACGCATGTTCCTAAAGAATTTCCTGATATCTGTCGCCATGCTCACAGTAGTGTTTTTTTTAGCAACTTCTTTGTTGTAGTGTGTGGAAAATTCATGCTAAGGTGAAGCTGTAAATGGACTCTATAAATCTGCTCTTTTGCTGAATTTAAATGAGCTGAGAGTTGGAAAGATCCCTCTGTCATGATGGCTGAGAGCTAGCTACATCAGCATTAGACACACCATCTGCAGACATCAGCATCTCTGCCATCAGTCTACAGCAGCCCCGTCACCTCTAACCAGGACATTTATAGAAGACCTGATTTTTTTTTTTTTTACAAACTCCGTAATAAGTAAAAATGACTTGATGGGGGTAAAGAGTTATTATACAAGAGACCTTCTGATGTTAGAAGTACATGTAGCTTTCTTCTTATGCTGCTGATTTAGTCCCTGCCTACTGAATTTCTATGGGAAACTGTAAAAAACTTAAAATATATTCACACATTTACCATATTGTTACAAATTATGTCCTTGGTCTTCCGTCTGCTCACCACCAGATGTTGCCTTCTGGTTACATTGACTCTCACACTACACAAACTGTTGCATGTCATCCTTGACTACATTTCCCAGCAGCCATTTCACTATTGGCATGCTCAGCTGAAAGGAATCACACACACTATATAACACCCACTCAGATAGTCTCGCGTAGCCAGACCTTCAGACTGACGGCTGAAGGTCTGGAATAGATGTCCGCTTTCATTGGCCAAGGCCCGCCCATGAGGCCATTTGACCGACATGTCAAACAACCAATCATAGTTCGTTTTGTTTAGCGTCACGTTTCGGGGCGTGGAAATGTCGCCACAATAACAAACCGGTGTGTGAAGCTCTCTGATGTATTTTAAAGATTCTATGCCGCGAATTTTAAATATTTCACATACTTTTGAAAATCCAGCGTTTAGTTGACCCTGATAAGCGTTCGTCATCACATTTGTAAACACGACGGCTTTCTTCTTTCGTGAGGGGGTTTGGCTTTTTTTTTGGTTTGGGTTTGGAGGGGGTTGATTTCTTTGTTTCCCGGCGGACCGAAAATAAACGCGACACTCGCGTCTCCCGGAAATCCGGTTTAATTCAACCAGTCAGATGACGACTTCGACACTCCTGAAGTGTTTCCAGAAAAGTGTGCCATATGCATCAGACGTTTAGCCAACGTTCCGTGGGCGTGACGTCTGAGGCTGAGACTAACTCAGATCTTGCTCAGGTGCCGAGTATTGTCTGCGTTTATCGCTCTTCAAGTGATAGCACTTCACGGAGCCAGTTTCTTGTCTGAGTTTTGTATAGTTCTAGTTCTAGTCGAAGTCTAGTCACGTCTTGTTTCCTGATTGCCTGTTTCCTGATTATTAGCCTGTCTTGGATTATCCCTTTGCCTTGCTGTTTTGGACTATGTTTGCACCTTGCCTGGAATATAACCTGTCTGTATGATTACCCGTTTGCTCAGCCCTCTGGATTATGTTCGCTGTCGTTTGACCCACGCTTGTCTTTGGATCACTCTTTCATCTTGCCTACAACATACCTGTCTGGCATTGTCTAACCCTCGCCTGTTTCATGACTATGTCTATGAATAAAGCTTTGCATATGGATCCACATGCCTCTCATCTTGTCGGCTCCATAACACATATATTGCTCCAAAGTGGGATTATAGAAAATAGTGCCTTAAAACCCACCAGCACACAAGATGAAATGACAGTGACAAAACTTTCTAAGATACAACAGATGCAAACAATATTCTTGAAGAAAATTGCAAAGAAGGAGAGAACACTTCAAATAAAATAACTTTTGCACTAAAATATGCAATTTTCTTCCTGCTAAAGTAAAAAAAAAAATTATAATAATTATAAAAAACTTCGACCTTAAATAGAAAAATAAACTAAACATTAAATAAACAAGATTAATTTCATGATTTACAAACTTAAGAGAGCATAAAGAAATTGCAGTAATTTCAAATTCAGTCAATTTCTATTTTTTATTTTTTTTGCTCAAGTTTTTCTCAATAAAAAAACAGTTCTACAAACCACTTAGCATTTCCCGTTGTGACCCTCTGAGGGTCCCAGGACTGCAGTGTAAATAAAGTGCTGACCTATATAGATCGGATTAGATATTGACACCCAAGTAGTGACAACCAAATTGTCATTAAACCTGACTGAACAACTAGTTGTTAAAGCAGTTTTAATTTCAAATTGACTTTAAATGCAACATTTGAAGGGACGGCAGAGGCTGAAAGGTCTATGACAACAATATTATGGCTTTTTTGTTGTTGTTTGTAATCCAATGAAATATTGCAAGCGTTTATCAGATGGAAGCCTTATGTCGTCTGATGTGCCAGTTGCTGAGCAGATTGCTTTCGTGTTTAGGGCTTAAAGACAATACGAGACAATACAGCCTTCCCGAGAGGAGAGCAGATGAAAGCAGAAATGAGAGGGGTGGAGGAGAGAGGGAGGTGATCTGTGGGCGAAGCACACATGCAGAGGAGGACTAATCAGCTCTGTGCAACAAGAACACAAAAAGTGTGCATCACTACAAATGATTGTGTCACTTAAAAGACCAATTCACCCCGAAAAGTAAATTATGTCATCATTTACTCACCCTCATGTCATTCCAAACCTGTATGACTTTCAATGGAACACAAATGAAGATATTTTGAGATTGCATTTTTAGAATTCAATTTAAATTCAACATCAATCTAAACTATGATGTTGCTGGTCTTTCAATGGAACACAAATGAAGATATTTTGAGATTGCATTCAGGAGACATTAAAGGGGGGGGGGGGGGGGTAGAATTCAGAGTTGTTTAATTTAAATTCAACATCAATCAAAACTGATTTTGTTACAGTACGTTGCTGGTCTTGTTGTGCACAATCAGTGCATGTTATTCCAAAGATCAGAACTGTCTTCATAATCTTTTATAAAAATGTAATAATGGTGTGACATCAAAAGTAATATGTTATTGACCAGAGACTGCATAGTTCAGGAGACATTAATGAGCATATCACATCAGAATCAGAATGAGCTTTATTGCCAGGTATGTTTACACATACGAGGAATTTGTTTTCGTGACAGAAGCTTCCACAGTGCAACAGAATGATAGTGACAGGACAAAAACACAGATAGTAAAAGAATAAAAATAGAACAAGTAAATAGGGAATAACAATATACAAATTGACTATTGTATGTACAGGTATATTACAATAGACATATCAATAGACATATCAACTTTCATCATAAAATTCTTAAGATCAAACAGGAATAGTGCTACAAAATATAAAATGCAGACTTTAGGAGCACTACATTTGAAACACTTCATACACTAGAGGAGAGATGTGTGAGGTTACTGTTGTCTTTTCCTCCGGATAACAAAATCAGAGAAGCAGAAGACTTCAGAAATGTCTCCATTTGCACTCCATAAATTCATTGCTGTTTGAGAAAGAGACATTATATTAAAGGTAACATATTAACATCTGAGTAGATTAGATGGTAAGCAAACAACCAGTTCTTGTTATCAATGTGTCGGATGCAGGAGAAATGGACAGGAATAACGTTTCGAACGACTTTGGTAAGAAGGGCCAAATTATTATGGCAATTTGACTGGGATGGAGTAACCCTAAAATGACAAGACTTGTGGTAAGAATTTACCAAGAGTGGTCCAAGGAAGGACAAACCACAAACCAACGATGGGCCGTTAGGTGCAAAAGGTTCTTCAATGCACAAGGGTAACGAAACAATCAGAGTACCTATGATGACTTTTGTCTACAATGGGCATGTGAGCATCAGAACTGGGCCTTGTAGCAGTGGAAGAATGTTGCCAGATCTGATGTGTCCCGTTTTCTTTTACACTACGTCGACAGCTGTTTACGTGTTCATGGTTTACCTGGGGATGTGATGGCATCAAGATGCACTGTGGGATGATGATAATCCAGTGGAGGGAGTGTGATGCTCTGGGTAATGTTCTGATGGGAAACCCTGGGTCCGGCCATTCGAGTGGACGTAAATTTGGCATGTTATACCTACAATGGTGTTACCTGGTGAAAGAAGTCTCTTTCAACAGGATAATGCACCCTGCCACACCACACACATTGTGCAGGAATGGTTTGAGAGCATGATGAAGAGTTGAAGATGTTGCTCTATAGCCTCCAAATTCCCCAGATCTTAATCCAACTGAGCATCTGTGGGATGTGCTGGACCGACAAGTTCGATTCACAGTGACTCCACCTCCCAACCTATAAGACATGAAGGATCTGCTACAAACGTCTCGGTGCCAGGTACCACAGGACACCTTCAGGGGTCTTGTAGAGTCACAATGCTGTCTCACGACCAATTCGTACATATTTTACAAGGTGGCTAATTTTTACAAATTTGTGCAACCTCACTCGTTTGATTTTGTACGATTTGTGTGAGTGGTAGGTTTAGGGGCGGTCATTCATACAAATCCGTACAAATTAGCCACCTCGTAAATTATGTACGAACTGCCATGAGATCGGATTGAGAGTCCATGTCTTAGCATGATTATACATGAATATTTGCCTCTAAACAAGAGGACATCATTAAAAATATATATTTCATATATATTACATACACACACACACACACACACACACACATATATATACATACATACACACAGACACACACACACACACACACACACACACACACACACACACACACACACACACACACACACACACACACACACACACACACACACACACACACACAAGACGATACACATGTACCTCATCTCATAAACCTCAATAAAGTTGACTATCAACAAACATAATTATGCAAACTCTGAACACACAACAAACAACAGTAACAACAACACAACAGTAGCATTAAAAACCAGTGAAGAGTAAAAGCATTTTATAAAGATACAAGCACATTAATTATTCATACAGCAATGCATCCTGGGCACTCTTACCAAATCTGCAACTTTGTTGCATTGTTCAAACTCTTGGCAGAGATGGGTGCCCTGTTGAAAAAAAAAAACATATGCTGGTTAGGTATATGTTTTGAAGCTGGTTTATGCTGGTCCTGAGCTGGTTTTAGATTGAGCAATCACTCCAAACTCCAAAAAGCACATACTGTAAACCTGTTACATAAACACTAGGAGTAACTATTTCCCATAGACACTCACTACCACACAGACACTCACTCCTTTCCCACAATACACACATACACAAGAAAACCACGAAGAAAACCCACAATATGAGAAGACGGTTTCTGCTGAAGCACCTGCTGGGTCTCTGAAAGCAAATGAAAGTTGCAGAAGACTTTAAAAACAAACCAGCAGGTCAAAGTGGAGAAGCTGAATAATTCATTGAAGAGCCAGCCAGGACTCTCTGCTTCTCCAAGAGCTAAAGACAGACTCCCAACGGATGGTCGAACAAATCCACAAAACCGCCAGAGAAACACTGCCATTTTAGACCGATAATCAGTGTGTGTATGTGTGTGTGTGTGTCCGAATCTGGTATGTTAGGATGTGTGAATAAGTGGATTGATATGGATTGATTTTTTTCATTAATCAAGTAAGAATACTGCAAAATATATTTTGTCTTAATATATTTGCATACATATTTGAAGACTGTTGTATGTGCATTCTTATGCACTCCTCTATGCAATTTTTTTTTTAGTATTTCACGAGTTCACACTTACATATAATAAATAGAATAAAGTTTATGCGTATTTGGCGTGCTGTCCGAGGGGAGGGCTCCGAGCTCGGAACTTTGGCCCGAACCCTGAGTACCCCCCTATAGGTTAGGACAGGAATAGTTGTAAGTACGGAGAAGGGGTGGCGGAGGGATGCTGGAAAACTGTCAAGGAACAGAGGTAAGTCTGCTGTGTATATATACACACCTCTTATCTTGTTAACTGGGTTGATTACTGATTGTGCTCCTCTTGTGTTAATTAGGTTAATTATCTGAACGTGCTCCTCCCGAACTTTGTTAATAAAACATCATAAATTGTGTGAGTATATAGTGTGTTCACACTGAAAACTTGACTACATAGTGCATAATGTATAACATGTAATTTAGGACACAAATTTCCCTATAAAAACAAGCTTTCACGGGATTTTGGAGATCAAAAACATCTGTGCTAGTCAGATTCTAACCAAACCAGCTCTTTATGACCTTGACAAGTTATGAAGAGGCATATAGTGCATCAGCTGCATATTAGTCAGTGGTTTGTTTCTATAGCTACAGACTATAATTTTGTAAGTGTACGCTTAATTATTTCATTCCTGCAATTGATTGTCACCTAGAAACCGATTATTTGCATGAAAATGCAAGTTTTGTCTTACGACATCCCGTTCCACAGAAACGAATGACTCACTACAGGCTTTCCCCTGGTGTAAATGTCAGGTTACTCCAGACTCCGATTATGTTATCCATAATGATGTCTGGAAACAATGACTTTAAACTTAAGTAATTTTGCTTCTCAAGTAAATGTATCTTGAATTAAAAAGGTTTATTTAGATATTTGTATTAGAAAACAAATATATGCTTTTATATTCTGTAAGCACTGAATCGTCCTTCTGACATACCCTTGTCATACAGACATATTCATTGTCCAATTGAAAAAGCCCTGAGATTGTTTCAGTGATTGAAGCCATTGTTCCAGCATGTCTGTGGAAATGGAATCGTCATGGCAACAGCTATGTTCATAAACCCTGAAGAGGACAACACAAGTACCCTTATCATCCCCCTAATGTGCGTCTCCATCAGATCATCTTCTATATCTCTACTTTAGAATACTGCTCAAAAACACTGCTAAAATCAGATAAATACATCTCAAATTCAGTAGATACGAATTCAGAAAGACAAAAGTTCACAGTCTGTTACTAAATATGATTCAATATCCATCGTGCCTAAGGAGAGAATAAAGCATGAAAATAAAGCAGGATCATGATTATCATCGAAAATGACTGAACTTTTAGGAAAAGCAAAACATTATGTTTCAAGTTTCCAAATAAATGCATGTTGTACTTCACATGAATAAGCAAAGGAGCAGATTTTATTTCATACAGTAACAGGTATAAAAACATTTCAGTCACAGGAATGAGGTAAGTGTGATTTCCTGAGTATAATGTCTCTCTTGTATTGTGTTTGCAGTAAACACTAGAGTTCAGACTGTGAAACACTTCCTGTTTGTAAATGATCTTCCTCTTCTTTAGGATGAAGAGGAGAAGATCAGCTAATCAACAGTATAAATGCACTTGCTATTGATTTTGGTTGTTTTCATGTCTATCTCCTCATCTTCGCTGTGGATTTTCTGTGCTCTTGTTATTAATAAATCATTGCTGTCCTCTACTGGAATGATGTTGATATTAAAACAGCAAGATGTCAAAGCTGCAGTATTTTTCTTGAAATATAGGCTATCAAAAGCATTTTTCAGCATTTATAAGGATTTATGCCAGTAGTTTTACATGCAATTTTTTTTAGGTGTTTTAGTATGCAATTAAAAAATAAAAGACTCCCAGTTGATTATGCAGATTACATGATAACACTAAACTGTGCTCAGAAATTTAACGCTAACAAGGTTTTTACAAAACAATATTTAAATGATTCCAGTAAAAAAACTAAAACAAGAAAAAAATATAGAATAAGAACTAACAAATACTAAATTGAAAAGGCATTTTTTTTTTATATATAAAAATAAAAACAATAAAAACTCAAAACTAGAATGACTCTGCATGACACAAATAATATAAAGTGTGGAGAAAGGGAAAGACAGTTTACATAGAAGATTGATGTTGTCATTTCACAAAACACAGTTAATGCAACAGAAACCCACTGCTGATTATGATTGAAAGTGATGATAAAACATGAATGTGGTTTACAATCTGGTGGCTTGATTCATCTCTGAGACTCTGATGGGCTGATCCTCAAAGAGTGTTTACAGCTGTTACCTTATTATTCCCTACTGGTTATTTCACCTGTTTGTTGATTCCAGAGCGTTGAGAGTTTATTGATATCACCAGATCTCAAATCGTGGGTCTGTGCTGAAGAGCTCTTTAAATTCAATTCTGTTGTTGAAGAGCCTACAGAGATACAAACACATGCTGATATTAGATACAACCCACTGCTCATATTCTTCATTTGCAAATGAATACATGTAAATGAAACACACTCACTCTGTTGCACAACAATATGAACTACCACACAAACGTGTGGACACACTTTTTCATGACTAAAAACTTGATCTTAGAGCTTTTACTTAAATGCTTGAAATTAGTTTTGTAGATAAATACTAATTTCATCAAGGTATGATAATTATTATGTTTTAATGGATGACAAGGTGATCAACAAAATGCTCTTTACTCAAACATAAATACTTTTAACCCAGATATTGCCATTTCAGTAGTAGTTCAAATAACTTTGGACAACATTGTGACACTTAGACACACACCTTACTGTCTTTATGTTGCTGTTGTGAGTGACTATAATGTAGATTTTCTGAGCCCCAGTGTCAGTGATGCTGAGATTAAACAAACAAACAAATCAAAAATATAACAATTATTACATAATACTTCAGAAATGTACACTTTGTGTTTGTTTCTCAGTCACTCACTCAATGTTTTGTGCTTTGTGGAGGTTTGGGAGCAGCAGATCCAGGCTGTCATCGGTGAGACGGCACTGACTCAGATCCAGTTCTTTCAGTCCTTCAGAATATTCCAGAATCAGCTCCAGACCTCTACAGACCTGCGGGTCCAGCTGAGTCTGACTGAGGTCGAGAAAGAGACTCGGCTTCCTCAGGCCTCACATGAACCAGAAACTGAAGCAGCAGAGATTTAGCACAGCTGAAAGACAGAGAGCAAGAGATGCTTTGTATATACTAAATGCTTTTATATTGGATCTGTGTATGAATGTGATCTGTTCATGTTTCTCACCAGAGTTGAACAGAATGTAACACTGGGAAGAGCTGATCCATTCCAGCTGTATTAATCTCACAGTCCTGTAGAATCAGCTGTGTTTTTGTGTCTGAACGAGCTCTCTGAATGACTGTGGACGTCACACGGCAGTCATCAGCGGTCAGATGTAGAAGCTCTGAGTCTGTGTTTGTTGTCAGATCCAGAGCAGAACAGCAGGAGAAGTCCAGCTTGTGCTCCAGGACGGAGAGCAGAACTACTGCTGCCTCCTGCTGGACATCAGAGACACTGCAGCAGTGAAGCATCTTCAGTAACAGCAGCCTGTCAACACTGAGCACAGACAACCATCATCTCAGCTTTTCTTCTTCCTTTCTTTAAAAACTACAGCTTAGTTTATGCTCATTGTTGCTATGGTCAGCGGTCTTTAACCTCCAAGTATTAATGGAATCTTATGGAATTCAATGATTCTGATTCCTCTTAACGACTCAGGGTTTCCTTACTGGTTCCATTAATGATTATTATTATTTTTCAGTATTTTTAAGAAATAAATATATATATAAAAAAAAAAGAAACCATTCCATTGCCAAATGATGATAATTTCAATAATGAATTCAAAAGGTGTTTACACAGACTTTTAAATGACTTTTGACAATGTTTTTAGAGGCACCACATATGCAATCCAATAAGTGGTCAATACATTTAAAAAAAAAAAAAAAAACAAACCTAGACCACATACAATGTGGTTGTAATTCACTGTACTGTATTTTGAAAAGTACCCTGACTGCAGGTGATGGAAATCTTTATGATGTAATCAGTTGACTTACTAGACTCTAGAGTTTAATGCTATGGATGAATCTATTTTAAAGCCTCAAAAGGAGGTATAGGAAGAAAGGAGCCTCACTATGATGATAGCCTTCTTATTGAGAAGCACCCATAGAGAAAAGCAGAGAGCCCGATGGTAGGACACATGTGTGAAGAGAGGCAGAATGCTCTCCAGCTCTTCCTCTGGTATGGAGGTCCACTGTAGATTGAGTGAAACTGCAGTGCAGTGCTGCAGTGTGAAGCGCCGGGCCGCACAGTGAACAGAGTCCAGCTCTCTGCTCTGCAGGTTAATGTAGTTCTCCACTGAACTCAACAGACTGGACACGCCTGACCTGAACCCCATAGAGAATCTATGGGGTATTGTCAAGAGGAAGATGAGAGACACCAGACCCAGATGAGCTGAAGGCCACTGTCAAAGAAACCTGGGCTTCCATACCACCTCAGCAGTGCCACAAACTGATCACCTCCATGCCACGCCGAATTGAGGCAGTAATTAAAGCAAAAGGAGCCCCTACCAAGTATTGAGTACATATACAGTACATGAACATACTTTCCAGAAGGCCAACAATTCACTAAAAATGTTTTTTTATTGGTCTTATGAAGTATTCTAATTTGTTGAGATAGTGAATTGGTGGGTTTTTGTTAAATGTGAGCCTAAATCATCACAATTAAAAGAACCAAAGACTTAAACTACTTCAGTCTGTGTGCATTGAATTTATTTAATACACGAGTATCACAAAGAGTTTCACAATGAGTTGAATTACTGATATAAATGAACTTTTCCACGACATTGTAATTTATTGAGATGCACCTGTATTTGTGCCCATCTCTGGTTGTACGCAGGGTTTAAATTGGGCCGGGGTCGTCCGGAGCTGAGTAACGCTTCATTAATGCCAGACAAGTAACATGATTAAAACATCACTAACCAAAAATAACTATGTAAACACCAAAACGCAAGTATTATTCTGATTTTATTACATTTAGAGTAAGTGGCGAATAGTGGATATAGCTACTGTATATAATGCATCTATTGACAGTATAAGGTTGCTCTGCTGAGGCGAGGTTCACGCAGATCTCCAGGAGAAATCAAAACAAGCAACACTAAGAAACTCAGCATGGTAAACATTCAAAATGGAAAGTTTTTATATTTAAAATACAGTTAGTTAGGCAACATTACGACTGTTTAATATTTCTATAAACAGTTCAATGAGCAAATACAATAATATTAGGTCACTTACATTTTTTGGCAGAACCACAGCGCATCTCACCTCACAGCAACCAGCCGATTCATTGCTGAATGATTCAGTGTTTTGAACGAATCGTTTGAATGAAAAACTCAATGACTCACTCATTAAACGCTCACTACTGGCACCTACTGGCGTTTTAATTTCGTTGAAAATTATAATTTCCACCATCATTTCTTGTTTGTATATACATTATTATTTTTTTTTTAAAGAATCTCAATTTCATATAGTTGTATTTTTCAGTGTAAATGATTTAATTTGATAACGTATAGATAATAACAATCACATTATTATAATTGAATTTATAGAAGGGGATTGGGGTCCCTGTAATAAGAGCACTGTAAGTCACTTCGGATAAAAGTGTCTGCCAAATGCATAAATGTAAATGTAACATTTTTTTTTATTAAATGTAAAAATTAAAATATAAATGTAACTGCTTTTTTGTGCCTTGGGCACAAACGCTCAATAAAGCTGCTTATTTCTTAAAGTTTATTTCTTCAACGTACTACTATAATATAAATGCTTACATATATTTCATACAATTTCTATTTGGGGCTTTAAAGGGTTAGTTCATCCAAACATATACATTCAGTCATTATTTACTTGCATCCACGCTGTTCAATCCTGTGTGTGTGTTCTGCTCATACTATATCAGTCAATAGAGCCTGACTTTCAGAAGCTTCATGACCTTATTTGATGATGCTTTTGAAGCTTCTGAAACTCAGGCTTCATTGACTGATATTGTATGAACAGAAACCAGCTGAACAAACTTGACCAAAATCACATCCTCAGTGTCTTTGGGTCTTTCTCTAGATGCTCTCGCTAGCTCTGGGGTCACTAAGGATGAAGAGACCACAGCAACATCCGGCCCAGATGTAAGGTCAGGTTCAGTGATGGAGCATCTCATTGGATCATTTCCAGGATGCTGCTGTGGACTTCTCCATCCTCACTGCTCACAGCAGTCTGCAGACATTTCAGATCCTGCAAAGATGCACAAATATAATACACAAGCAGTCATTTAACAGCACAATGTCATTTGATTTCTGTATTAGAAGTAACAAACTTATTTCGTACTTTTTCTTACTTTATATTTTTGTTTTAAGTTTTTTTTTTTTTTTTTTTACAAATGCTGCTGTCACCTGCTCCACCACAAAAGCTCTGCATCAAATGTACAGAAATCAAGAATCAGAAAAGTGCTGCAATAGCTCTATTTGAAATTACAGTAATTAAAATAAACTACAACTTAAGATTTAAAAGATGTTTTATTGATGTCAGTAGTATACTCACTGAGAGCCTTTGATGGCAGCATTCCTTCATCAGTCACTCTTTACTGGGACTGTAACTCCATCTCTCATCTGCTCACAGTACAGTAACATCCAGACAAGAGTCAGTCACTCATCTGCTCAGATCCATCCAGACAAGAAGTCATGCACAAATGCATACAATATCCAGACAAGTCAGTCATCAATTAACAGGTGTAACATCCAGACAAGAGTCAGTCATCTGTGATTCATCTGTCAATACTGCAGTACATGTTGAGGTGTAACATCCAGACAAGAGTCAGTCACTTCATCAATACTGCGTACATGTTGAGGTGTAACATCCAGACTTCACTTTCATATTTTTGTTTTTAAGTCAATTTTGTTTACATGTTGAGGTGTAACATCCAGACAAGAGTCAGTCACCTCTGTGATTCATCTGTGCACATGTTGAGGTGTAACATCCAGACAAGAGTCAGTCACCTCTGTGATTCATCTGCTCAATACTGCTACATGTTGAGGTGTAACATCCAGACAAGAGTCAGTCACCTCTGTGATTCATCTGCTCAATACTGCATACATGTTGAGGTGTAACATCCAGACAAGAGTCAGTCACCTCTGTGATTCATCTGCAATACTGCTACATGTTGAGGTGTAACATCCAGACAAGAGTCAGTCAATTCATCAATACTGCATGTACATGTTGAGGTGTAACATCCAGACAAGAGTCAGTCACCTCTGTGATTCACAATACTGCTTACATGTTGAGGTGTAACATCCAGACAAGAGTCAGTCACCTCTGTGATTCATCTGCTCAATACTGCATTTACATGTTTGATCCAGACAAGAGTCAGTCACCTCTGTGATTCATCTGCTCAATACTGCATGTACATGTTGAGGTGTAACATCCAGACAAGAGTCAGTCACCTCTGTGATTCATCTGCTCAATACTGCATTTACATGTTGAGGTGTAACATCCAGACAAGAGTCAGTCACCTCTGTGATTCATCTGCTCAATACTGCATTTACATGTTGAGGTGTAACATCCAGACAAGAGTCAGTCACCTCTGTGATTCATCTGTGCATTTACATGTTGAGGTGTAACATCCAGACAAGAGTCAGTCACCTCTGTGATTCATCTGCAATACTTTACATGTTGAGGTGTAACATCCAGACAAGAGTCAGTCACCTCTGTGATTCATCTGCTCAATACTGCATTTACATGTTGAGGTGTAACATCCAGACAAGAGTCAGTCACCTCTGTGATTCATCTGCTCAATACTGCATGTACATGTTGAGGTGTAACATCCAGACAAGAGTCAGTCACCTCTGTGATTCATCTGCTCAATACTGCATGTACATGTTGAGGTACTGTAGCTGCTGATGTGTTAACTCACTTTTTATCCAACACAAATGTTTCTCAATTTATCAACAATACTAATGGACAAATGAAATAGATAGCTTGTGTTTAGTAACTCCATGTAGATTTATTCACATTACTTACATTCATGTAAAGCAGTGTTGACAACAGTGAATTTTACATAACAGCACACATAACGTTACATCACTCACTCAGATGTGTGTTCATGATGTGATGTGCTCATCTGTAATTATTTTAGAACATTTTAGTGTCTCATATTAAATAGACATTTAGTAATTGTCTTTAAGATGTATGGTTTATGTAAATGCACTTTGGAGACATGCGTGTGTTTACTGGAGCTCCCGTTAGCTATACATAATACGTGTTTTTACAGAAAAATCACAAATATACTGTAACGTTACTGTCTAGCGTCTACACCTTAAGCAAATCAACAGTTTACTATACAGTAGCTCAACAAATGCGATTTTAACACAGGGAACCGTGTTTTTGATTTATAATACTCACATTTGTAAACATGTGAACACGCTGTTCTTCATCACGTTCGATGATGACGTATTGATCTCCCGTGGGCTTCTGGGAGAAAAGTGTCCATCGATGCACACTTCAGAATCTGGGCTGAAGCAGTAGGACATCCGGGAACTTCTCGACTACTCTTTTATGAATACTGTTGTTTTCGAATGCACTTCTTTCTTCAAGTACTCTTTTTCCCAACTAGTAGGTAAGTAGGCATATTAAAACACAAACTAAGTATATGTAAGTTCGAATCTCACGAGAATTAGTGCAATTTTTACCTACTCTTTTATGAATACTGAGGATTCAAACATACTTATTCGCTCGCCTACTGCTTTTTGCCTACTATATAGTATGGAATTATGCAATTTCGGACGCAGCCAATGTCTCCCGTCGTGTATTGATGTTGTAACCTGCTGTCGGTTCAGGTTCACGCCAAGTCAAGTCTTTGTTTGGATTATGTTTGTATTTTGGATCAGTTTTGGAATAAAACTGCACATGGGTTCTTAAACTCGACTCCAGTGGACTCTCGTTACAGTATATAAATACACAGCATTAAAATACAAGCACTGTTAAGGCAGTGCCATTTTTTTCAGTTTTTGTTTTTGGTTTCTAAAACTTTAGTCATTATTTTACTTCCATATTTTCCCACTGGGTTTTTGTTTTGCTGTATTTTGATGGGGTTGTGTGACGCTTTACTGCTGTGTTAAATTTATTACATTGTGTAAATGGGTAGGTACAACAACAATAACAACAAAGATATAAAATAAATATAAAAATGTATAGAATATCATTTCATTGTTTTTTTTAAAGCATTTCAGTCCATTATATTGAATAATAAAGTGATACAATTGTAAGTATATTATTTTAATACATAATTAAATGTGTTTCATGGGTGCGAAAAATTACCAATCTTATTTCTTTGTTTTATTGTGTCAACAAACATGTTTTCAGCATTAAAATCTACTTGTTCAACAGTGGGCCAAAAGGGCTGCAATTGGGCTATAACTAAGATTCATGAGAAAATATTACAAACGGGTTGCTTCTACCTACTTATTAAATATTACAAACGGGTTGCATATACAGTATACTTAAAAACACAGTTTCACACGATTTTCTTATATTACACATTCTGTACATTCAAAAAAGAAACCATTTTTTTGGCATCACATCAAATGGTTTTTAGAACATAATCACTCAATTTATAATAATAATAATCATCATATTTAAGTTAATAAAATAAAATTACTAATTATATTTAATTGTTTTTGATGTGTGGAATTATTGGATAGAAATATTTGTAAAACAATCAAGGACCATCCTTATGAACCTATGAACCTGCATCTATATTTTGAGCATTTGCCCTGAAATAGGATACCCTCTTGCCAATTGTCTTCTGAAGCTTGGCCGGTAACCACGACGCCTGCTCTCGGACAGAAATTATGTGTTTTCCTATGCAGTCTTCACATAATCTACAAAGAAAAGATCAAATAAGTGCTGAATAATAGTCAGGATAGTGGCATGTTTAAGTTTTGACAGGAATGAAAACAAGGCTGTAAGGGAAAGAAGTTTTTTTGTTTGTTTGTTTTTCAACTGCTTACATTTTCAAAACTTTGCCTCTTTTTTTTCAAAACTTTACACGCAAAAAATGCAAAATGCCTCACATCCCTTTCAAAATATCACAAATACATCTCAAAAGCAAACATGTGTCTTAAGTTGCAAACACCTTTGCCATAATATTATATTTTTGGATATATTACAGGTGCATCTCAATAAATTAGAATGTTGTGAAAAAGTAATTTTTTTCTTGTAAGTTATTTCAAAAAGTGAAACTTTCATATATTTTAGATTCACTGCATGTAAAGTAAAACATTTCAAAAGTTTTTTTGTTTTAATTTTGATGATTAGAGCTTACAGCTCATGAAAGTCAAAAATCAGTATCTCAAAATATTAGAATATTTACATTTGAGTTTCAATAAATGACCATCCATACAGTATAAATTCCGGGTATCTCTTGTTCTTTGAAACCACAATAATGAAGAAGACTGCTGGCTTGCCAATGATCCAGAAGATGAACATTCATGCCCTCCACAAAGAGGGTAAGTCACAGAAGGTCATTACTGAAAGGTGTGGCTGTTTACAGAGTGCTGTATCAAAGCATATTAAATGCAAAGTTGACTGGAAGGAAGAATTTGGGTAGGAAAAGGTGCACAAGCAACAGGGATGACTGCAAGCTTGAGAATACTGTCAAGCAAAGCTGATTCAGACACTTGGGAGAGCTTCACAAGGAGTGAACTGAAGCTGGAGTCAGTGCATCAAGAGTCACCACGCTCAGACGTCTTCAGGAAAAGGGCTACCAAGCCACTTCTGAACCAGAGACAACGTCAGAAGCGTCTTACCTGGGCTGTGGAGAAAAAGAACTCAGTGGTCCAAAGTCCTCTTTTCAGATGAAAGTAAATTTTGCATTTCATTTGGAAACAAGGTCCCAGAGTCTGGAGGAAGAGTGGAGAGACACAGAATCCATGTTGCTTGAAGTCAAGTGTGAAGTTTCCACAATCAGTGATGATTTGGGCTGCCATGTCATCTGCTGGTGTTGGTCCACTGTGTTTTCTGAAGTCCACAGTCAACGCAGCCATCTTGTTTATGAATACTGTTCATAAACAAGACCAGGAGATTTTAGAGCACTTCATGCTTCCTTCTGCTGACAAGCTTTATGGAGATGCTGATTTCATTTTCCAGCAGGACTTGGCACCTGCCCACACTGCCAAAGGTACCAAAAGCTGGTTCGATGACCATGGTGTTACTGTGCTTGATTGGCCAGCAAACTCGACTGACCTGAACCTCATAGAGAATCTATGGGGTATTGTCAAGAGGAAGATGAGAGACACCAGACCCAACAATGCAGATGACCTGAAGGCCACTGTCAAAGAAACCTGGGCTTCCATACCACCTCAGCAGTGCCACAAACTGATCACCTCCATGCCACGCCGAATTGAGGCAGTAATTAAAGCAAAAGGAGCCCCTACCAAGTATTGAGTACATATACAGTAAATTAACATACTTTCCAGAAGGCCAACAATTCACTAAAAATGTTTTTTTTATTGGTTTTATGAAGTATTCTAATTTGTTGAGATGGTGAATTGGTGGGTTTGTGTTAAATGTGAG
Organism: Schizothorax lantsangensis; assembly: GCA_027422415.1. Taxonomy (NCBI): domain Eukaryota; kingdom Metazoa; phylum Chordata; class Actinopteri; order Cypriniformes; family Cyprinidae; genus Schizothorax; species Schizothorax lantsangensis. The sequence continues at coordinate 12,504,175 of CM049840.1, forward strand.
CCTAAATCATCACAATTAAAAGAACCAAAGACTTAAACTACTTCAGTCTGTGTGCATTGAATTTATTTAATACACGAGTTTCACAATTTGAGTTGAATTACTGAAATAAATGAACTTTTCCACGACATTCTAATTTATTGAGATGCACCTGTATATGCACACAGTTATTCATTACACACCTAAAGCTCTTCTTTCATGAGCTCCTATGTACATTTCTGTTCAAGATTGGAAGTAATTGGCAGAGAGATGTTGAAAAATTCACAGTAAACACAAAAGCAAGACTGTCTGAAAACAAACTTTTTTTATTTTTACTGTAAGCATTTGTGGTTGTGAATACAGTATTACACAGTACGAAAGAAAAGAAATACATCAACCATGTGTAGCTGTGAAGATGTGTATTTATAGGCCTATTCTAAAGCATAGAGAACTTGTGTGTTGTGTTTTGCAAAAAGTGTTTTATGAAATTGAAAACTGAGTCAAAGGCCAAGAACTAGTGTATGGTTTTGCAGATTTGGTGGGTGGTTCTGGTTTTTGAGTGTCAGGTTTCAGAAATTGTGCGAAAAGTAAAGATTTTGTGTGAAAGCAGTTGAAAAAACTGTAAACAACATTGATCATTCAGCTGATAAAATGTCTTTATGAAAAAAAGTTGAAAATGGACATCTAGTACCTTTATACAGTGCATGCCATTGTATACAATTATAATGACTAAGTCTATCAATCACAGGCTTGTTTTCATCTGTGTTAAATTCAATATGGCGTCTAACCTGATTAAGGTCTATATTCCCTTATCAAACAACTATAGACATAAATACAGTCTTTCCTAAACATAATTATTTGATGAGCTGTTTGTTGTAGTGTGTAAATAGGATGTTGTTGTTTTTTTACCTTGACAGGGAGTACGGTTGAGTCTGAAACACCAGTACATCTGCACAGTGATTCTGAGAGGGAGACCTGAGAACTGCAACCTACAGAGGAAAAAAAACAATATAAGTACAAATATTATTCTCAATTACCAGATCAAGTTCATCTGCTTTGACAGTGACTCATCAAACAAGGGTTAAACCAATCCATGATCTTGGATATATACCAGCTAATTAAAGTCTGCAGAGAGCTCTGAGTTAATGCTCACTAGTAAACTCATGTCTGGTACCGTGTTCAGTGCTCTTAGCCCTGCTTAATCTGCATGCATTTATTTTTGCAATGAACATGGATGTACTGCTCAGAGGCCAAGGATTATGGTTCAAACTAACAGAGCCCATATATCTTTTAAAGTAGTATCAGAGTCTCTGAATATTTCAGCAATGAATATGTAAATATATTTATGAATCTGCAGCTCATCTATTTATGAATACAAGCCTTTTGTTGTAGATTAAGCTGTACATACCGAATCCATTAAAATGAGGTAGGTCTGGCTTCCTCCAAAAATGACTACATCACCGTCTCTCCCCTTATCAGCAGAATGCCATACCCTGAGGGAGGAAATAGGTACAACTCACTGATGCGAGCCTAATCTATATCACCATCATCCTATGACTTGTACCATTATTTTGATGCAAGTAAGCTGAATAAAATATAGTCTCTGCTTTCTAATTGTGATGCTACTAACTGATATTTTTTCATTATTTATTTGTATTTCATATTATTGCCTGCCCGATGCACCCAAGTCATCAGCCAGTAGATTTGACCAGTAGATTTTAAAAAGTAAATTATTTTACTGTAACTAAAAAGTACATAAACACATCAGCCTACCCACCTAATATTGCCAAATGTGAGAAAACAACTAAAGTAATTATATATATTTTTTTAAAGAACCTTTACTTAAAAAGATCTCTTGCTCAGCTCCCGCAGAAGTGCTTTTTCTCTTTCTCATCTGCCTTTCATCACTACAGCAGTAGTGATCTCTACTTTCACTCCAGCAGGAGCACTCTTTCTTCTTTCTTTGCACCTTTAAATTTCTCACTGCAGCTGCAACGAGCACTTTCTCATTTTCTCTTGTACTTTTAATTTCATAGTATACTCGTAAAGTCCCACCAATAATAATAGCATCCACCATGGGCTCACCCGTTCGAATGCTTTGGAGGCTCTCCGTTCATGGACTACACTCAGTCCCACCCCATGAAGCACTGGTTAAGCCCCTGTTCGAATGCAGGGAGAGCTCGACCCTTTTTATTTACAGGGTGCCCCTGTTCACGTTGTAGTGTGGGGTCCCCGTTCGGTGGCATCAACAGGACCAATTTTTACCAAAATCTTCCCTGCCCCTCCGAAATGCTGGTTGAGCTCTCCCAACCATTTACAGGTGGGGCCTACCCAAGCTTCCCCGTTCCCATTGGATGCTGTGCGGGTCTTCCAACTCAATCAAGGAGACTAAATCTGCAATCGTGCATCTGTCGGACTTCCGAAAGGGTCGACCCGTCCGATGCTGTGTGAGCTAGTGCTGTCAAATGATTAATTGTGATTAATCACATCCAAAATAAATTGTTTATATAAGTGTGTACTGTATATCTATTATGTATATCTAAATACACACATACACAGTATATATTTTAAAAATATTTACATGTATATATTTATATTCATATAATTTATATTAAATATAAATATATTTTATACATAAACATATTTTTCTTAAATATATACATGCATATGTGTATTTATATAGCCTATACATAACAAATATACACAGTACACACTTTTATATTATGTAAACAAAAACTTTTATTTTTGGATGTGATTAATCACAATTAATCATTTGACAGCACTAGTGTGAGCCCTTGTCTAATGTTTCGAATCATGCTCCTTATTCAAAGGCAGGTAGGACTCTCCCATCCGATGCCCCCATCAGCCCTCCATCTGATGTTTTGCATCATGCTCCTTATTCAACGACAGGTAGGGCTCTCCTGTCAGATGCAGTGAGCTTCTGCTCCCATCGGATGCAGCGTGAGCCCTCCATCTAATGTTTTGCATTGTGCATGGGCTCTCCCAGTCGCTCTGCCTCCTCCTCGCAAACTCCAACCTGTTTCTCTTCATGGCACGCAATTTTGGGGGGTTATTGGCCAAATTTATTTTCTGGCTGATGTCTCATGCTCATTTGTTCTTTGGGGAAGTTCTCTGGGTTCGGGCTATATTCTAAGCTCGGAGCCCTCCCTCAGGACAGAACACCAAATATGCTTAATATTTGCTTAATCTGATTATATGTAAGTGTGGATGCGTGGATAAACTAATGAACTCAGGAACACTACCACTACAGCCATACATGAACAAGATCTGGCAAAGAACACTAGAAACACAGGCATTAAAATATACACAAAACAGCTGGAAACAATCAATCTAACAACGAGGAAACTAAAAAAGCAAAAACTTTTGCATTCCCTCACAAAACTTTTGCGTTCTCTCGCAAAAACCAGTTGAGTTCGGACAAACTCTTCCTGTTTACTTTACAGCTTGCAGTGGTTACAGCTCCGTATGTTCACAATGGAGCGGTTCATAGAGTTTTATTTTGAAGTTGGACTCAAGTATAAAGAAATACAGTCAGTGCTTAGTTCAAGACACGGTTTTGGGACATTCTAAAATGCTTAATGTGGCTTAAATGTTTTAAAACAGTGACATTGGAGGACCAAATTCGATAATAATAAATACTGATAAAAAATATTAGGTTAATATTAATGGAGTGTCTATTTACACTAAGTGCAAATAGCCCGCCTTGTTGGCAGAGGCTATTTACACTAACTCTGCCCACCAATGTGTGATTGGGATAGTCAACACTACAAAAGAAAACTATCGATCATCAGCTCCAGTGACGCAGAGGACACAGCGTGTCTTCTACTCTTTTCGACGCGATCAACCAGGGTTCGAATCTGCTTTCTGGCGAACTTTTTTTTCTCCCTTTTCAAATATCATATTATATCATATCATATCGGAAAGGCATTTATTTTCAATAAAAATTAAGGAAATAATTGAAAAGTTGAAAATAAAGTATCGGTTAGGGTTAGGGTAGGTATAGGGAGGGCTTATTGTCCCAATAAGGCAGCATTCATTTAATAAATTGAATTAAAACTATAATTTACACAATACATAATTACTGCATACTGTTTTAATGTACTACAATACTGAGGTGCAGATAATCGCATCTATTTGCAGTAAGTATTATAAAAAGCAGAAAATCCTGCTATTTTAACAGTGTAAATAGAATCTATAGCTATTTGCACTTAGTGTAAATATAACCCATTGTTTTATGCACTTAGTGTAAATAGCATCTATCGCTATTTACACTTAGTGCAAATAGCCGCTGCCTAATATTAATAACCTTATCGGAGTGTCTATTTACACTAAGTGCAAATAGCCCGTCTTGTTGGCAGAGGCTATTTACACTAACTCCGCCCACTAACATGTAATTGAGTTAGTCAACACTAAACAAGGCACCAATTCAGCATCAGTTTCAGTGGTGCAGGTGGTAAAATACATGCTTTTTGACGCGATCAACCCGGGTTCGAACCTGCCTTTTGTCAAACTTTTTTCTCCCTTTTCAAATCTCATATTGCAACAGAATGGCATTTATTTTAAATAAAAATGAAGGAAATAATAAAAAAGTTGAAAATAAAAGTATCGGGTAGGGTTAGGGTAGGTGTAGGGAGGGCTTTATTGTCCCAATAAGGTGGCATGCATTTAATAATTTGAATTAAAACTATAATTTGCACTCAATACGTTATTATTGTGTACTGTTTTATAATGTACGACAATACTGAGGTGCAGATAATTGCCACTATTTGCAATAAGTAGTATAAATAGCAGAAAATCTTGCTGTTTTAACAGTGTAAATAGAATCTATAGCTATTTGCACTTAGTGTAAATAGCATCCATCGCTAAAAAATATGCTATTTGCACAGTGTAAATAGCATCTATCGCTATTTACACTGAGTGCAAATAGCCGCTGCCTAACTTTATTAATAATATTACTATTAATAAAGCAGAATATGAATGCATGTTCAGAATGCAATGCCCTGCACGTTAAGCCTTTTCTCCCCCATAGAAAACACTTAAGGTAGGCTAATGAAAGGTTCATACAGCTCGTATGTTCACAATGGAGCGGTTCATAAAGTTTTTATTTTGAACTTGGACTCAAGTATAAAGAAATTATACTTGAGTCCAAGAACGGAACAGCTTGCAGTGGTTCATAAAACACTTAACGCGGCCAAATAAAGATGATAAAAAAAGACCAAAAATGCTATATTATATATGTATTAACAATATGTAGGCTACTGTGTACATGCAAGCCCAAAATATGAGCTGAATTGAACGATAAGCATTTTTTTTATAATGTTTTGTCTGCGGGGGAGAAATATCTGTAAACAGATTTGGTATTTTTAAATCACCGTCTTCATTCATTAGCCTACCTTAAGCGTTTTATGGGGAGAAAAAGCTTAACGTTGCGTTCATATTCTGGACTATTCTGCTTTATTAATAGTAGGCTAATATTATTAATAAAGACATTAATATAAGCCTAATAATTTTATCAGCATTTATTATTGAATTTGGTCCTCCAATGTCACTGTTTTAAAACATTAAGCCAAATTAAGCGTTTTAGAATTTAATAAAACCATGCCTTGAACTAACCACTGACAGTATTTCATTATACTTGAGTCCAACTTCAAAATAAAACTTTATGAACCGCTCCATGTGAACATACGGAGCTGTATGAACCACTGCAAGCTGTAAAGTAAACAGGAAGGGTTTGTCCAAACTGAAAAATATTTTTTCCTCCCACCCCGAATTATTCCCACCACCATGTCCCTTAAGGGGCTCCGTACAAATACACAAAGTACTTTGCAAAGACATGTTGTTTACAAGCTATTTTCCTATACATGAGAGACAATACATTTCAGTAAGATGCAGTGTGTCTTCAGCATATACAGTATATTTTAAAGCAATATTGTTTGTGCTAGTATAACCAGTAGTAATGTGGAAGATATCAACAGGTAATTTGTGCTGATGTTTGAAATGCAGAGGCTATAACGCCACGTTAAAGAGCATCAAAATGACATTTACCTTTGTAATAAAGATGACAATTTCAAAGCTGAGAATGTTTTATTGAAAATAGCATAAAACAATAAAATGTTTTTGTTTATAAATTTAGTTTCTACACAAATGGCTCATACAGCACATCACACAATACTAAATCTATTGTACCTGGGCTTGTCTTTATGTGCATGGTCTTTCTCTCTCCATTCTCTTGTTTTCGTGTCAAATTCCCACCCATCACCTAAACAAAAGAAATATGGAATGTTTGCAAAAAATGTGATGGTTATAATTATAGATATGACTATTTCTATGGAAGAAAAATAATGAAAAATGTCTTTGAAACAAAAAAGCATGTTGAATTGCACTAACTGAAAAAATAATTCATTGCATTAACAGTGCTTGCATTTTGATGCCTTTTTTATGGCTTGCATTTTTAGGGGCTGAAATTTAACATAGTTGTTTATTTAAGCTGTGAATATTTCAATTCAAAACATTTCACACACATTTTCCTAATTCAATAATTCATATTCACCTTCCAGAGTTCACTTCCAAAATATTCAATCTGTTTAAAAATACGTGTAATATTGGACAGTCAATTTTCAGTCCATTTGATTTCACTTTACAATTTCAGTGGTTCAAATTCAGCATTACACATCCAGGAACTGCAGGAATAGCAGTAGATTACCGATGCATGATCTCCATCTGCTGTTAGTTGCTCACCAGCAGATGAAGACCAAAGCAATTGCCTCGCGTGCCGGAAAAAAAGATCAACCTCAGTATACACCTTATTGATGATGCAAACTATACAGTTATGTAGAATATAAACATAAAACGCAAGGTTTCACGCACATTTCCCTAGAAATCTGTTACAAAGAAAAAACAGTCGGTAGCATTGTCAAACCTTGGCAGACCTCAGAGCTTTCTCCGGACTAAATACAATACACGTAGACAGTTTTGATATATATATATATTTTTTTTTAATGTTGGTCGATATAAAGTGGTTGCATATTGTTAAAACTAATAGTGGTAGTGATATCTTTGTAGGACTGCTGACTCTATCGAACAGTGGTAAGGGACAGCGAATGTCCGGTAAATATCAAACCTAAAACTAACTTTACATAAACACAGCTTCTTATTAAGCTTTTCCGCATACACATATTGCTCCTGATAATTATAACCTACTTACTGCTTGCTCCATTTATGCAAATCAAATTTTTTATGAATAAATGATTTGCTCTACCTGCTGCTGTCTTCACCAACACCTGCTTGCACCACCTGCTGGTGAGCAACTAACAGCAGAGATCATGCATCGGTAATCTACTGCTATTCCTGCAGTTCCCAGATGTGAAATGCTGAATTTTCTGCCGAATTTGAACCACTAAATTTGTGGAAGCGAATTTGTAAAGTGAAATAAAATAGACTGAAAATTGCCTGTTGAATATTATATATTATATTTTTAAACAGACTGAATATTTCGGAACTGAATTCTGGAAGGTGAATACGGATTATTTAATTTTTTAATTATGAAAATGTGTGTGAAATGTTTTGAATTGAAATATTCACAACTTAAACAACTATTTCAGCCCCTAAAAATGCAAGCCCTTGTCATTATTTTTCTTCCATACTGTAGTTTCTAAAATCTTGACATAAACATACTGAGGACCTCCCCAGAAGTACTGAGGCCTCCAAACAGGAAGAGTGTGTCATCTGAGACGGCAGTCAGTGTGTGAAGAGTGCGGCCCCGTGGGAGAGAAGCAGCCTGATGTTCTCTAGGTTCAAAAAGAGTAACAATTACATGACTTATATGAATCATTAACAGTTTGGACTGAATAATAATTTAGCTAAACCGTCTCATGACATGATGCAGAGTCCATTTAAGATTGACCCTATAAAGTAAAGTCATCACTAATGCTTTATCCTCAATGTCTTTAAATGTTTCACATAATCACAATGGATGGATCTACAATTAAATGATACACAAGAAGCACAACAACAGAAATAAGCTTCATTTTAGTATATACTTTTTAGACACACTTATAGTTGTGGTTGTCACTGCTGTGTAAACAGACGCTTATGCTTTTATACGTTCTACATGAACATAAATATCATATGCCAAACATTTTTAAAAACATGAACATTAGTATTGAACTTCTGTATTTAACTCATATTGCACTGTATACTACAGATGATACAATCTGCAGCTTGTTGAGAATATGTGTGCTAAACTACTCAAAACAACTGAATAGAACTATGAGAACATTGTGGTATTCACATTTTCTTTAGCAAATATACAGATATAGTTTAATAAAATGAGGTTGTGAGAGTGCTGCTGTGTTAACATTTACTTTTCCATGGCAAGCATGTTCCTTTATCTGTGCAGGAAACACTGTGTTTAAAGAGCAGAAGCACTTTGTGTAGATTGATCAACTTTGATATTGTGCTCTTTTTTAATGAATAATGTAATCAGGTCAGTTACTCATTACTTACATTTGTGTCCATGTCCATGTTATCAGATCTAAACAATGAATGTCTATCATCTGCATTTCCTGAAATGACAGAATTTTAAGTATTCCAAGAGGAAAAATAACTTGATATTGTAGGTGTTCGTGTGATTAAATGAACACAGACGACACCAAAATTGGGTGAAAAGCTGTGAACAGGCAATAGGCTTTTACTGAACTCACAAAATGTCTTAACTCTTAAAGGGGAAAACCCCACCACAGGCAAAAAAACATTCTTAAATGGAAAACATTACAAACACTCTATGTGAATTCTGTGACATCATTAAATGTATGCCACCACAATATAGTATAATATTTCTTGTTATAACAACCAGAGCTTAAAGGCACACTCTAGGTGTGTTCCAATTCACATACTTAAGCACTATTGAGTGCATAAAGTCTGGAACTTAACTGTCACAGCTTTGGTTACATACTGGAAGTGGTGGAGATATCGGATTTAGATGTTGGATGAAAAAGGCCCTGTCCCAAATGGCACACTTCATGTGCACTTGTGGTCTTGTGGACTTACAAAGACCATAGGGTGTCTTTTTGTCATTTTAGGTTTCAGAAAGGTGCTCGTGAGCACCCCCTTTGTGGCCGCTATGTGTTCTTAATGTGCACTTCTGCCAAACCCATACTGAGGTGCGCTCCGCTGCAGACTACTGGACAAAGAGGCGCTATGTCATGAAATTGTGGATTCGGAGAACCAGAGACCGTAATGGCTTAGAGCTCCATTTGGGACAGGGCTAAAATAATGTTTTGCACCAACCTTGATTAAAAACTTTTTAAAACAACATAAAACTACCAAATTTTGCTTAATAGCAATTTAATCGCAACATTTAATCACAATCGCAACATATAATCATTGCAGTTAATAGTGTTCACCGTCTGTTTGATCACATGTAATTTGTAACTAACTGCATTATTTTTACTGTACATTTCTGCCATCACCACTAATAACCTGCACCTAAATATAATGTAGAAACTTAAAATTTTCTGTAAAGCTGCTTTGCAATGATTTGTATCGTGAAAAGTGCTATACAAATAAACTTGAATTGAATAAAAACTCACCTTTCTAGTCACGCTTAGACCTTTATAAACTTGTTTAGGTGTGTTTGATTAGGGTTGGAGTTAAACTCTCCAGAACTGTGGCTCTCCAGGACCGAAGTTGGCCACCCCTGCACTAGGTTAAGACCATAGTGCATACTAATAAGTGCATAGTGTACAGTGTCATTTAGGACAAAAAATCTGTATATTTTTGTTCATGTTTTGTAGGCCAATAGACTTAGTGATAGTGACACCTAGACTTCTTAGAGTTATAGTGACACCTAGCTGACAAATTAGCTGAATTTCCGAATGATCAGCCCAGACTGGTGACCGGCCAGTCAGTCTGCAGATTTTGAGCTGGTCCATTTTGACATCACAATTACGCATTACGCATGTAAACATGTTGTCGGACATGGAAGTTCTTCACTGTGAGTGAACAAGACTCGTGCTGCATCTAATTTCAGAGGCTACGTCCTCCGTCCCTGCAAACATGTCCCTGCGGGGCCCATGCTGGCTTTTTGCAGGCACAGTGGGCTAGGGCCAGCCCACACCAAACCTAAACAGGCCCAGTGCGGGCTTGCCCAGGCAAGGCCCACAGCTTCGGGCTCACCGCGGGCTCTCTGTGAGCAGCCGACACTAACAGACTGCCCACATTAATCCCATGATGGCCCAGTATGGGCCAGGACGTTCGGGCCCAGAGCAACTTTTGTATCCTTTGGGCCCATGCAGGTTGTGTAGGCAGGCCTGTAATGCAACTAGGAGAATACAAACAACATTAACTGGCCATTCTTTAGCCACTCAATTGAACTGGAATGGCTCAAACCAAAAGACACCTTTTCAGAACGTGTTGTTTCATATACAGTAGGCCAGGGATCCTCAAATCTGGCTCACGAGATCCACTTTTCTGCAGAGTTTAGTTCTAACCTTAAAGGGGTGGTTGACTGTTTTTTTCTAGGCTTGATTGTGTTTATGGGGTGTGCAGTCTAACATGTGTTAATGCTTCTTTAAAAAAAAAACGCATTATTTTTCACATAATTTACCTTTATTCCACACCAAACTCTCTTAAAGGGAGTGCTCCTAATCTCAGTTTGTTATCTGTATAAAATACAACCTGTCCACAGAAGCAATCAATCAATCAGATTCCAAACTCTCCACCATGGCCAAGACCAAAGAGCTGTCCAAGGATGTCAGGGACAAGATTGTAGACCTACACAAGGCTGGAATGGGCTACAAGACCATCGCCAAGCAGCTTGGTGAGAAGGTGACAACAGTTGGTGCAATTATTTGCAAATGTTAGAAACACAAAATAACTGTCAATCTCCCTCGGTCTGGGGCTCCATGCAAGAGCTCACCTCGTGGAGTTTCAATGATCATGAGAACGGTGAGGAATCAGCCCAGAACTACACCCATCCAAACGTTTTTCTAAATCAACTTAATAAAATAACGAAACGAAATACCATCAATTTGCCGTTTCATACAAAACGGAAGTATTTTAATAGCTGAAACAGTCGTATAAGCTGTTTTGGGAAAAGGAAAAAAAAAAAAGACGGGCTCCGGTCAGACTCGGGCCAAGAATTCTGATAAGCTGTCGGACATGGGCCGGTCTAGGGCCTGAGCGTCTCGGGCCAGAACCGGGCTAGGGCCTAAATTTTAGGCCCGTGCAGGGCTCTAGTCGTGGATGGGTATTCCAGCATGACAATGACCCAAAACACACGGCCAAGGCAACAAAGGAGTGGCTCAAGAAGAAGCACATTAAGGTCCTGGAGTGGCCTAGCCAGTCTCCAGACCTTAATCTCATAGAAAATCTGTGGAGGGAGCTGAAGGTTCAAGTTGCCAAACGTCAGCCTCGAAACCTTAATGACTTGGAGAGGATCTGCAAAGAGGAGTGGGACAAAATCCCTCCTGAGATGTGTGCAAACCTGGTGGCCAACTACAAGAAGCATCTGACCTCTGTGATTGCCAACAAGGGTTTTGCCACCAAGTACTAAGTCATGTTTTGCAAAGGGGTTTGCAAATCAATTAAAAAAACAATTTTAATGCGTTTTTCTGGATTTTTTGTTATTATTCTGTTTCTCACTGTTCAAATAAACCTACCATTAAAATTATAGACTGATAATTTCTTTGTCAGTGAGCAAACATACAAAATCAGAAGGGGATCAAATAATTTTTCCCCCCCACTGTATCAGTCACAGCCATCTGCTGGAGTGCCCATAAAAGACACCTGAGGGCACTCTTCTGGACTATAGTTTGTTTTGCTCTGGACTACAGTTCCCATCACCCCTTGCACTATTGATTGTCTTATTGTTTCCAGCTGTGTGTCATTTAGTCTGATTGGTTCCCCTTTATATACCATGTTCTGTGTGTCCTTTGTTGCCGAAGTTTTATTTTCTGTTACGCTGTGTTTTGGATTACCTTGTGTTTTTGCCTTGGAAATTGTAATGTTTAATAGTTTATTTTATGTCATTTTTTTGTTTTGTTTTTTGCTTTGGAAAGAAAAAGTATAGATTTTTGTTTGTATGAGCTGTCAATTACAGTTCTTAGAAGGAAAATCAGAATCTGCTAAAATCGGTATCGGCAGGTCACCCTTACAAAAAAGAATCAGAAATCGGAATCGGCCAATAAAATTGCAATCAGTGCATCTCTACAATCAGCCATAATAATTTAGTTCTATGTGTAAAAATTATTAATAAAAGGGGATTACTGGCATGAAGTTAGTAGTACTCAGCTGGTCATGTGATGTCAACATGGCATTAAATACAAAAATTAACTAAAAAACAACAACTAAAGTTTAAAGAAAAATAAATCTTAAGGAGAAATATTTAAAAACTAATAAAATGACAAAAGCATATAAAACTTAAAACTAAAATTAAAATGAAACCTGAAAATATAAAATAAAAAGGCAATACAAAATATTAATAAATACTATAATGGTGTATAAATAACACTGCAACTGATATCACATCTGCACCAGGGTCTACCTAATAAAACTGAAAATATCAGTTTGGGAAGATCAAGGTTTAAATGTCTTACCAGGCCTCCACAGATATAGCCCTTATGACCTAAAGTAGTACTGGCATGTGAGGCCCGGGGCTCTGGAGGCTGGCCCTGCAAGAAGTGGAACATACAGCAGGGAAAACAATACAATGTATACTGTCATCTATCAATTTTTATGGCTGAGATTAAGTAAGTAAAATAAATAAATAAATATATACAGTGCACAGCATAAATGAGTACACCCCCTCTGAATAAATATAAAATATGTATTTTCTTAATGATCACTAATATAATTCATGGAAAGATGGCAAAATTGAAATGTATTAAACATATACTTAATAAAAACGACAAAATATATGCCAACATTTTCTGTAAGATAAGTAAATTAGCCAATTTAGTTTAAATGAAGGACTGCAGAAATGAGTACACCCTAGATTTAATTCAGCAAATGTATAATATTCTAGTACTTAGTATGTCCTCCAGAACTTTAAGTATACTGCTCTGACCCTTCTTGGCACTGAGTGTACAAGTTCATGACAAATTTTCACATCTGTCCTGTTTAACTCCTGGAGAACGACCTCCTTAAATGCTCTGGTCTTTAATGGCAAGTTTTGCTCAGCTCGTCTCTACAGAATCCCCCACAGCTGCTCAAGAGCGTTAAGACTGAGTGAAATACATGTCCACTGAAGGATTTTCACCTTGGGAGAATGAATATCTTCATTGTCATGCTGAAAAAATGCCCAATAATGCAGGGAATGAGGGGAGGGTAGCATCTTCTGTTTCAAGTTTTTGTATTCCATCACACAGTAGTGTGTGAATTCATGACAGTGTTGATAAAGCACAACTCCCTCACACCTTCAGCACTCATTCATCCCTATACAAGAGCTTTACTACCACTGAATGTCACTGTGGGTACCAAACACTTCTCACTGTACTCCTCTAGCAACACCAGAACATTTTGGATGCTTTTGGATCCGAAATGATTGACTTGGTCTCTTGAGACCAGAGTATGGATTCCCAGAAGTCTCTATTTTGTAAACATGGGCCTTGGAAGAGGTTAAATTAGTTTATTGTGCTTTGGCTACAGTAGGGTAATTCTAGTGGTGACAACAACCATGCATGTCACTTCTGCAGGCTGCGTCATACTCTGTGAGATAAAGTGTCACTCTTTTCATAGCTTTTGCCGGCTCTGAGACACCTGCATGTTATTTCTCCTGCTCTTTTTCTAGCAAAAATTCACTTATCACTAAATGAAAACAAAGCGAAGACCTGATTATTTCAGGAGCCTTGTCACAAGTCCATTGTTTTTGAATGTCTGTGCTACTTCTGCTATATTTTGACACTTAAAACAATAATTTGGTATTCCTCTTGTACCATTGTCCTCTTATGCTAAGGAATAAGTCACCTAGTAGTTCTCTCCCAACTGGTTCCACTGCTGCCAGCATTAAGTCTGAGTATGATTCAGAGGACTATGTAACACTTTTAACTGTCAGGAAATTGCTGGTCTTTAAAAGTTTTGGTTCAATATACTCACCTGTTGATCAAAAATAGCCTTAAACATTTTTTTTAGTAACTTTCAGGAGGTTGTACTCATTTTTGCAACACAACATTTTATCACTTTGATAAGAAAATCTTATTTTGATGAATAATTTTAAAATTCTTCTTTGGTAATTGATCAAGCAGGCTTGTTGGAACATTATATCTCCAAAGAACCCTAACATGTCATCTAAGTAAAGAGTATTTGCTGAATTTGTTAAGTATTAGAGGGAGTGTACTCATTTATGCTGTGCACTGTATTTTTTTTTTTTTCCTCTTAGTATTAAAAAAATTGCTTTGTTTATCCTTGTTCTTTTACCTGGGTTTGTGGTTCGGTCCACGTGGCTGACACTGGTTCAAACATATGCACTTCATTATTCCAACCCCAACACTGGAAAAAATCTGACCCGACTGTTGCCTGTAAAAAGTCCAGTTAATCTAACTCTACTTCTGTACAACAACTGTAGCTGTAACATTTTTTGAGATCTTTCTGCTCACCCAGCTAGCCTCGTCAACCATAAAGCTCTTGGAGTTGTTGACCTCTCGGACTGTTTTGCACCCATATCCACCAAAGTAGATGAGCCTATGAATGACACCAGCTGTTATAAAACTGTGACTTCATAGCAACAGCTTCCTATTATGTAGCAATTATATGCATCATTAGCATTTTCATTACTGTAATTTCATTACCCAATTTGCTGTTGCAACACACCTATTTTAAAACATGGTCCTTTAACTTTAGTGACTAACTTTAGTTTAGTGACTAACTTTAGTTACTAGTATAGTCATACTATAAAAATCTGAAGAGGACATTATGCAACCACTGTAGTGTATATCTGTATAGACAGTGCAGTTAGCATGTTTTTCCTTACCTGTTTCTATAGACCCAGCAGGAATGTCTGACCCTGGGAGAGGGTGTCCCTCCCACTGTGTCTGTCACTTTTCTCCAGCTATATTCCACGTCCAACAGGTCAACACAATACATCTGTCATAACACCAGCAACATAGTCTTAAATGGAAGCAATGAGAATGCATGCCCCACAGAAATGCCACCAGCAGCTTTAAAACAGAAGCCCATAAACCTCACCCCCACCCCCCACAATTTCCTAAATCTTGTGCAGGGTATTTGGATTGCATTTTAGGTGGATGTGTCTGAAATGCTAGGATGTTGAAGGATCAAAAAGCTGGAATAAAAAAAGCTTCATAAAATTCCACTTGTATGGAGGGAAGTGCAATGATATTATGTCTTTGTTCTCTCTCCATGTCTGTGGCAGAGCAGCAAGAAAAACATTATCCAGAAATTTTGGGGCGGCGTAGTTTCCCTTCAACTGAGGCTTTGTTCAGTCATATATGCTTAGTGTAATAAACCTTGAATTACACTAAAGTATATCCAACTTCCTATAGTGTGCACAGAGCAAAACTGATTTGTGGTGGACATCTAGATTTGCTAAACAAAATCTCACTGAGATGTACCGTACACATTTTTCCACAATCTTTTCTCAATATGAGGGAAATGTTGGTACATTCAGAGCACATTATGACAGTATCACATTCCCTATCAGGTTACAGACAACATATGCAATTATGTTGTACACATCCTGGACAAACCTGTTACTCTGCCTTTAAAATGTGATGCTTTATGATGATATAATTCCTAAAGCAGCTCACCGTGTTGGTGTGGCTATTGTTGTCACATCCCCCAAAAATGTAAAGTGTGTCATGAAGATATGCACCACAAGCCTGTGAAAGAACAGGAGGAACCTCTCCGCCCAAATGCCTCCGAGACCTGCCGCACACAAACATGCAATTGAAACTCAGGGGAAAATGTTGTTTGGGGTTGGCAACGGTAGTCTCTGGTAACCCTGGAACTACCCTGTTTTAATGCAATAAAGCACAGCAGGCAGAATACAGTAAACAAAATTCTTGACATATGCAACAAAAGCACAACTCGCAGAAGGAACACCTATTGCTAGGCATGTCCAGCTATTCAGGAAATGCAAATTTTTGGTAAAACAAATAAGTCAGATAAGTTGTTCTTAAATAAAACATGGCATCTTACCAAACTCCACTCTCCATGTCATAAAGCCAGATCTCATCACTGGGAAAAAACGTTTCTTGTCCATCCACACACTAAATAATAATAATAATAAAAAAAATCGTTTCATATTTTTCACATTTTCTCTGTAATCCAAACAAGCGCAAAACAAAGTTCTCTAATCCCAACCAGACAAACTACTAAAAACAACACTCAGCAACCCTCAACTATTTTGATAGTTCTACTCGTTTTATGTGTTTAAGTGCATGGAAAATATTCGCAATGTTATTTTATTTTCTATAGAGTTCACCTGGCAGCCTCCCCAGACATACAGCTTGTGTCCCTCCAGGAAGGATATATGGTCGCTCCGCGGTGAAACCGGTGAACGCTGCGCTGTGACAACCGCCGGTTCTTCTGTACTCCCCATTACTGAAGCGGTCAACTGCTGCGGTTCAGCACCTGAGAACACAGACACCAGCTCCCGATGTTTACACGTAGAAGACTGGGTATGCAAACAGGAAACAGAACAAAGATACTGGGTTGAAGTTGGGGGCTGGACTCTAAACCCGACTTGAAAACGACAGAGGTAGTTAAAAACTGTGGAAATGTTGATTCCTTCCTTCCGGTTCAGTAACTCCTACCGCAGGTTATGTCTAGTGTGGTGGCGTAAAAAGTCCACTGAACCACGGCACGCAGCAGCTTAAAACACAGTCGACTCATTGCTCCATTGTGGTTGTGAAATGTACGTATTATAATTACTAATTCCGTTCGTGCCTCAGCATAAAGTTGGCATACTGCATAAACTTACAGTTAAAAAACTTTATAAAATAGAAATGTTGTCATGGCAACTAACTGAAATACTGAAAATTGAACAGAAGTAGCCACTAACTTTACTTAAACTGAAATAAATTAAAACTTCGTAAACTACTCAAATTAAACTGAAAACATAAGAATAAAAGTTTATTTGAAATAAAATAAACATCTTAATAGTATATAATATTTTCCATCTCCTTAGAACTACTGCAGGGGAGACTAAAATTGATTCCCCCTCTATGCACTTCTGCATCTAACCAGTAGATGTCATCATTTTACAAGACTGGTAATTCAAGTTCAAGTTCAAGTTGAGCTTTAAACTCTGCAGTGGCCCTCCAGGACAGAAGTTGCCCATCCATGCTCATGTCATGGTAGACCAGGGGTGTCAAACTCAGTTCCTGGAGGGCCGCAGCCCTGCAGAGTTTAGTTCCAACCCTGCTCCAACACACAAACCATGTAGCTTTCAAATAAGCCTGAAGGACTTGATTAGCTAGATCTGGGGCCTGTACCATGAAGCCGGATTAGCTGGCTAGCCAGGTAAGTTTCAGTTTAGTTTGCACCAATCCTGGGTTTTAGGTACCATGAAAGTGGCTTGGCTTTTAGCAGCGTTCATTGCCATATTAACTTACACTGCACAGCTAACCTGCTCCGGGCAGGTTATGTTCTGGGTTAGAGATCTCAAACTGAAATTGGACCAATCAGCTTCAAGCAAAGTGACACATCTCTGATGCAATAAATCCACTCCTCAAGTTTCTGTTACTCTAAATTAAAGGACGCTACGTAGTAAAACATTTTTAAAGATAAAATCAAAAGATTTTTAGAGATTTTTTTTAAAATAATTATTTATATTATTTATATAATTATTATACCCTTAATCCATTACACACGCCAGCTTAGTTTAATTATTAAGCTTTTATTTTAAATTAATATAAACATATAGATAATATGCAATATAAATAAGTTTTAGAATCAATAGCTGTAAACAGGGGCGGACTTACCCAGTAGGCAAAGGTAGGCGACTGCTTTGGGCCCCCAAAAGCCAAGGGCCCCCTAAAATGCTTTTCATATAGCCTACGAGATGCGCATTAAGCGCGGACACGCGAATGGTTGCTGTTTACGGTGTTTATTACCACGACAACCTTGTGTCGGAGTTGAACGTGCTTCTTGTGTATCCTGCTTGTAGCAAATGAAAATATTATGCATCTGACGCTGACTGCCGCACGAGCGCGAGGTCTCTCTTTCCCAGCGCGCGCACACCTCTCTCAATTTCAATTCAATTTAAGTGTGCTTTATTGGCATGACAAAAACTATACATTTGTATTGCCAAAGCAATTGCAGCTGGGCTGCTCACAAATAGTGCACATTTGTATTAACAGAAAGAAAAATAATAATAGGAATAGTACAAATATTAAAAAAGTATTAAGCATGTAGTGCAAAATAAATGGCTAGTGTAAGTATGTGTTAAAAATAGAATTAAATAGATAAAGTATAAGATATACAGAGGCAAAATATACATTTAAGTAATATGGCATAATATAATGGACATGTTCTGGGAACATCAGCTCAGGGCAGGTGGAGTGTCTTCTCTTCTGTGGTGACAGAGAGACACATATTGAGCAGCAAACACACAGCAGGTCTTGTGTTCTCCGAGCAGATACGCTAGTTTCTCCTGGTCTGGAAGAGTTTTAAATGTGGGATGGATCTGCTGTATTTTGTTGTAGAACACTGTCCGTATATCTGTGTATTTGGAGCATTCTGTTAGGAAGTGCAGTTCTGTTTCCCTCTCTCTCTCTCTCTCTCTCTCTCTGCGTCTGCTCTGTTCAGTGAGCGGCTGAAAGTAGCTGCGCTTTCAGTTAAAATACAGATATGTTGCTTCTCTAATTTTACATGCAAGTATAGCCGAAATCACAGCACAGCTATTGTCTTTATCTTATGTGTAGCCTATTTGATTTTATCAGACGACGGCTGAATTATAAATCATGATTTTTGTGCAGATTAACATCTTGGAAGGGAGAGCTGGTTATGTAGTCTTAATGGGTCGCGTTTCAGTCACTATTTCATATTCATCCTGTTGTCTGACAACAGAAACAGAAAAAAATATACCAATGAAAACAGTTTTATTGAGAATTTAGCTTCATCAAAATACAGTACATGGCACAGAGCGGCAAACAAATGTAATAAATAATAAATGTACATTTTGTATGTTCAGAAGAAGTGAGCTGCCCTGTCCTGTGAAAATGTAAACAGGTTTGTGTCAGTAAATTGCTCAGTGCAAAGAAAGAGAAGTAATAGGAACCCGGTATTGCTATGTTCTTTTTTCATGTGTCTAATAGACATGGACAAGTTCTTTGAAAAACATCTATGACCTTTGAAACATGTCTACTCTTCATGCTCTATGTTAACTATGGTTTCACTAATAATACACATATATTGCATAAAGCATCCATATTTGTCCATGCCCATGTTGATTAAAGTATTAAAAACTTGAACAGATTTAGAACAGATAAAAAATTTAATTTTACCTGATAAAGTACAGACCATAGAATGAATGTGCATTTTCAATAATCCAGTCTGCAGTGTTTGTTCAGACCAATGCGAAAATCCACCCACATAAACCCGTTTTAAATAATATAATAATTTATACTTCTGAATCATCCCTTTTCTTAAGAAAAAAATGGTTTAAAAGGTTCAATTGTGAGGTTTATCATTTTATAATTTATTTTGTTTTTTGTTAAAACTTGTATCTCAACGGTAAATCAATTGCTATTTTGTGGTCTACAACATGAAAGAATAAAAGTGTCTGCTAAATGAATAAATGTAAATGTAAATGTAAATGAAAGAATCCCATTATAACATGCAAAATGTAGAAACATTGGACACAATGGGGCACCATTGTGCAGCAGCAAGCATCACAACAAAAAAGAAACTTCAAGGTTGATCTAGGTAAATTTGTGCAAATGTATAGGGCCTCATTCCTATATTTGCCTGGGGCCCCCAATTCTCTAAATCTGCCCCTGGCTGTAAACAGAGGCGTCACGCACTCATTATTTTTGAGGGGGCACAAGTGGGTGGGTGGGGGGGGGGGGGGGGGTCGTCATGTGACACACAGCAGCCACAATAGCACTTATATTCTTGTTTTATTTATTTATTTATTTTTCCTTTTTATTCGAAACATTCCCAAACGCATTAACTATATCATGAAATATGAATATCTTGATTCTCACCTTTATTGATTATGTTAGTTGATCTATAGTGGGCGATGGTCAAAGTAGCCTAATAATGTAGTCTATTAACTATGCATAAAAACCTGTCTGTTTACTAGAGTAACAGGGTGTCATGCCATAACATAGTTTTAATACAACTGACTTTATATTTAATGTGAATTTAACATTGAAAGTTAATGTGAATAAAAACATTGTAAGTTAGGCTACTTATCATAACACTTTCATTGTACAGAAAGAGAGTAAAGAACATTTACATTATCAAAGAACACACTGACAGTCTAGAGTTCAAGCACTCTCAAAAACTCCCATTAAAATCACTGAAGCTGTTTACACTGTGAAATTAATATCTTACTTACAGGTTCGTACACACATCTGCACTTTGTTGTTTCTGACGAGAGAATTCGCCAGAAAGAGCTCAGTCAGCAAGCAAGTGAAGAAAACACCAGCATTTTAGCAATTACTCATCTGAACACCTCTGATTGGTCATTGCATTCATCAGCTCAACAGCATCGTGTGTGATTGGTTATAATGAGCAATGCTTTAAAAACGCGTCTGTATCTGGCTCAGTGCCAGCCAGCGAACACAGATTTGAATTTAGCAGCTGATGATATGACGCGCTGAACGATTTAATCACGCCAGTGTGATTGTATCAAACATAGAAAATATTATTCGGCTATTTTTTGTCTTTTGGAAGCTGCATTCAAAATCCACTTGGCTCAAAAATCTGCTCACTTTGAATGGGCATGACGCCTCTGGCTGTAAACATGACTACATATGAGTTTAGATTTTTAAGTGTTTTTATACCTATAAATATTATAAACTCTATAAACTAACTTTACAACTTTTACTTGCACTTATATGGCAAGATGTTCTCTAAGATTTCCTCTTTCATGGATAGATCGTTTCATCTTGCTGTGTAAATGTGTTTAAATTCTTCATATTGTTCAAACTTGTCATCTTTGGTAGTGAATCGCACTGACTCTCTCACCAGAAGTGAATCACAGTTTCAAGGCATGTGATTGGCTGCTCATTACTGATGTCACACATTCATGTGCACACGCTCCATTAACTCAGGATCAAACCTGAGTTGACAGAGAAAGTTGATGATCAGCTTCATGGTACCAACAAAGCCGGATTGGACTGGTTTGGTTTTGTCAACTCAAAACTAATCCTGTAACCCTGAGTTTGTTCAGCCACCATCATGGTACAGGCCCCAGGTGTGTTTAATTAGGGTTGCATCTAAACTCTGCAGGGCTCCGGCCCTCCAGGAACTGAGTTTGACACCCCTGTGTAGAACAAAGTCTTACACGGCTCTCTGAAATAACCTACTTGATTCCAGATTCTGATCACGACATTCCGAGGTGTGTTATTTCCCGATAACAACCGGTAAAACTAATAACACCGGCTCGTCTGGGTTGTCATCTTGACAGTTAGTAAATAGCCTATGCTTGTATCACTCCGCTGTCGCTGACTCAGATCAATGTTTCGTGTCTAATTATTTCCTTTAGTTGTTGTGCCGAATTCTGACCCCCGCCAGATTATTACCCCCCTAGTATTGGTAGGTTTAGGGTTAGGTGTGGGAGAGGGGTTAGGATTAGGCAATCAGGTAGCAATTTCAACGAGGGGGGTAATAATTTGGCAGGGTGTCGAAAATGGGCACAACACCTAGAGGATACATAGAGGTGGAGACAATCTAAACAAAGCATGCAAATGCAGTACAGGAATCAGCCCATTACCGGAATTTCCCCAGCCCTGACCTCATCAGCATAACAGTGTCATTCAAATGCATTGGTGCTAATAAATGCATAATGCTGCACATATATGTGAAGCACTGTTAAATATATTGAAATATATTTTGAAAATGCATAGAACATAATGCTCATGTTCCGTGTGTGTGTTTAGAGGCTATTTTTGAACTTATATTCATGCCTCATATGATGTATTTTTAATCAATGTGTTTTTGCAATGAAGCAATGCATTTTGTTTCTACACTACGTTTACCATTTTTAAAGCTATTATTATATTATGGAATAGAATAGAACAGTATATCCTATATTCTCATTCAATTTAGGCCTACTATCCACTTAAACAATATGTTATCAACTTTCAGGACAAGTTTCTAATTTTATGTACTATGTAAACACTGAATAACTTTCATGTGTTTGATGAGCGCGCGCGTTGAACATTCGAGGCGCATTTAAACTGGAGTGGAGGAAGTTACCATGGAAACGGGGCGGCAACTCAGCTGACAAGTAGCAAAACTCCTTCTCTCACTGTTGTTTTTACTGCTTTCAGGTAAGTTTAGTCCCTAAAATTACACAAATAATACATACAACTGTTCCTGACACTTTCTTACATGTAAGTGACAAGCTTCTGTTGAATGAACCATCTGACTATTAAGTAAAACCTCAAACATTCAAAAGTTTATCAGATATTAAAAAAAAATATCAAAAAAATATCAAATATTTTTTGAGTCCTGTATGTCTTACAAGGCCATCTCATTTAACACTGCACTGAGGACACTACAACCTATAGAGGGGTACAACATAATTCAAAACGAGACACAGATGATAATAAAAAAGTGCTTTGAAATGAAAACGAATAATGGTAAGACTGAACCGAGTACTGTGACTGTGCCTCACTTCAAAGTGTAACAGTCTGTAATGGTCATCATCTACCATGCCAGATGGATGGTGAAGGTGGGAATTATAAGTAAGATTTTCTAAACTTTAAATGTAGTAAAGTGTTTGTTCAAGTAGACTTTGTTGATTGTGGAAACCTCACACAAGTCTGAAAGGTGCTTAAAACTTAAAATCTTATTTCCACTCTTGAAAACTGTTCACCAAAGACTAAATTTCAGTCCGGCAGAATTTTCTGCACACTTCACCACCAAGATCAAAATGAGCATTGTGAATGTAAAAGCTTCACATTACATTTATAACAATCATAGTTAATGTTTGAATTGTATTTCAGGGCTGTTCGTGAAGACAGACGATCAAGAGATGTTGTGACAACCTGGACAGAATTCAGCTCCAGATCCACCCTCCACACCAGACTTCTCACTCACAAGAATGGCTGTCTACTAGCATCTTATGTGTTCTCTTCAGAGTTAGGTGCACATGCAGATATTACTTGATAGTAGATATAATGAATACTTGAATATTGCAAAAATAGGTAATGTATCTTATTTAAGAATATAATGTTAATTTCTTAAATATTAAATAAAGCACCTAAAAGCCATTTCACACTTGCCATACTCCAACAGGGTGAACGCACTGACCAAACAAAACAAAATAAGCATTTTTTTATTGTTTTTGTGGCAGTGTGAAATGACCATAATGCTGTAGGTGTGAGATTCATTAAACTTGGTTTGCTATAATACATCAATTCATAAGTGCACCAGTGTGAATCATAATTCCCCCCACATTTCCTGTATATCCATAAAGTGATATCTTTGTCAAAGTATTCTTTCAGTGGTTTACGAACTCATTAAGACAGTCCCTTGCTCCCACCTACTGGCATAACAATGTAACCTGCAATGAAAGAAGCCCCGGCATGATATTGTTATTGTTTTTTTTTAAAGAAAAAAAAATGTTGCATATGATTTCCAATTAATTATTGGAAGTGGGTTGGTTAAGGGCCTGATTAGCTGATGTATTGCAATGCTTGATTCGGGTTGAATAGGGGAGCATGTGATTAGTTGAGAAATTGTGCATAGTTAATGATAGTTCTTAAATATTTAAATACAGTGTGTTGAATGCCTACTAAGACTTGCATATTTGTGCATAATGTTTTGACCCTGGATGCTTACAGAAGGATATTCTTTCATTTATGTGCCAGAAACATCATAAGCATTCATAATTTTTGTTGGTTCATGCTGAACTGGTGTTGATAAATGTACTCTTTATATTAATAAGTCAATTTATATTGTCACTGTTTTTATGTCGCATGGTCTGGAGAGTTTTACAGTTTTTCAGTGTCCAAATGTTGTTTGTATTCTATTTATTATGAAGGGGCAAATTATAATCTATATAAAATGAAAACATTTACATGTGTAAAGTTTGAATTTATTTACATAAAGTTTGAGTAAACGGGAATATATTCTATGAAACAAGTTTATAGAAATCTAACATATTTACATGTACAGAAATGTAATATGTTAACAAATATTAGAAATTAATATATGGAAATATTTTGCAAATAAATATATTTACATAGACTATCTAAATGTATTTACATATTAAGGAAATAAATATATGTAAATATTTCCAATAAAAATATATTTAGTGAAAAATATTAAAAAGCGGCCAAAATCAAATATTTTTTTATATATTTTGAAATATATTTACATATATTGTATCAAATATATTTTCTTCTATTTGAATTTAGGATATTTAAATATATGAAAATATATTTCAATCTATGTGACTGCTGTATGGGTAAACATGACTACATAACAATGTGAGTTAAGGCTCAGCTTAATCACAGTATTAGAGCTTTAATAGAAGACCGTAATTGTGTCTCAATTGCACCACAAAGCCTTTCCAAACCAACTGAATTATGACAGCACAGCTTTATAAAACATATGCGCATTTTATTTTCACAATGTCATACAGCCTTTTATTAGAAAGGAGCACTTAATTAAATCTAAGCAGTACTCTGCTGTACCCAACCCACTTTTACTCTTTGTACTTGCATCACAGTAAAACTAAAACTGACAAGAAAAATTATATTCTTGTATTTCACCAGTAAGGGGCGTCAGCTGTCCAAGACATGCTGATGAACACTTGGCTTAGTTCCTCAAAGTCAGCGCAAGGACGGCAAGAATGTGTGGTGTTGTCAACAAATGATGAAAACAGGCTGTCTTATGTAACTCTATTGAGTGATGGATGAGTCATGTGTGATACATCTGGAGAGAGAACATTTCATGTTTGATCAGTCCTCTCTTACGCACATTAAAGAGTATAAAATTAGCACCGTTCCTTCGCCAGCCTCCAGAACTGAGTCATCTTGTCGGCTGTCATCTCCTGTATTAGGGGTATATAATATATAGTGACCTGACGGAAGAGAGCCAAAAGCTTTTAAAATCTTAAATGCCTGCTACTTCCTGCAATATCTTTTCCTCCTCACTCTTCTCTCCTGTTCTCCAATAATTTTTGATCTGAAGATGATACATATGATACAACCAATTACACAGCAGACAATATCTGTTAATCATTTTTGTAATTTATTTAAAGACATGTGACAATGTGATACGTGCGTCAAACATCTTCCCAAATTCGTAAAGAGAATCATTTAAATATCTGCATGCTGTTGTCAACAAAAAGAAGCACAGATCTTCCTGCGGGTTTCTGCCAAAACAAAATCTAAGAAAAAGCAACAACTCCATCAACATTCATACATGTTAGTATTGAAATTTTACTGTTGTTCTGTAAAATAAAATAAAAAATAAGACAATAATAATGATAACATTAATTACCCTACAACAGCTATACATTTATCATAACTTTCACACATAGTGTTCAAATTGGGATCTGTAATATATTCTAATGTTTTAAAAGCAGTCTCTTCTGCTCAGAAAGGCTGCATTTATTTGTACAGAAAAAAATACATGCCTGGTTCAAGAAGGGGGTCCCAAAAATGGCCAAAAAATATTTTTAGTAACTTACTAATTTTAAGTTAAATTGTGCTTTGTTGGTATAATGTCTGCTAGAATGTTACAAAATGTTCAGTGTTAAGTAACTATTTTTAAATTGTTGTTTTGTAATTGATTTTTTTATTTGAAAAGCAGGACAAAACAGTAAAAAGCACATTTTGGCTATTTAATTTATGCAATAGTGAAAAAATGACAAAATAGGCCTTCATGGGGAAAAAATGCGAAAAACTGTTCGGTAGGCTATTTGGCCTTCGGCCCAATGTTTCATTTTGTTCGGTTTCGGCCAAGAATTTTCATTTCGGTGCATCCCTAAGTACATATTAAAGGGGTGGTTGATTGCGATTTCACTTTTTTAACATTAGTTAGTGTGTAATGTTGCTGTTTGAGCATAAACAATATCTGCAGAGTTGCGGCGCTGAAAGTTCAATGCAAACGGAGATATCATCTTTTAAAATTCTGGCAGTTTAATGCCTACAAAAACGACAGGTAAGGGACTACAACGAGTTACTTCCCGGGTCTGATACGTCACAGACCCAGATAAACCCCGCCCCCGGGAACACGCAGCAAAGGGGGCGAGGCCATGTGCTGCTTTAGAGAAGAGGAAGAGCAAACTAGGGATGCACATAACAATCTATTCATATGAATCGCGATTCTGTCTTCTAACGATTCTAATGTATTCTCAAGTTTCAAAATCATTATAGGTTCTTAATACTGTTACTCTGTCACCCTGCTCTGCATCTCTCTCTCTCTCTCTCTCATTCAGATCGTCAGATCAGCTCCAACAAACTGTTCCAATTATACACTTATTTTCACACAACAATGAGAAGCTTTATAAATGGACACGCGTGCGGTTGCTGTGCTGTATTAAAGCTTTAATCAGGATAAAACCGTATATTAAAAGCTAACAGAAGCAGTAGCACTTACAAATAGCAGCGTATTTAAAAGTATGAGACAACAACAACCAAACATACCATTAAGAGTCGTGCTTGCACAGGTTCTGCACGATCCTCTTCACTAATATCCTCTGGGTCTCAATCGGGCTCAAATTGATAAGCATTATAGACAACGCCACTGTTTACAATTCAACCAGAGCACATGCCACTGAGGAGAGGGGCGGGACGTTCAGACGTGCAGTAGAGGCGGTTTAGCCAATCACAACACACTGAGCCAGCTAACCAATCTCAGCCCATCGAGGGAGGGGCTTCATAAACCAGGAAATAAATCGAGGCGTTTGTCAGAGAAGGGACAGAGAGGTGTGGAATAAAGGTAAATTATGTGAAAAATAATGCGTTTTTAAAAAAACCAAGCATGAACACATGCTAGACTGCACCCCATAAACACAATCAAGCCTAGAAAAAAAACAGTCAACCACCCCTTTAAAATAATAGAATCAATGAAATAAAAGGAGAAACAACTCCATATCTTATAGTGTCCTAACACTTTATGGGAAGTCAGCCGCAAGCAAGCAAGTGTACCTCAAGCAAACAACTGCAAAGGGCAGATGGGGACAATGAGCAAAGGAGCTTATTGCCTGTGTGTGAGAAACATCTCAGAGATGAGTCATTTTGCTTTCATTATGTTGAGATCAAGGCTGACCACAGAAGACTCTGTTCCTCACAGTACTGCAGATAGGCCAAAAGCAGTAATTAAATTAGCATTATGCCACTACAAAGACAACATAGAAGCTGCTTCTAAAAAAAATTATATACAGGTGCATCTCAATAAATTAGAATGTCATGGAAAAGTTTATTTATTTCAGTAATTCAACTCAAATTGTGAAACTCGTGTATTAAATAAATTCAATGCACACAGACTGAAGTAGTTTAAGTCGTTGGTTCTTTTAATTGTGATGATTTAGGCTCACATTTAACAAAAACCCACCAATTCACTATCTCAACAAATTAGAATACTTCATAAGACCAATAAAAATAACACTTTTAGTGAATTGTTGGCCTTCTGGAAAGTATGTTCACTCACTGTATATGTACTCAATACTTGGTAGGGGCTCCTTTTGCTTTAATTGCTGCCTCAATTCGGCGTGGATTCTCTATGGGGTTCAGGTCAGGCGAGTTTGCTGGCCAATCAAGCACAGTATAACACCATGGTCATTGAACCAGCTTTTGGTACCTTTGGCAGTGTGGGCAGGTGCCAAGTCCAGCTGGAAAATGAAATCAGCATCTCCATAAAGCTTGTCAGCAGAAGGAAGCATGAAGTGCTCTAAAATTTCCTGGTAGATGGCTGCGTTGACTGTGGACTTCAGAAAACACAGTGGACCAACACCAGCAGATGACATGGCAGCCCAAATCATCACTGACTGTGGAAACTTCACACTGGACTTCAAGCAACATGGATTCTGTGCCTCTCCACTCTTCCTCCAGACTCTGGGTCCTTGATTTCCAAATGAAATGCAAAATTTACTTTCATCTGAAAAGAGGACTTTGGACCACTGATCAACAATCCAGTTCTTTTTCTCCACAGCCCAGGTAAGACGCTTCTGACGTTGTCTCTGGTTCAGAAGTGGCTTGGTAGCCCTTTTCCTGAAGATGTCTGAGCGTGGTGACTCTTGATGCACTGACTCCAGCTTCAGTTCACTCCTTGTGAAGCCCTCCCAAGTGTCTGAATCAGCTTTGCTTGACTGTATTCTCAAGCTTGCGGTCATCCCTGTTGCTTGCGCACCTTTTCCTACCCAAATTCTTCCTTCCAGTCAACATTGCATTTAATATGCTTTGATACAGCACTCTGTAAACAGCCACACCTTTCAGTAATGACCCTCTGTGACTTACCCTCTTTGTGGAGGGCGTCAATGTTCGTCTTCTGGATCATTGCCAAGTCAGCAGTCTTCTCCATTATTGTGGTTTCAAAGAACAAGAGATACCCAGAATTTATACTGTAGGGATGGTCATTTATTGAAACTCAAATGTAAATATTCTAATATTTTGAGATACTGATTTTTGACTTTCATGAGCTGTAAGCTCTAATAATCAAAATTAAAACAAAAAAAACTTTTGAAATGTTTTACTTTACATGTAATGAATCTAAAATATCTAATTTATTGAGATGCACCTGTATACCATGAAACGAATAATAATAAAAAAAATTAAACAGGCTTTGTAATGGTTCTAAGAGACTGCATAAATGCATTTACACAGGTATTTAGATCAGACATCATTAGTTCTTGAATCAAGGTTCCACTGGTCTTCTTGTGTTTTTGATTCGCTAAAAAGACCGGCTGATAAGAGTCATTTGTTAGTGAATCAGACGTGTGCAGCATGTTTCAGATTCACTAAAAAGAACCGGCTCATTTGAGTCATTTGTTCATGAATTGTATAATACTTGATTCATTAAAATGAATCGGACCATGAGTCATTTGTTTGTGAATGAATCGCATTACACTGTTGTTGTTTTTACATACATCCCTAATAGGGGTGGAACGGTTCAACTTTTTCACGGTTCGGTTTGTATCACGGTTTTAGAGTCACGGTTTCGGTATGATTCGGTATGTTTAGGGAAAAACTATACTGTCAAATAACAATAAAGAAAATAAGAATCTATCTAACTACAAGCAACAGCACACAAAAAAATACTATAGAGTAAAGATACAAATAAAATAATCAGTGATTTTATTTTTTTAGGTAGGTCTATACTATAGTATAGTATATACATATACTATATGATGGCCTAAGACACGAAACGAGCGGTTTGTGTGAGAAAACTAACAGTATTTATATCATTTTTTACCTCTTGTACACAACCATGTCCAAGTGATCTGAGTGCGCACACGCATCCGGTGTGTGACGTGTGTGTGCGCGATATAAATACTGTCCGTTTTCTCACACAAACCGCTCGTTTCGTGTCTTAGGCCATCAATGTGTAGTTACGATGGGGAATTGTTTAATTTGGATTTCTCTGTGCATGTTCTTTTTCCCTCTTATAGAGACAGTGACCTATACCTGCCATTATATGACTGACAGACTAGAACGGTTTGACCTAAAAACATCAAAATTGGATCTACTGAAGAAAAAAAAGACACCTACATTTTGGATGCCCTTGGGGTAAGCTGATAGATACCAAATTTTAATTTCAAAGTGAACTATCCCTTTAATATTTGCGCGCGTTCTGAGGCGCGGGTTTGCGCGCATCTAATGAGCGCACGCACAAATCTTCTGGCTCTTAAATGTTTAAACTGGCAAAGCTTACATGAGTTTAGTTTAAACACAGATATCAACGTGTGCTGTTCAGGTCTCACCTGTGAGCGCGCTATCAGCACCCGGGTGATGACGGAATAAATGACAGCTCATAATCCAGCATACGGCACTCGCATTGAACAAGAGTGAATTTGTCCACCTTTTTTTTTTTTTTGTTTTTTTTTTTCCATCGCTGTTATTGTAATGTACTGGGAAGCCAGAATGCGCATCCATTAACAGAAACATACATTAGCCGAACCCTGTTTGTTTTACGTGTTATTTATAACAAACCATATTACAGATGTGTTGTCAGATTTAAGTAGAACCGCGGTCCTAGCGCGTGCCGAACCGTGTGTGGAGTACCGTTCGGTTCGGTTTTTTTCCGCGAACCGTGCCACCCCTAATCCCTAAGGAACAACTCAACAGAAAGACGTTTCTTGCCATTATTTGTCTTTTTACTGCATCATATTTAACATTGTCTGCAAACCCAGGTTAAACATGGTATTTTGCTGTTGCACTGAAGATGCAAAAACAACAAACAAAGATGCTAAACAAGGATGCTTGAAAAATGATTAGACTAAGCAATTACCTGCTGATTTTTTATACTGACATACTGAAAACATACAATATTTGCTCCACTAACCTCCTGTCAATCATTATTTCCATATTTGACGCTTGTACTGTGACAGGCCCAAAACCTGCCCTGTATTTTACATTCACTGCAGAAATGTGCACTCCTAATGGTTAAAACAACATACATTTAGACTTATTACGGTAGATTTGTGTTTATTCTGCCTGGCTTCTGACAGACTAAATAATAGTACCGATGACAAAACTTAATTTCGACAAACAACTTTACAAAATGCGCTGGTCACTAGGAGTGTCAACGACACTTGTCAACCAATCAGAACATGATATGGGAACCTTTCAACCAATCAGTGTAATTAAAAAATAATAATTTGCCACACTTTTCACGCTGGAGTCAGTCTGATGTTTCACTTCAGATTTATGTCTGTATTAATTTACACGTTTTGTGTTGGAAACAGGGCGTAATAGTGAATTTTCTAATGTACAATTAGAAATTTGTAATACGATTTTAAACATTAAAGTCTAAAGGGCAGTCAACACTATAGACAATGGGGTGTGGTTTAAGGGAAATCCCACAGGTACTCATTTCTAGAGAATATAGAATAGCTATATAGATGGGTATATTTGGGCTTTATAAATAAAATACTTTTGTACTTCAAATGATGCAAGATATTTTTTCCCAGCATTCTGAATAACAGAAACTCCATAAGTCTGCTTGAATCACTCTAAAATAAATATTCATTATATAATTAGTGAATACCCTGTAATTGTTCCTTTAGTAAATATTCCATAATACACAAGCACAATGTTAATTGTTCAGACCTTTGCTGGGAATACATTTTAGTGACTGGACTTCTTGAAACTTCAAAGTCACTATGAAATCGAAATTGACGATTCATAATTTTTTATGCAATATTATTGTATATGATTTATCCACGTTCATCATATTTTTTTTTAATTCATGTGCCCTCACAATCTTTAATGACAATAACTTCCCCTCGTTTCAATCTAGTCATCCAGTTAATTTACAATGGACAAACTACACTCTAAAAAAATCTGTAAAAATAGGGCACAATATACTGTATAATTTGAAGGATTTTTTCCGTATTTATTTTTACAGGTGTTTTACCAGTATTTTGAATTTTACACTTCATTGCATTGTGTTTTAGTTAACAGAAATGTCCGTAAAATTAATGGATAATGTCATGTCTAATGAGCTGCCAGTACTTTTTCTGTTATTTTACAGATTTATTTTTTACAGTGTAATGCCTCGCCCTTATTTTATTTCTCATTCGAGAAGTCATTTCACTCAGATATACGGCACACGTCACATGAACTTTAATTGAACCTCTAGGATCTAGGGTGGTTACGGCCCCACAAATCACCAACAATTTATTTTGATATTAGTCATACTTGTACTAACATTTCTGACTCATTAGACACGTTATAATTTTTTTTTCAAATACCACTTTTCAATTTTAAATTTTATGTATAGTTACATTCATACATATGTGTTTTAATTCAAGTTGTACTCACATGTTTTGGACAAATGTTTACATGTTTTTGTTTTATGTAATACTATTTAACACAGTTTTCTGAGGTTCAGAGTGACTGAGCGTCCTTGTTGTATAAAATCACATAAAACCATCTCCCAAAAGAAATACATAAACTCATAAGATATGAATACAGGACGAGGTTGAATGAATAAACAAACATAGTCTCAGAGAGCCGCATAAACAGTCCTCACACGGCCCCTGCGGTGAACAACTGTCCTTGTTACACCTCTCTCTCTCTCTGGCTTATTCGGCTTGCTTTTCTACTTTCATTCTCTGTCTTGCGCAACAAACCTCAATTGTTTGATTGTATATGTGACTAGCACAAACATCCACAATCCTGCTGCTTGTGTAGCCACTGCTGAATTAAAAAGGTACTGACAAGAACCCAAGGTTTTTTGTTGCCCTCTGGCCTAGAGTGGTTCAGACCCGGTTTGAGATGTTATGTAATCCATGTTCTCTCTCATCTAAGCACACTGCTTTCTTTTTTGCACTAATCCACTGTCAAAATGACTACACAAACTTAATCTCCTAATGCATATGCATAGAAGTATGTGTGCATAGAGTCAAAATTAACCACAAATATCTGCAAGCTGGTTCAACATATAACTATGTTCTTTCTTAGTGTGAAGAATTTTTATTTGTAAAAGTGTATTATTACTCTGTACAACAACAGAGTGCATTAGTGCCCATCCACTTTTTCAGCAGTGCATTGGTGTGCCCCCCTCCCCCCCATATTTCCCTTCATATGGGGGGCGGGGGTTGAAAATAAGACTAAAAGACAAAGAGAGCAT
Organism: Schizothorax lantsangensis; assembly: GCA_027422415.1. Classification (NCBI taxonomy): domain Eukaryota; kingdom Metazoa; phylum Chordata; class Actinopteri; order Cypriniformes; family Cyprinidae; genus Schizothorax; species Schizothorax lantsangensis. The sequence goes on from CM049840.1 coordinate 12,537,115, forward strand.
GGAGGGACTGACTTGATTATGCCATTTGAGGTCAAAGTTATCGTCAAAATATTTACATATTGAGGAAATGAATGGGATTTTTAGTTCCGGAACCCAACTGTTGCACTCTATGGGTAAACATTCTAGTTTTCACAGACATGCAGGACTAACCAGCTAATCAAGAATGACATTACTCTGTGCTGTAAGAATCTGTGCATGGTTTTCACTGGCACAGTTCAACAGAGGCTGAAAGACTCTCACAAGAAGGAACATAGCAGTGCAGATTGGGTAATGTGAGGTAAAGTCAGTTGCTCTGAGCAGGGAGCATTTTGGGACATCAACCGCTGCTGACCAATCACAGCGCAAAATGCGAATTAGCTGAAGGCTCTGGTATTTGATTGGCTGGCAGGATCAGGGCCAAGCGCCACTCTCAGTTAAACTCTTCTAGGAAACTGTTGTTCTGAGACGGTGTGTCTTTTAGCATACAAGCCTAGGGAGTAAATGGTTGTCTTGAAACAGGCTCACAGGGTCAAAGAAACAAGGTGGCATGAATTTTGAGAAATTTCCTTTTAAATAATGTGATAATTTCACACTGCTTACATTTATTCTGCCACTTGTCTTCATTTAAGTGCTGCTCATTGGATGTAGAGACAGCACAATTGAAATGCTGTAAGCTGTTTATACTAGCTGTTTCAAGGACACATCCAAACCATATTTTCTGCAGGTAAAAAGCAAGATGTTTACTATACTCATACTCATCTTTCTATGGGTGCATTCAGTCAGCAGAATGAAGTGGTCAGTACTTGATTTGAACTGAACAAAACATGCCTTTTCATAAAAGTTATATATATAAAAAATGTAATGTCCTTAGCACATACACTGCCCTCCAAAAGTTTGGAAACGCCCTAGAAAAGTGGGGTTTTGGACAATATCACACTTCCAAGCTTGACCCCAAGCACACTTCCAAGCTGTGCAAATCCTATTTGGAGAGGAAACAGTCAGCTGGCATCATGTCTGTCATGGAATGGCCTCCCCAATCACCCGACCTCAACCCAATTGAGCTACTAGGAACTGGACCGTGATGTCCGTAAGAAGTGTCCAACCAGTGTGAATCATCTTCAATCAATATCAAGTCAATGTTTGAATAAACTGACAGCTCGGATGCCCAGATTATGCAGAGCTGTAATAGCTGCTAATGGTGGATATTTTGAAGAATCGAAAATTATTTTTTTTCTATGTATAAACTGTTTATGTAATAAAATAGGTTTTTGTAGTTTGTGTTGTCCCTTATCAGTGCAAAATTATCACAAATTAAAAAGGATTCATGCCAATATTGTCCAAAACCCCACTTTTCTAGGGCGTTTCCAGACTTTTGGAGGGCAGTACATGTGGGTCTAAAGGGGACCTCTGTTTTTTGTTGTTGTTTTTTTGGGGGTTGGGTTATGTGATAAAATTGCTTCCTGCGTATTGGTTAAACCACGCTGACTTTAATTTGGCTGACAAACATTTTTTTTATATTTTATATTACATTTTAATATTATTTTAAAGCAAAATTGCTTCACTGGTTTTTTTTTTGTAAAGAAATAATAATAATAGATCATTATTCCAAGTTACTCTGTGGTGTAACCAACAAGACAAAAACATACTGACTTTGATTTGGCCAAGCATTTTTCAAATAGTAATTATTAATAACAATTTAAAATGAAATTGCTTTACTACTATTTTTTTTAAAGAAAAGCTACTTATACCAAACTACTTATATCAACATTTTCCCCTAAGAATTTAAGTCTTTTAATGAGATTTTGTTTTTAAATAATCTCTAGTTACACCATTTAGACTTCTTTGGCTTGACAAAAAATATTAAAATGACTTTTTATTCATAAATTGAAAACATGTTCAGAATTGAAAGGTGTATTGAAGCCTTCTTTTAATTAATTGCATTTTTGAATTAAAAAGCTACATTATTAGACTGTAGCAAGACAAACGTGAAGTGATTAGCAAAGCTTCATGGGCTGCTGAGCCCTCTGGCCACAATTCTTGTTTGATAGATATCTCAAGCATTATGGGTAGTGCACTATCCCTCTCTCCAGCATCTCCACTTCTAAGCTTTTCACAGAAAATGGAGGAACTGGTGTATGCTGGGACCAAACTCTCTGCAAGCCCCCAGATATCAACAAAAAAACGGCGGGCCCCCCAACCACCAAAGACTACAGGCCCAGCTCTCCCTCCTCCTGTGAGAGCTCTCCGACCGCTGCCACAACGCCAGGGCCCAAACCCTCCTCCATCGGCTGTAGGTGAACCAAAAACAACTGATAACAGCTCTCAGTGATATGTGTCGGGTCCCCGCTTTATTAACAGCAACATTCACAAATGTTTACAAAACAAGCGGGAACCCAGTATGCCTGTAGCCTTCTCTATTTCTGTTTTATCATGTGATAGAAAGTCTAAGGCCTTCTCAAGCCGTACGGCTGACCCATCTAATCTGCGGCCTGTAATGCATCAATCTAAGATTGCTGTAGAGACAAAATGTAATTCCATCAAGTTAGCATTTTTAAACATTCGCTCACTAAAAAATAAATCATTTGTGATCAATGATTTAATAACCACAAACAACCTGGATTTTATGTTTCTAAATGAAACATGGCTTGAAGACAGCTGCAGTGCAACAGTCCTAAATGAAACAGCCCCTCCTAACTTTAATTTTATAAGTGTCTGCAGGACTGTTAGGAGAGGTGGAGGTGTAGCTGCTCTATTTAAAGATGTTTATCAATGCAAGCAAGTGTCATTTGGTCAGTACTTGTCTTTTGAATATCTAGGTATTGTGCTGAAAGGTGCCCCACGCATTCTGTTTATCATCATTTACAGGCCTCCAAAATACTCTCCAGCCTTTGTTGAAGAGTTCACAGAACTGTTATCAATGATTTCCTCAGAGTTTGACTGTTTTGCTATTGCAGGGGATTTTAATATTCATATAGATAATGCTGAAATCAAAACTACAAAAGAAATTATAACTGTTTTAAACACTTTTGACCTGATTCAGCATGTGCATGGACCAACACACAATCGTGGACACATTGTTATTAAGGATGTAGCACTGTCTGATCACTTCTGTATTTTCTTTGATATACTGATCTCTGTCACCACTGAATCTAGATCTGTCTCTGTCAGAAAGAGATGCATTAATGAGAACACTAGTGTGCTATTTATGGAGGCTATATCTTCAACACCACGCATTTCTGCAGACTCTGTTGATCTTCTCCTGGATTCATTTAACTCAAAAGTTAAGAATGTTATTGATGATATAGCTCCGATAAAGGTCAACAAGAAGACAGGCAAACAAAAATCAGTTTGGAGAAAATCAACAGCAGTTCAGAATATGAAAAGGCAATGCAGAAAAGCTGAGCGGATGTGGCGGAAGACGAAACTTGAAATTCACTATAGCATCTATAAAGACAGCCTTCATGCTTTCAATGTGGAACTAGCCACAGCTAGACAGACCTTCTTCTCAAACCTTATAAACAGTAACTTAAACAACACTCGTACTCTTTTTGCTACAGTTGAGAGACTGACAAACCCCCCAAGTCAGATTCCTAGTGAAATGCTCTCCGACAGCAAATGCAATGAGTTTGCTTCCTTCTTTTCAGAGAAGATCAGTAATATCAGAAAGGAGATTGGCACATCTTCCTGTAATACAGAGGTCACACAGATTCGACCGCAATCTCAAAAAGAAGTGACTATGTCTGTTTTTGAAACAATTGATAGAAAAATTTTGGAAGAAATAGTACAGCATCTTAAATCGTCAACCTGCTATCTCGACACACTTCCTACATCTTTTTTCAAAAGTGTGCTTAACAGTTTGGAAGTAGATCTCTTGGAAGTGGTGAACACCTCACTTCTTTCTGGAACTTTTCCAAACTCCCTGAAAACTGCAGTTGTTAAGCCCCTTCTGAAAAAGCGCAATCTTGATAGCACCATGTTGAGCAACTATAGACCAATATCAAATCTTCCTTTCATAGGTAAGATTATTGAAAAGATAGTTTTTAATCAGCTGAACAACTACTTAAACTCAAATGAATACCTGGATAACTTTCAATCTGGTTTCCGTGTGCATCACAGCACAGAGACAGCACTCATTAAGATAATAAATGATATTCGCTTTAATTCTGATTCTGGCAAAATATCAGTGCTGGTACTGCTAGATCTTAGTGCTGCGTTTGACACTGTCGATCATAACATACTTCTAGAGAGACTGGAAAACTGGGTCGGGCTTTCTGGGTTGGCACTCAAATGGTTCAGGTCATACTTAGAAGGGAGAGGTTATTATGTGAGTATAGGAGAGCATAAGTCTAAGTGGACGTCCATGACATGCGGAGTCCCTCAAGGCTCATTTCTTGCACCGCTCTTGTTTAGCCTGTATATGCTCCCACTAAGTCAGATAATGAGGAAAAACCAAATTGCCTATCACAGCTATGCTGATGATACCCAGATCTACCTGGCCTTATCTCCAAATGACTATAGCCCCATTGACTCCCTCTGCCAATGCATTGATGAAATTAACAGTTGGATGTGCCAAAACTTTCTTTAGCTAAACAAGGAGAAAACTGAAGTCATTGCATTTGGAAACAAAGATGAAGTTCTCAAGGTGAATGCATACCTTGACTCTAGGGGTCAAACAACTAAAAATCAAGTCAGAAATCTTGGGGTGATTCTGGAGACAGACCTTAGCTTCAGTAGTCATGTCAAAGCAGTAACTAAATCAGCATACTATCATCTCAAAAACATTGCAAGAATTAGATGTTTTGTTTCCAGTCACGACTTGGAGAAACTTGTTCATGCCTTTATCACCAGCAGGGTGGATTATTGTAATGGTCTCCTCACCGGCCTTCCAAAGAAGACCATTAGACAGCTGCAGCTCATCCAGAACGCTGCTGCCAGGATTCTGACTAGAACCAGAAAATCTGAGCATATCACACCAGTCCTCAGGTCCTTACACTGGCTTCCAGTTACATTTAGGATTGATTTTAAAGTACTTTTACTCGTTTATAAGTCACTCAATGGCCTAGGACCTAAATACATTGCAGATATGCTCACTGAATATAAACCTAACAGACCACTCAGATCATTAGGATCGAGTCAGTTAGAAATACCAAGGGTTCACACAAAACAAGGGGAGTCCGCTTTTAGCTATTATGCCGCCCGCAGTTGGAACCAGCTTCCAGAAGAGATCAGATGTGCTAAAACATTAGGCACATTTAAATCCAGACTGAAAACTCATCTGTTTAGCTGTGCATTTGTTGAATGAACACTGTGCTACGTCCGAACTGACTGCACTGTATTTTATGTATAATCATATTCTATTTAACTGTTTTAAATTTCATTTTAAATCAATTTCTATAACTTTTTAAAATTCCTTGTTTTTATTATTTTTAATTCCTTGTTTTTATTGCTGTGAATGACTATTTCACTTTCTTTTATGTAAAGCACTTTGAATTACCACTGTGTATGAAATGTGCTATATAAATAAACTTGCCTTGCCTTGCCTTGCCTTGCCTAGTGTAGTTTACCACCATGAATTAAACTGAACCTTACCTTAATTAAGGTAAAATGATACTGACTTTTTGCTTCTACAGAAGTTTGTTGCCGAACATCTCAGAGCTCATTCACTCTTAAACATTAATTATCTTTATTGGCAGTGATGATTGATGAACCTTCAACATCCATGGAACCGTTCAATTAAAAAAGGTTTCATATAGGTTCTTTAGATTTTTTTAAATGTTCCTCGCACTAAGAAAAACTGTTCTTTTAAGAACTGTTCACTTAAAGGTTGTTTAAAAAATGGTTCTTCTGTGGCATCACTGCATTTATTTTTAGTTTAGGTCTTTCTTGATAGCTTTACACATTACTGCTAAAAATAACATTTTCTATGGATAAAATGTGATTGTGAAAATGTGAAATGACTGTTGTGTTTTATACCAGGTCTTAACAAAAAATGACATATTCAGTAAGTGTTCAAATAAGATCTGTTGTCTGAGGGTCTTGGTGGGTAGAGATAATCTATAATGAAAAGGCTCATTGTAATGAAATGAAACCATTTAATTGCATCAGAAACGAACAGAATGTTCTGAGCCTTCCGGACAGTGAATCCTCAAATATGCACATGCTGGAAAATTAGGCCATCTATATCTGTCCTACCCCACTGATTATGAATGTATTATGCAAGTTACACAGCGACTGTTACGTAACGGCAGTCATGCACTCATAGTCCCTCTCTCTCTCTCTTTTGTTCCCCCTTTCATTCTCGACTGTGAGGGGTTATGAAATTTCACCAGCTTTGTACGCACAAAACACAAGTGACAATAATACCTTCCATAACCCGATATTCCATTCGACTCCAACAAAAAGATTAGTATTTCCTGGAAGAACAATGTCATGTGAGGACAAACAAGAGTCTTAAACCATAAGCAGACGTTCCACGTATGATTTATTTCATGTGTGATGCAAAGCTCAATTACAGCTGAGGTCAAAGATTGGAGGATTTTGGGAACACGTTTACTGCTTATTCTCGTAATATAAGGGACATTTTCAGACTGCAAATCTTAGTGCATACATTTTGTTTATATTAATTTAATGCAATAATGTTTGTTCTTTATGAAGCAAGATACAATATGGACTGTCACATATTTTAAAAGTGAGTGTTGTATTTTTGGCCTAAAAATGTGCATGAAGTACAGTATAATACATGTACTCTTATGATGCATTGTGAATCCATTAACATAATATACTTGCAGTGTTGGGGAGTAACTAGTTACATGTAACAATTGCATAATTTACTTACAAAATAAATGTAACTGTAATCTTTTACAGTTACTGAGAAACGTAATTAAATTACAGTTACTTATGAAGATGTTGAATATTTTCACACACATACAGATTTAATTGATTTATTTCCCAAACTGCATTTACTACTCTAAAATATGAGACACCATGACTTTAGGACACATGCTCATTTAGTTCTGTTTTATTTCCTATTTGGGTTTGTGTATATACTTTTATATATAACTGTTTTTCCCAAGGTATTGTTAGCTGCCAGTGTTTCCTATCATAGCTGTGCAACGATTTCATTTTATAAACAGTATCATAGCTATTAAACTATATATTGTAATGATTTTAAATCTGTATTTAACCTCAGAATGATCTCAAAGTAAGTCTGGCTGTGCTTTAAAATTTAATGAATATCATCTTAATTCAAGTGATGAAGGATTTTGAAAGTCTGACAGTAATCAGTGTTGAGTCTTACTGTAAGGTTAACCCTGTCTGCTTTAAATATTTCAAAATGATTAACAGTTTAAAAAACAAAAAAAACAAATTTAAATTTAGAAAAGCAATCAAAATGTAATCAAATGTAATCAGTTAAATTACTTTAATAAAGTAATTGAAATAGTTACACTCCTTATTATATTTTAAAAAGGGTAACTTGTAATCTGTAACCTATTGCATTTCCAAAGTAATCTTCCCAACACTGTACTTGTAGAATACAATTTAATTTTACATATACATTTAATGTGAGAACAACAAAACAATGTTGTGGCTGAGCTTCCTAACTTTACCTTTGGTTGACGGTTAACATTTGCATTTATTCATCACAAGCATTTTGTTATAAGAGCCAACAATAATCATAGTATATAAACGCCAGGTTGAAAGTATGAGCTAAAGCCCAACTATAGCAGAAGTGAAATTGAAGAAATTAAGAGAAAAATAACCTTTTTAAAATGGCAGAATATTTTTGCATGTTTTCACTTTTTCACAAATATCTGTTTAAAGTAAAACAATAAATCAATACATTTTATTTTATTATTTATATTAATTTATTAAGAAAAAAACATTTTATACATCTTCTGTTTTTATTTATTGTTTTATATGATTTAGTAAATAATAATAATAATTTATTTATTTTTTCTCGCCATGAACATAGCCGTGGTGTAGGGATGATATATTGCATGCGATAGTCATTTTTATCCTTGATTAGTGTTTCTTCATATGCATAATTAGATCACTGAAATATATCGCGTTCATATGATATATTCGATATATGCGTAGCTTGTCTGTGAACTCTCGCGCATGCATATCGCATGAGATATATCGCCCAGCCCTATTGTGGTGCTAAACAATCAGTCAATCACTGAACCAATCAAGCTTTGTCAAATCAAAGTCCATTCCTGATGAACTTTCCCTTACTGATTATATTTTAACATGTTTAGTTTGTAGTGATTGTAGTATGTACTTTGCTTGTATTGTATTTTATGAGAAAGTCAGCTTTAATCAAAAGAACCCTTGAGGAAAATATGTTATTTAGCATTTAGTGCAAATAAACCACTATGACTTCCCTCTGGCTTTTATTTACATCAATGCAATGCACTCTATTGTATGCCAGTGACGCAAACTAAATGCCATCGAGTGTAATTTATCAGCTCCACTTAAACATATACTGATGACCCCTTTTGAGTTGTTTATGATTATTTCATAACGCTCCACGCTCCTAGCAACTGGTGATGGTTGCCATAGCAACGTATTGACGTATTTTGGGATCCAGAAATAGAAAGATAAAGAAGGAAGGTGTCCCAGGCTGTATCTGCTCCTCAGGGTGACAAACTTTTTTGGGAGGGTGTATATGTCTGCTCTTAACCTGATGAAATGCCTAGCAGGTGATATATGGATTTCAAATTCGTGTTTTGCCCTATTGTCTGGTCATTTTGATGTGGTGTATGAGCATGTGAGATGACTGTATTATGTTATGTGGCAGACGATCGTGTATGAAGCATTTCAATGTTTCAATGTGGACACAAAAGAAAAGACTGTGGCTCTCTGTAAAATAAGAGGTGAGACTGAGACTCTCTTGTACAAGTTTAACACACCAGAGTGAGTCAGACTCTATTCATAGCCTGAGAAATTCATAGCCTGCAGAGAAAAGCTCATAAAAAAAAATATAGGGTACATGCTTCTATAAATACACCCCTCTGCCCACTCTTTAAACAAGATGTCTGCACATATCGTACAAGTATATGGACTCTTAAAGGGACAGTTCACCAAAAAAATGAGCATTGCGTCATCATTTACTCTGCTCCAAACCTTATTTTGTGATTTATCATCTAACAAAATGTTATCTACTGCAATGACATCCATCTAAATAGTCTGTCGGCCAACTGTTGGTAAATCTAAACCATTCTTATAGCCTTGAACAATCATTTTTGACAGTCAGAGAGTCACAGACGTACAAAGAGTGACTGTAAAGTTGTCATTTTACTTGGTATTGCAGCACAGGAGAAACATATTTCAAAGGTCAGATCCTTATGCATGTGTAGAAATACAAAGAGAGAAAAACACATCGGTGATTCACGCTGTTTTCCCAGAACAATAGCAGTTCACACTGCCTTTCAGTGGCAAGCTGAATTAAAGCAATTGTTTTCAAGCTGTTACATAAACTGAGATAATGTAGAGCTTTACTACAGGCGGCTTTGTGTGTATGTGATTGTACAGCCAGAGAAACAGACAGACTCAGCCATATACTAGACCAGCCAGTCCTAATAAGGATTAGACGAAAGCGTTCGTTCAAATGTTTTGATTGTTGTTGCATGTGTTGTAAGATTTTTTTATCACTATCGAGTTCTGGAAGAAAAATGCCATTCATTTTCTCTGGAGTGCAATTCTAATTTTAATTTTTCTAGAAGCTACAAGTCTGATTTTAACTTTAAGTGTGTTTAATAGCCAAATTATGTACTCCGTCGCTGTAACCATGGAAATGTGAAATGCGCCAAAAAAGCGCATCTGTGTACGCCCATATTGTGAATGACATAATCGAGTCCCTACACTCTCAAACTGCTTAGGCCTAATAGAGTGCTGTTACGACATATTTTTTATAGGCCAACCTGGAAGACAGCATCACCCTGGTTCCCTCAATAAAAACCCCAAAGGATTTTTCCATTGGCTTTTGTATTATTGCAGAAAATAAGCTCTGCCACCAATAAAAGTTTATGATTCTTACACATTTTGTTCATCATGATAATCTTCACAAATGAAGACAACTTCAATTTTCAAACCTAAATAGTCGTCAGAAATAAAAAGCTAAATGCACGCTATCAGTCTCATGACTAATTAAGCTTGCAACAACTTTCAGTCTTTTTTTTTTTTTTTTAAACGGTCATAAGTTTGAGTAATAATGGTGTGGAAGAGTGCAGTTATAAACACGAGTCTATAAAAGTGGACTAATGAGTAAATGTGTTTCTTTTCGGTGCAATGATGTTTAATGTCCCAGACAACCGGCAGTGCCATTTAGCCAGCAACTGCCTATTTTAAGACAAGTAAAAGCTTTTCAAAAATCACAAGAAGGTATTATTGATGCATTATATGTTGTAGAATAAAACAGGAAACTATATTGAGCTTGTGTTAACCACAGACATCATTTCAAGCATTTACCAATAACCCATCAAAAAAACAAACAAACAAACAGAAACATTGACTTGGGGATGATGGAACTGATCCCTGCCGCATCAACACATGTAAAATAAATAAATAAATAAAAATAATGCATGCAACTTTTTTTTTTTTACATGCACTACATGCACTTTGTTTACATGCACTACAGGGAAAAAAAACCTTAATTGTGATAATTTTAAATTTAAGTTTAAGATACCATTTACTTGCACTGTGTTAGCAGTGTATTTTTAGCCCATGTACAGCTTTCTCTGATACTGTTATCACAAAAACTGTCATGTCATGTGCATGCTTATTACTTAGGCATGTGCCAGCTTCTTTACAAACTGACATTGCCAACTACTTGCTGGCTCTGTGTCAAACATGGATCGGTTTGACAACATTTTCGTATGTACACCAAACCTTTCAAAAATGCAAAGGAAAAACATTTCAGTGTTCAGTACATTGTTGTCATGTAAAAGTAACTATTCCACTTACACATGCACTCTTCAAAAACATGCAAGTATGCAGTACATGACCAAATAAACTGCATTCTCTGGCAGAAACTCATGAGTTAGAGCGTTTTCTTTGTATCTCTTTAAATAGCATTCACATATACATGTTTCAGAATGCTGCTTTCTACAAAAAAAAAAAAACGAAGAATAAATTGTTTCCTTAAGGGCAACAATTCCTTAATTGTTTCCTTAATTTTCCTTAAAATTGTATATTGCACCATTATTTTTTATTTCATTATATCATTTGCAGTGCTTCATTTGATGGGTACTTCATTGCCTCAGTCTGATTTGAGCTTTTTGGCTCATCAAAGTTTATAAGTTGTTATTCATCTCAGAATTGGCTGGTTCAAGGCCTAGAATTCTTTTTTTATGAAAAAAAAAACCTTTGGAGAAAACGAATGGGCAAAATAGTTGTAGAACCAATGCTGCTGCAAATGCCAGCCATTCATCTCTATTCTATCCTTCAGTAATTTATTATTTTTGTTAAATTCAATTAAATTGTTAAATTACTTTCTTAACATTAACATCTCAGGCTATTGTCACTATATTTATTTTGCACAGTTTGTCTTGTGTTTTGCAATACCAATTTGCATGCTTTCTTCCTCATTAAAGAACAGAGAAACAGAGAGAGGAGGGGTTTGCAGTTAAGCTGCATCCTCGCATGAACTGGTAAACACATGCAAGAGGTTAGATGAGGATGCTTTTTTGTTATTCTCACAGATTCAGACATTTTGTGCTCTGAAATAGTCACACTGTTTATTGAAAATGTTCTGTTGTGGTATCTCAAAGACACAATACACAATCAACACCAATAGGCAGCCTTATTATTTTCATGTAAACACAAGCATTGAAATAAATATCTAGTGGTGTTATTTAGTGACTATTTTAAAAATACAATTTCAACCATTTTTTACTCGATTCACAAATCGAGGTAAGCTCTGATTCCGAGTAGAGGCCTTCTACTTGTGTAAAATAAACAATCTATTTGCTCAGAAACATTCCAGTTGCTATATGCAAACCCTTTTCTTTATATATGATAAGTTAATGCATAACCAGCCCAGAATGTCATGTAAAATGTAGTCGCTACATCTGGATCTGTTTCTGCATTGACCTGGATCAATGAGGATCTTCGCATATGCGTGTTTGCCGCGCCTTGAGCGTTCAGCGCACCTCTTTCGCCACAGTGATAACCCTGTCCATGTGTTTACCCGGGCAGACTGAGGTTAAGCAGCTAAGTGTGTCAATGTGTTAAAGCCTGAGCCGGCCTGGATTAGGGCACCTGCTCACACACATAAACACAGAGGAATTTACAGAGCATCCAGCTTCTACTTATTTAACTGACTGTTCTTTTTGGAATTAAACTTTTTCAAGAAAACCAATGAATGAACAAGCACTTTTGTAGAGCATTTGAACATTTCAAAATCAAACAAGGTCAAAACTTGATTGCCATAGAGAGCAGGCCCATGATTAAATAAGATATACAACTGTAAAATGTGAATGTAATAAGGTTAAAGGTTATTTAAAGGATACTGTAACTCATTTACTGGTGGCACTGCACGGTAGTGTAAGATAAGTGACCTTTCCCCCAGTTTTTCTGCTTGAACAGGGCTGTTGTTAGTCGGGCCAATGACAATCAGCCATGGCCACAGCTAAACAGTTTATCATATCATCTGAACCATCAAGAGTACAAAATGTACGTTTTAGCGATGAGTATTAATACTGAAGGTTTATATGAGTTTAATCACAAGAGCACTGGATAATACTGCTAACTTACAAAATCTAAAAAAAGAAAAGAAAATCAAATTATGTTAATATCTCACCTAATCTAATGCATAGGATTTACACAATGAATCAATATAAATTGCAATAGTCAAGTCGAAATTATTTGTTTAGCACCTTTCACAATACACATTGTTTCAAAGCAGCTGTACAGAAATTAATTATGTTAAATCTTAATATCTTTATACCTTATAGTCGGATTTAGCAGATTAGAGCAAGAGCTGTAGTTTACTTTTACAATAGTTTACAGTATTTTTGTTTACATCTTTGTTGAGATATGCTATATCACCCTATATGTCAGCATAAACAGTAAAGTTTGACAGACTTGTATATCCAACTTCATATAAAGAGGTAGGTGATTATATAGTTACATTTTGTGATGTGTTCATATGTATGCAAAGTTGGACATTATATATCCAACTTTATAGAGCTGTGTGATAATAATTTACATTTTGGTACAATATATAAACAATCAAGCAGCCGCGTATAATTGCTGTACGTGAGTGTATTGTATGTATGCAGGCAGGTTAAGTAGGATACTATATAATATATGTGACCCTGGAGCACAAAACCAGTCATAAGCAGCATGGGTATATTTGAAACAATAGCCAACAATACATTGTATGGGCCAAAATGATCGATTTTTCTTTTATGCCAAAACCCATTATGATATTAAGTAAAGATCATGTTCCATGAAGATATTTTGTCACCAAAATTTGAGATTGTATTGTAAAATCCCATGTTACCTCTCTGATACCCAAGAGGTCATATGGGGCCGTGGGGTTTTAGTGACGCCATGATTTAAGTACTAATCAGATTGTTGTAATAATAAACAGTTTGGTAGAACAAAAGTGCATCTTATGAGTGCACTGCCCAGATTAAGCCATCTCAAGCACAAGTGACTATAAATTCTCATGTAAAAATCTCTGGTCTGCCTCATGTAGTGTCAGTTGCTGCAGCAGATGGCCCAGAGCTGATCTGATCACTCTAATGCAGTGTAAAAACACTTGTGTGGCTTTCGCAGATCAAGAGCAGGAGGTTACACACTGTTTAGAAAGACGAGGCCATGTTATAATCAGCGGGATTGTTTGTTTGTTTGTTTCAGCGAGAAGAACATACTGCTGTTCCTCATGGCATGCAACACAAACATGCATGCTGTCAGTTTTGCTTTCTCTCCAGTTTCTCAGAGCTATGAGAGCTGTTGAATAAGCACACACTGTCTGTCAGTGGAGATATTATGCCAGGGTCAATGAGATTTGCAAAAAAACAAATTTGAAAGACAAAGCACAAAAAAAGATATAGGTGTATTGCAGATATTCTTGGCTACAGTATGTGATAATTGGACCTACATTTATGCATTTAAAGGCATAGTTCACCCAAAAATGAAAATTCTCTCCACTTGTTCCAAACCTCTAAGGCCCCGTTTAAACTAGTGCGTTTTCGTTTTAAAACGGCGTTTTAGAATGAAAACGATCCTCGTCTACACTAGCGTTTCCGCTGCATTTCAGAAACGATCTCCATCTACACTACACAACCGAAAACGCATGTCACGTGACCATTCATGCAGGTACAACCATAGATATGTATAGGTAGATCCCCTATTATTTAGTTTTCAAACTAAAACAGCGTTTTCAAAAGTCTCCGTTTCCGACCTTGAAAACGCCGTAGTGTAAACGATAGGCGTAACCGTAGCAAAAGTTATACATTTTAAAATGAAAACGCACTAGTGTAAACGGGGCCTAAGTCAGTGGCTGTTGTCACCTGTTTGGTCACCAACATTCTTCAAAATATCTTCTTTTGCATTCAACAGAAGAAATTAACTCAGAGGTTCGAAACAAGTGAAGAGTGGGTAAATGATGACAGAATTTTCATTTTTGGGTGAAATAGGCCTCTCTCTTAAATGTAGAAGCCTGTATCCATTTTTTTTTTGGTCATGTTTTAGGTATTGGTTGTCTAACACAAAACAACTGTATTTTAATGCAAATAGGACTTTAGGAACATGATTTGACAAATTTTACATAGGTAAACAGTCTACAAGTAAGAAAACAAGCATATTATAATCTTTCCAGTATGAATACTTTGTATAATCACTAATGAAAGAATGTATATTATGAAACACACTCTTATCGAATAATGCCATCACCTTTCATTTAATAATTTCACATATAACTGTCTTTGAATGGTTTACTGTAGTTGATGTGCCTTTGTAATTATCCATTAACACTTTTATGTATTAATTATAATGAATGATTGTATTACTTCGGCTACTGCATTAGGAAAAAATATGACCAATGTTTTCAATGGCTGAATTTCTGTGTGCTTTACAAACCAGACATTGTTTCCAAACGGAAATAGAACCATAATTAAATAGCGACATATAGGCCTAGTCTATACCATGGCACTAAATGATTACCACATCAGTGTTTTCCATTGCATAACGTTATGTTAAAGACGTTCACGCACTTCTTAGCTTTACAAAGCAAAGCAACATTATAGTCTGAGAGTTTTATAGCTCGTTGTGGCATTTACTTCAGTGCTATCTTGAAAAAAAAGGACAGCTTGTCCCGCGTCACCAGTCTAAATATAGTTCCTGTACATTTATTGAGGACAACAGTCGGTTTTCAGGACACACGAGGACAGTGGAGAGGGCGGGGGGAGATTGAGCAATATTACTTAATGCTTTCGAAAAGATTATTCTGACGAAAACTGTAAGGAGGGAGAGATTAGAGAGAAGAGGAGGGTCCTGCGTGCGTGCGTACGGAGGGGGCGGTCCGTTCATCCACTCACACACATGTGGTTCAGACGGGGTGATGGAGCGTCCTCGACTGAACCTGATGGAGCAAAGACACAAATAGGGGCCGAGCGCATTGAAGGCGCAACAGACACGGAACGACTGAACGGAGCTAACAGTCCCCCGTTTGACTTTAACCGGCGAAAAGCGAAACCGAATTCTTCTGGGAAAGAACAGGATTGACCGCGGAACGAAAGTCACTGAAAACGAAGACTTTCTGAACAGAATTACGCGACGATTTATACTGGTAATATGCTTTTTTATTTCTCTGTTAAAGTTTAGGCTACCTTACATATGTCTATTTGCGTATAAAAGTATAGTCCGACAGGTGCAAGTTGTATGACTTGTGCTAACCTATTTTTTAATAGGCCTATGTAGATTAAGTTTAATTTGGACACATGGTAGCCTAGATGTTGGAATATTATCCCTGTTGGAAAATCCCTTGTTTTGAGACATGTAGCCTATTAAAAGATTCATCACTACTGGTCCACATCTGGACCATCTAGACCAGCTAAAAACTACCATGTTCCAAACCAGCTACCAACTTCAAATGATTTTTTTCAAGCAGGGATACAATTCCGATAATGGGACGGTAACATTGTGCAATTTTTGCAATGCAGTCGGTATGCTTTCACATGATTGTTTAACTGAAAATAACAATTACATTTTTTAGCTACATACGTAAAACCAAGTCATTGCCAAATGTTAACTTTTCCCAACTACCTATTTATTTTGGCGGATTATGTTTAATCCACTGATTTAGTTTGTGTTAGTGTATTCTTTATTTTTGTATGAAGAAAGATTCTTAACATGTAGCTTTATATATATTATATAAAACATTTTTTTTAATCTGTAGTAATGTAACACAACACAGTGTGTTGCGTAAGGCGTTATTCCATGATGAAAGTGACTCACTGGGACAGGAAGAAGATAAGACTCGCTCGCGCACAAGCTGTTCCGCAAATAGGTCAACGCGGGAATTCTTAGAGAAGGCATTTCTGTTTACATGAAGTATCTGTTTACGGTTTAAAAACTAGTTTATGTGATGATATTCAAGTGATGTATAGTATCTAACTCGGTACGTGAGAACGTTCATTTGTTGATGTCACATTGCGTAAGGTGGGTATATAACTGTACACACTCGTTAACCTGATTTATGAGGTGTAGCAAGAACGTACTGTGTTTTGTCACTGGGAGGTAATGAAGTTACATAACATTGTGTTGTAACTGAGCTTACGTAACTGACTGGATATCATGTTCTTTCTGCCCACCAGGTGGAGCTACTGCTGCGTTACTAACATCTGAAATTGACCTGAAAACCACATTCAAACACTAGGTACCAGCCACAACTTCTAACATTACAATTGAGGGGGAAAAAACAACAACCTCAAGATGTATGAAGAGTCATCTCAGGAGATGAGGGTGTTGAATGCGACTGCTCCCAGTAGCACAGTGTCTTTCACCGATGAAGCTGTGTCCATCCTGACTTCAAGCAGTTTGCTTGCGCGCTCGCTACTGGGCCGAACATCGGCGCTTAAACGCAAAGACGCCGGTTCATCCAACATCAGCTCTGTGAGGCGTAAGCGGGAGTTTATTCCTTATGAGAAGAAGGATGATGGCTACTGGGACAAGCGCAAGAAAAACAACGAAGCCGCTAAACGCTCTCGCGAAAAACGGCGCGTAAATGACATGGTGCTGGAAAACCGCGTGCTGGCGCTGCTCGAGGAGAACGCCAGGTTACGAGCCGAACTGCTCGCACTGAAATTTCGCTTCGGCCTCATTAAAGATACCTCGAACGCTTCCATACTTCCGCTCACAACAGGAACCTGCGTCCCGCAACCTGCTATGCCACATTACTACCTTCCACGTGGGGATGGAGCTCATCAAGCTGGTCCAATGTTGACAAACCAGTCCCAAAGTGGACCGCAATCTGGGCGAAGTATCAGAGATGCCAGCAGTATGTCAGAAGACTCAGGTTTCTCCACACCTGGAGGGTCCAGTGTTGGTAGTCCCGTCTTCTTTGAAGACAGACTAAGCGAGCATGGAAAGTTGTCTCCGCGTCAAACAGATGAGCTGGTTTACGAGTCCCATCACTCCCCACCTGATGTTTTAGCAATGGGACACGTCCCCATGTCATCCAACCGGATGGAGCCGGTGGACAGTATGAAGAGTCTTCCGCACAAGCTGAGGTTCAAGTCTCCAGGCAGTGGTGAATGTGACAATCCTGGAGATCGACAAAGTCATGTGCTGCCCGCAGTGGCCCAGAGAGTTCACAGCCTTTTGAGGACAACCGAAGGAGCGGGTTACTGGACACCGCAAGATGGAGAAGACCCCAGAAAAGTCATGCCACCACAGCAGCAGTACAAGAATTACAGCCACAATGTGAACCCAAACGAATCCCAATACCAAGCCGAGAACAGCATGCTCAAGTCTCAGCTCGGCTCTCTCAGCGAGGAAGTGGCCCAGCTCAAAAAGCTCTTCTCCGAGCAGTTGCTCACCAAAACGAATTAAGACTTTGTAAAGAGCGCACTGGAACACTGCAAATATTCACAGTCGAACTCATGAACATCCATAGATTATGAATGGAAAGAACGCAGCATGTGCATCACTACCTCTTCACACTCAGTCATAACCAAACAGAACTTGCATATCCACCTTATTTTGCAATGTGGAAGTAAGCTATTTTCCGTGAACGTGCGAGATTTCCAGTTCATTAGAAAAAAAATAAGAATAAAGTGCAGTAAACAGTAAAACTATTTTTTTAAATAAAGTTTACAATATTAACTAAACATACAAGAATTACCAATTACCTTGCAATATCAAGCAGCATAATGGACATGTTTTTGTTCAGCTAAAATAACGAAGCAAATGACACCGGAAGCCTTGCACGTTCAAGTTACAAATAGCTGTGCCCCACTCTTATGTTACAAATAAGGTGTATAATGACTTTTTTACCCCCTTCCTTTAACTTACATTCAGGAACATGCAAGAGCATTCCAGCGGCATCGGGACACGTCAGCTACAATGCCTCACCTCAATTCGTTCAGTTGCTCCTTTTGCCTCAAACACTGTGATCTTGCTCAAAAAACGCCTCAGGCTCCTGTAAAACAACGTCTGCACACACAGACCTGTCTGTCACTGTAAATGTAAAATGAAGCATAACATCCTCCGTTGTAAAGTCATTCCTCTATTACGTGCCAACACTACTTAAACAGTTGTCAGTAAGTGAGAGGAGATGCGCGGTGAGCCTGAAAGTCTTCACACTGTAATATTCCTCCTGTGGTTTGACAGATTTATGAATAAAATATAAGAAATATATCCTGATTAAAGCCGAACAGGAAACACCAGGAAGGGGGAAATAATGGAATTAATTTTGATTATCGTCATGAACCAGTAGCAACTCAGCACTGAAAGACTGCATCATATTTTTTTTTCCATACAGATCACTGCCGTTGTCCAGACAAGGATATCTAAATTGAATTACACTGCATTTTGATGGTGAAATTTTCTGTTGTCTTGTGAGTTCTTGTGTATTTGTACAGTAAATATACATTATGTTTGTGTGAATAAATATTTGAACTGTTTGTTTGCCTTGTATTATTAAACTAAAATTGTATTTGTGCAGCTTAATTTCTATCTATCATCTAATATAAATCATAGCTAATAATATTCAAAGTATGTTTAATTGTCTCGAGGGACAGCCAACAGTGGTTTCACAACATGTTTTTTGAAACAAATTCTCTTGCATTAAAATGTGAGAACCATCTCTGAATCCCCAGAATCACTTAGGACAGTGTTTTGACATGTACACAAGAGCAGTTCTCATGGACCATCACCTCTGCTTGGTATACATCAAGTTTTATCAGAAATATTCAAAGCCCTGGGGGCAATGACATCGTAGATGTCTCAATATACCAACTCAGATGTTACAAATAATTAAGCATGGACAACAATTACAGAATTGACGTAGAAACAGTTTTCACAAAAAAAATGCTAGTAAATTTCACAGTTACAGAAATTGCAAGTAACACTGAGTTAAACATGAAATTTTGAAATAAGAAAAGCTGAAATCACATTTTCTTGTAAAATGCACTCAAAATAATTTCAAAGTTGTGTACAGTGTACAATAAAGAATCCATTGCTCCCTTAAAAGTGTAATAAATCTTATTTATAACTACTATCTCCATGATGCCTTCAATATACAGTATATTATAGGCCCATAAATCCTTAAATAATCCATATGTTCTTGCAACACTAGCACAACCCACAAGAGGTCAGCAAATCATTTTGTATTTCCTTTCAGAGTATACGCACCGCGTTAATAATATAAACTGAATTAAATGACACACAAAGATTGGCACGACAAAATCACCTGATTCAAGACCAAGTTTCACCTTGACATTTCCCTGTACTTCCTTCAGACTAAGAATAAACATCTGACACCAAATATAGGCTACCTCAGTCCCCTGAGAAGCGAGCTCCGCTGAGACCTTTCTGGTGACGTAGGAGCATATAAATAGATGTAAGAGTCTATTTAAGGAGCTAAACTCTAAAACAAGACACAAAGCTTTTCCTGAGCTTCAGTGTTTACGTGCAAGCTCTTTCACTTCCACACATTCATGATTCCCGGGTAATTTCCCTCCCTGACATCCCTGCTCCACTGGTCCACTGACCCCTGACTGGCTGATCTTCATCACTCACGCATTCAAACAGAGGCTGGGCCTGACGCAAGGCGGGTAGCGCGACGGTTGCCATGGAAACCTCTTCCAGACGATGCTGGGCGCGGTGGGATTGGGGGGTTGAAGGCGGAAAGGAGAAGGAGGGAGGGGACAGTGGGCCACATCAAAGTTCAAGGTCATCTTCACAATACTATTGTGTCTGTGACTTCAGTCAGTCAGTAAGGAAAGGGAGACATGTTTTCTTTCTATTAAAAAAACATATGAGATGGCTTCAGATTGTTGGAAAAATTAGGAAACATATTGCTAACACTTTGTTGCCAGTCCCTTTCTCCTATTAAGTTCGGCCGATGGGGGATTATCACAAAAGCTGTCAAGAAAGTGCCATATACATCATATTACAAAACAAAACAAAAACAATACAAAACCTTTGTTCAATTGTTTTGTTTATTAAATAAATAAAATGTTTGAACCATAAATGAAATGTTTAATATATTCCAATAATAATAATAATAATAGTAATAATAACAAATTATTATTATTGTTATTATTATTATTATTATTATTACCATAATGTTACAAAATATCGGTACAGCACTATTTGCTGTATTGCAGGATTTTTTTATTGATTTAAATTTTTTTAAAAAGTATTGATTTATTGCTATATTATGGTATTACAGTACATTTTAATCACTGAAAATAAATAGAACATAAAATCCCGAATGCAGTTTACTAAACATAGTAAAATACAGAATATCAATACAAATATCATCAATGCAAAAGTAAAATGTCAAGATGCATTACAGTAATTCTGGGTAATAACCAGGGGTAAGCAACCAGGGGTGCTTTATAGTCTGAAAATAAAGTATTTATCTATCTTATAAAGTATAAACCGCAAAGTATCTCAATGCTCTTCTAAATAGATTGTACTTATTTATTTATTTCCCTTATGTGCAATTACCCGAATACATTTTCATAGATATATCATAAGAGGTAAGTCACATATAGCCTTAATATCTACATGTTTTCACCATGTCAGCCTTATTATGAATATGAGCGTCCTACTTCTGAGAGTAGGTCTGGCCGCCTGCCTGATCCTCCCAGTTATTATGCGCTCGCGTCGCCACAGGCTTGCGGATGGGAGGGAGGGCTGGAGGTAGGTGGGGGCAAAAGAGAGAAACAAAACGTGACGAGGCACCCGAAGCGTCCTGTTATGCAACCGCTGACCTACTAACATACATTTCTAAACAGAAGCAGCTAGCTGGAGCGCCTCGCCAACACAACCCAAGGAACCAGGGCAAAAACACACGGGCTGCGGTATCCATGCGCACTGGACACGGCGTGTAGTGTGTGCGCATCACCTCGCCTTTTATTCAAGTCACCGAGGCTGATACAAAGAGTCTAATAATAGTCAACGGACGATAAAAAATATTTTGGATACAAGCACAAAAGCCACAAACGGTACGTTTGTTTAATTGCTTACTACATTTGGGTGCACGCTCACACAAACATTGTATGCTCACACCTGCATTAGTGATGCTTGTGATTCTGGCGTGATCTTGCGGAAAATTTACGCGGTTATTAAAACGAGGTAACTGAAATTAATCCAAGTAGCTATGAAATTTGAAATGCAACTGCTTCTGTTTACTCACAGATAAATGTTTATTTTATTTTTGTGTGTTTACGCATGTTCATTACAGATTCGGATGTTGCTCAATGTTCATGTTCGCAATGTTAAGGCGAGGCCAGGACCCCTCGCGACTGTTAACAGGACATTTAGCACTTGATGCCCGTAAAATATTTGTGTTTCCATACAAAATTAATCATGCACAAAGGTTTTCTGTATGCATAACTGATTTTTTGTTTACGTGTAGTGGGCTAATGATATAATATTGCGCCATTTGAACATTAATAAATGAATCAGAGTTACAGAAATTTCAGTCGGGCGTAACGCTTATAATTTTGATTAAAACGCTAAGATATTACATTATATCGCTGGAAATGTCTTGATATATGGTTGCTGTTTAATGTTTGCCAATGACGTTTAAATGAAAGTTTTATTTCAGTTGTGTTCGGAAGTTAACGCGGCGCTTTGGGAGGAAGAATCCCGGACACACTTCTCGCTGTCACGTGTAACCGCGCTCGGTTAAGGTTAACGCGGGTGTTTACGTTACACTCAGACCCGTTAACTCTTTCCTGGTATACAGACGCGAGCAAATACCGACTGGCAATCAAATGTAACTTTGTAAAATGCGATTGTCTAACAACAGAATAAAAGCTCGTTTACGTTATTGATGTCCATCAATATTTTATCTTGGTACACAGTGTGGGAATTATCCTGTAACATTTAGAGGGATTTTTTTTTTCTGCCAGAAATCTTGCTATTTTAAGTTTGTCTCCCGAAAAGAAAATAATTGTGAATGCAGTGATTAATATTTACAGTATTTATAAGATACTGAACGAAACTGTTGCTACCTTAGTAAGGGATGGCGACTATATCCTACCGCACTCATAACTTTTTTAGTTACTGTTGTATTAAGTGTTGAACCCTAATTATGGTGTTCAGATCCCTCAGATGTGCATGCTATTTGTGTATATAATGATTATAGATGTCAATGAACTTTGCATTGTTATTCTCCTGAGCTTCCTGGCAGATGGTTGTAAACTGATTTATTGAGCTCCTCATCTTTGATTACGTGTTTATACAGTGTAATTTACATGTGCAATCATTGTGTTTTTAAGTTAGTTCTTGTTTTTGCCCTTATGACACAGTGTAGTGTGCTAAGAATGGTATAAGTATGTTTTAAATCATAAGATTTTGGATTGCAAATTTTAGATTCAACAAAGTGTATTATGTAGGAAGCAAATATGCACTGTAGGATTCCACAGAAATAAGTCAAGCATGCCTGCATGATAATCAGCCTAAAATTTGTGGATGTGAGATTTGCTTGACAACTTGCAGTTTTCTTTTGACATTATGCAGTCTTTCTGTGTTAAGAGTTACATAACGGTGAGAAATGAGAAGTCGCAAATTAAAAAAAAATAATATGTGGGGTCTTTAAGGCATCAGACGATGCTTTGTGTGCCAGCGTGTGTGCCAGTGCAGAATGTAGGTCATAAACCTGAAGAAAACACACCCTCTCGTCTGCCATAACAAAGAACAAAGATTCTGCCAGTTTACAACAAGATCTTGCAAATTGGGACCTGCTTCAACAACAATGCCAAAAAAAAAACACACACATTAGTGCCAGCTCTCTGAGTGTTAAATTGTGGAGATGAATATTTCAGATTGTTAATAGATAACAAAAACACTCGTTAAGTGAAATGTCATTGTTGGTTTACAGTATTGATTGTGACTAAGTTTATTGTACCCTTTAAGCAATAAACATTCATTCAGTTGTGGATTTCTTAAGATTTCGCATAGTGAAAGAGAAAAGAAGAAAGGGAGGAGACATGTCGTAATTGTGCCGATGTGGCTAACAGGGAGAGGCGAATAACCGTTTAGTTTTGTGGGGCAAGAGAGCACATGTGACTGGTGAAGCACATGGACTTGGTCAAAGCATTTTTATTTTTTTCTTCAAGAGAGGATGATAGGAGTGTGTTTATAGAACGATTTGGCCTGGAACTCCTCCTGCTTGTCCAAGGCCTGCCCTCCTCCTACTGGAGGAGATAAACCCAGGCGTGGAATCCATGGGAGAAAAAAAATGAGCTCCTAACCCACGTGCCGAAAATTACATTTTGCCCCAGGGTCAATTACATGGCCACAGTGAAATCCAGCACCTCCGCCTTCTCCCATTATTTCCATTACTAAAACGGCTTTAAAGCAACACATGAAACATTTGAGCTGAATTATAGTTTCCAGGCCTCGCCCAAGTTAAGACTACAGTGGGACAGACATGCTATTTCTTCCCCAATGAAAGCTCACATGCACAAATATAACTCATATCCTATATATAGGGCAAATGAAACTGGGTTTTATTGTCTCATAACAATTTTAAGCTTTGCTAATTGCAGATCATCCAGTGAGATCAAATATTAGGAATTATGTCTTTAATCCATGTGCCACATGATAATCAATAGCAGTTTGAATAACACACAGGTGTGTCATGTCAGATTCTTTAGGATGGTTTGGCTATTGGTGTCTCCATGCTTAAGATTTGATAATTAGTTGATTGTTGCTAATGCGAGGAGATAAATGCATATTTAATGATTCATGGGTGTGGTTGACAGGCTAAATAACTCATCCACTAACTATTTTTATTTATAGACTCTTCCCTTCCCTCCATTATAAAAGGAAGAGACTGAATGAAAGAGACACAGTATTTACATTTATAATAATTAGAATTTTATTTTAGCTATTTCAGTTTTTAAAACTGTATTACAAAAGTACACAACACAGTAAAGGTGTTCTACTCATTTGAAGTCGATAATAATGATTGCCATTTGTGAATAATCTAAAATGATTCATTGAGAAAACGAGTCTGATTGATTTAGTCAATGAATCCTGTGTTTAATTCAGTCTGATTCAGCAGATGGTTTGACGGAATCACTAAAAAGAACTAAATCAAGCGTTTTTCTCACAAATTTGACAGTATACCCTAGAATAACACTAAATACTATGCCAGTATTAATAATTAAAAAAAATTATTCAGTCTTCTCAGTTTTCTCAGATAATTGGGAAATTGGCACTGATCTTTGATGTGGCATTTTTGTTGTTGTTAGGGATTTTTTGGAAAGCACTGTGTTTGTGTAGCTGGCATTCAGCAAATTGTCTGCAAAATCTTTTCCCTGCATTTTCCTTTTTTACCCTTCTTCATTCCGTTTATCCTCAATCTATCCCTCACCTCTCTATTTTTAGCAAACACTTGAATTCCCTTGCCCTTTCTGCCTCTATCTCTCTCTCGTGATGCCTGTTTTACTCCTGACCTATATTTGAACACAAGAGAAAAAAGGTTTTAAAAGGTTTAGTTTCTAGATCACTGGGTCATTCAGGGAGACTCTGAGTTTTGTGCCTTACTTAAATGTCTATTGGTTCATGAAACTCCGTTTACCTGATTAACATTACTTACATTTAATAAAAATTGCACTTATTCCATTCATAGCATCAACTAATTAAGAGAGGAAAATTACTGTTTGCATTACCAGACTAAACCAGAATGTGTTGATTGAAGCCATCAGAAGAGGCTTAAGCTGTCTGTAGTTATGTAATATTGCCTCAGATGTCTGGGATGATTAGAACATAACCCATAAAAAGGGCAGCCAGATCATGGGATTACACTGCGTTCATCTGCCTAATTTCTGATGCAGATGTCATACTTAATGCTACAGAGTCAAGGTGCTGTTTTAGATACGCAAGTACAGTCTTAACTAAGAGTCTCTTTTACTGTTGCTTCTCCTAATAAATATAGCAATGCTTTAACTCTCAGTGTAAACTAAAATATGTGATTGTTCACTTTATATTTATTATTTTATTGTTAGAGAACAAATATTAGGAATATTAGAGAGTATCATAGTAGATTAATGGATTAAGACCAGATATTTTCAGTCAAATTTGTGTGCAAGTTTGTAGGGGGAAAAAAAGGAAATCAGGCACCTTTAGCTGAACAACATCGTGACATTGAAATAGGGAGTTGGTGCTCAGTTTAGGTCATGATCGAATCACAGCAATGTGGAATTGCCCACTGGCTGCTGAGTTAATCATCACTGGTGACTCTGCTTTTCCATTAGTGCTCACTTTTAGATGGCTGAAACAGTTACCACCCCTGGATCTGAACTCATGTTGATGGAATGTTCCCCTTCTCCCCTTTTTCCAGATATGCCTGACCTATATTGCAAAGCTCTCAATCCGCAGATCATAAAACCTGGCTTGCCTTTTGCCTGACCTCGGTTTATCTGCATTATAGTAATTATTGTTATGAGGTTTTCTTGGCTTCTCCTCTTTTTTCAGCCTTTTAGCGAGTAGTCATTAAAAAAATGAAGTGTTAATGTTTTTGAATTCAGTTCCTGGGCCCCATTGCATATTGGGGCACCAAAGCGTTTGGACTGTGCAGCCAAGGGGAGATGTGTTGTAACATTTGATGTTAATGTTTCAAAAGCAGAAACCTCTTGCACTGGTTCCCTCAGAGCAGATGATGTAATACAGGATAAGGTTTCAAAATGTTAAAACAAATCATGTGTTCATTGCTAATGTTTACCATATGTGTAGTACTGTTTATAGAACAGTATTGACTGAATTCTGTACAAAAGGTGATGTTTAACTTGTGTCAGAACGAGGAAACTAATTTTAGGTATTTTTTGTTTAGCTGTAGGTGACAAAGAAATGTGCAGCTTGGTTAATCACTGATAGCGTTCCTAAATCTCTTTCTCTTTGCATCATGAGAGTCCAGTGTCTAGCCAGAGAGTAAAGGTCAAGGGTCGCAGACAGACAAATCAATAGCAGGGTTAGAAGGTCAGACGGTGGTTGCATGGCAACAGAAAACATTCTGTGGTTGTCAGGGTTGAGTAGATGAAGCAAGAGGATATGACAAAGACAGCTGAACATTCCACTTCTAAATCTTCTGATTACCCAGCCACGCAGAGAAGCATGGAGAGTTTCATTAAAAATGAAAAAGCACAACAAATTAAAAGATTTCTTTGAAGTGCCTAAAGGCAAACTGTGAATTGCTTTAGCTTTCGAGGATTAACAAATCTGTCTTTCTTTTCTCTTTTATGTTTGCAGCCTTTCATCGAACAGCCAGCTGGAGGCTTTGGGAGCAGCAGCACCCCTTCCCAAGAGGCTGACAAGCTGGGGCAGACCGAGTGACCTATATCCTCCAACACGCCCAAGGCACTGGGACACATCGGCTTGATAGAGCCCTTACATAAAGCAATAAAAGTGAAAACAAAGAAAAGGGGGTCAGAAACCTTTAAGCAAATTTGGTCACATTTACTGTACTTCAGGACCCTGTTTGGCTTTGAACGACATTGTGTGCAAGACAGCCAGAAGAGTTCTTCGGGTGTGTTAAATGCAGGAGACTCATACCGAGGTGCACCTGTTCTTACTCTTCTTAGGCAAGCTGGACACTTGATCATCAAGGGATATTTGCTTGAGCTTCACATCAACAAAATCAATGAGGTTCAGTTTTCCAGGGACTAAAATACCTCATAAAGTCTTTGATTATCCAGCTAACTAAGTTGAAGATTCTCCAGTCCACAGTTCGTCGGCATATCCTACAGGAATTCCCATAGCCACATTTCCCCCATTTATTTCCATTACCAGTGGTGAAGCCGAGGTCCCAAACTGGCTCCCATTGAGGAACAATGGAAAGTTTGAGCTTACAAATTTCAACAAATTCCAGTGCAGGCAAAACCTTAAAGAACACAGAAAGCTTTCTGGACTACAGTGATCTTCTCCATTCACCTCAAAGCAACATTCGCCAGAGCCGCCTTCTCAAACCAAAGCCAAACATGAGCTGTCGACGTAAGCGTGAGTTCATCTCAGATAACAATAAGGATGCATCCTATTGGGAAAAGCGACGCAAGAACAACGAGGCAGCCAAGCGTTCCCGGGAGAAACGGCGCTTTAATGACATGATCCTAGAGAACAGAGTTATGGCGCTGAATGATGAGAATGTACGTCTGAAAACTGAGCTTTTACAACTTAAGCTCAGGTTTGGTATGATAAGTACAGCCTCCTACATGGAAAAGAGTCAGCAGATTGGTGGAGCAGTCAATGGAAGTCCTGGGGGAAACTCCACATCTTCCTCTACCACAAGTCGTTTCTACCCCAGTGGTTACTCAAGTGTTTCACAGATGATGATAAACTCCGATTCTTCTGAAACTGAGCAGTCTGTTCGAGGGGATGGGCATGTGAAAATGGCAAAGTACTCCCCACGAGGTTCCCTCTCCGATATGTCCTGATGGCTCCTCTCGGGACAGCCCAGAGCCACTTGTGTATGACATCAAGCAGGAGGGGATGGGTCTAGATATGGACATTGTCAACAGCACTACTGCACAGATCATGCTAAACATTCATTCTAGATTGCCTGCAGTACTTCACCAGCACACTTTTGAGCCAGGTTATTCAGCCAACCAACAGAAGCAACGATGCCAAGAGACCATTGAAAGTCCAGTCATCCCACAATCCACTCAAAGAAGTGTTATCCTATACCGTTCAAGCAGTGCCTCGTATCCTGTGGAAACTCAGGAAATGATTCCTAAAGAACAGCAGAACCTCACACAGCCTACTGAGGGACCAACCGGAAGTCCCAAAAGCTTGGCAGAGGTGTCTAAATGGCTAGAGAGAAAGACTTTGGACTCTCCTCCTTATGAGTACCCAGATGGGGAAGCAGCCGAAAGGCAAGCTTACATTGCTCAACGACAGACCTCCAGGGTTGATGCTGCTGCCCCAGATCTTCTAATGAGACCAGAGGAAGGAGATGAAGCACAGATGTACCAGTGTTCTAATGGAACCTTAGAGAATGACGAGCCACCAGTGCTGACCTACGAAGGAGGCTTGAGACAAGAAGAGTACTACGAGGGTCACTCAGGGAAGGACACTTCCTCAAGTGACGGGGATCCCCGCAGCTCTGATAAAGAGGGCTCCACCGATGATGAGTCTCCCTCTTCTTCTTGCTCCGATACAGGCAGCTACCACCCTCACATATTCATGACCCAGAGCTCCTTCTCACCAAGCCAATGCAAAGACGGCCAAGCAGAAATCAAAGGCACTGCCCTACCCCACAAATTGAGACTCAAACACAGAGCTCAGAGCGATGGGAGAGCATTGTCTCAAGACTCGGCGACGACGCCACCTGCTAACTTCCAGCCAT
The DNA here is from genome assembly GCA_027422415.1 of Schizothorax lantsangensis. Taxonomy (NCBI): domain Eukaryota; kingdom Metazoa; phylum Chordata; class Actinopteri; order Cypriniformes; family Cyprinidae; genus Schizothorax; species Schizothorax lantsangensis. Next base: position 12,566,132 of record CM049840.1, read on the forward strand.
TACCTCAGCATCCCTACCTGGCCTTGTCTCAATCTGGCGGCCAGTTGAGTCCAGGGTTTTGCAAGCAGGACACCTCGGCTGGAAGCATCGAATGTGGGAAGAAGGAATCCAGTATGCATAACGGTCATAACAAAGAGACATGACTGAACTAGAAACTGTGGGACTCACTTGGGTCTTGATATAAAGCCCCAGAGAGACTTATTATAAGCCCATCTTGAGGTCCTACCTTGATCTTGTACCCTTCACCCCATTCCCTGTTTGAATGCCCAGGGATAAGAGAAGTGGACATCATCAGGACTGCTGCATTGTACCATAATGTATATACTTACCTTTTGTTGGTTTGTTTGTTTGTTTGTTTGACCTCCTCTTAAGGTTACAGCAGCACTTACAACAGAATGAAATAGGATGACATGCTATTGATCGCACTTAACCGTAGTTCCCATGCTGCAGCAAGATGTCAAAGTGTGTCATTCAATTCAAAAGCAATATCTACCATATGTGAGGCATTGTAACGGATTCATATTTGTAAATAAGGCAACTTCAAGTGCCCCTTTCTTAGTTTTTGGCCACACCTTAACAACAGAACATCTGCAGGTGGCTGTGCACCATTTTTAAACATACCAAACACTAGAAGATTCAGGGAACTTTTCCCTTGACCAAAGAAACATGGCTTTAAGTTCATACCTCTCTCTGCTCCCTACCTCTGTCTGCTTTTCTAACTAGTGCTCCCCATCACTTTTCCCACATTAAACAGCCTAGCTACCACTCCTCCTTGATCAGGCACTTGGTTTGTATGTATAAAATGTGAGATAAATATTATATATGAATATATTTTAATAAGAAAACAAAAAGATTACATGAAAAATAGGGAGTTCAGTGACTAATGAATTTGTCCTTGTCAAAAATACTGTACAATATCAGTGTGTTTGCTGTTTGAGATGCCACTTAATATAAACTCCTTTTTTTACTTTAACAATTTGCAATTAAATATTTTTTTTAGAAACTCTCCTTTTATAGGAAAATCACAAAATGCCCCAAAGCCTTTACAGATACATTAGCGGGTTGATGTAAGCTTCATGTCATAGATACTAAAATGTGTTTTCATTGCAGTTATAACTCATTGTCTGGTCTTGAAACATTACTTGGCGTTTAACGTAAAACATGTATTTTCCAGATAATGTTTAAAACCTTAAACCTATCCTAAAAGTACATATCTAGCTTCCCTTTTATGTAGCCTCCTCCATGTTTATAGTTTTCCTTATACACCAACTGATGTAAAAACATTGATTTGCTTCAACCTGTTACAGAGAGAACTGTCGATAGGCGTAATGCAAAATGACTTTCTCTTTCTCTCTGGTTATGAATGTGAAAGGAATGTTTTGCTCTTATTAGCATGGAGTTTACAGGAAAGCTGCACCCTGCTTACATCAGTATAAATGGATGATTACTAGCATAGTGTCTTTGACCGTTTGCCCTTGAGGCCCCTAGTTAAGCGATTCAGCTAGCTGATACTGCAGTTTTTTTCAGTCTTTAACTGGTTGGCTGACTCCTCGCTAGTCAACCGCTACCCTGCATATGTTTCCCTGCCAAAAATGAGGTTTAATTAAAGTTGTTGAGGTTTGTGTTTTTTTTTTTTTTACTTTTAAAAGAATGCTTGTAAATTTTTCAGGTGTAGCTCAATTTAGCCACAACCGACCTTTTGTATTTTTTCCGAAACAAGTCTACATGTCACGTTAACTTATGGCACTTGTGTATAAATGTAAAATATTTTTTACTCACAACACTGTATTGTGCTTTTTAAATGAACTGTTTTGGGGGCCAAGTGTTGTCCTGTTTATTATCACTAGCTGCATCTTTACTTCCTGTTTACTGTGATTTCGTAATTGCTCACCACAATGTCACCTATCCCCCTTTGTCCTTTCAGTGTGTTTCAAACTGAGTGATATTTGATGTTTTTATTTTCTTATGGTTTTATCAAAACGAACATGGAAAAAAAGCAAGCAAGGCTTGTTTGGTGTTATTGAGTAGACCGTGGCACTGCTGTTCTGTTGCTCTGTTTTGAAATAGATGCATATTGTAAAAAACACTAATATTCAGTGCTAGGGTTGGGTGCATTTCAAAAATTCAACAAAAAAATAAAAAAAAGTTGTTGCATTATTCATGTGTTCGTCCTTTTTTAATACTTTATCCACCTACGTAATTATACACTGCTGTTATGTAATTAGATTTCGCAACATGCAATTACAGCCTTATTCAATCAAATTTATTGACATCAGATTACATAACTGTGAATCTGTGAAACACAGGCTTACTTTACTTATGTAACACTGACCTAGTTACTCGGTGTGCTGCTTAATCAAGTAACATGTTACGCATTCGTGTTCAGTGAACTGTTATGTACAAGTTACACATGGAAAGTCACTCATAATGTAACATGATATGTGGTACACAATGTGCATATTTGAGAATAGTGCTGCATAAACATAAACACACAAACTATGTAGTCAAACAGGATACAATCTGTTTCTTTCTCTTTGTGATTGTATCTACCAGCAGAGAATATAAATTAAACCCTTATTTATATAGTTCGTTCATGTTGTGGAGATATGCATGTACGGAACGGCCTGTCCTGCTGATGAGGACATGCACAGGTCAGCAGATCTTTCAGGTGTTTTTAGTTAATGCCACACAAGTAGGCCAAAACAAATCCATGGTGAGTTGGATGTCTAGACATCCCAAGAACAAAATATCCCCACTTTTATGCAGATCTATTAAGAGTATGTTGAGCTCATTTTCAAGTTCTAAGGGTTTACTTCCACTCTCCAATAAGGACTGCCCGAGGTACATGTGAGATCATTTTGGGTCAGCTGCTGTAACGGTCACTTAACCCTTTCACACCAGTGCTGTATTGCACTATACATTATGTTTGTTAATCACTTACAATTGCTTGAAAACTTTTGCATTCTGAATTCTGAACTTTTGAATTCTGCAGTTTTAAGTGTTTCAAGTGGCTAACTTATGATTGCATAATTCGTAACCTTGGAGGCCAATTTAATTCAAAAAAAATCAGCAAAATAAAAATAAAGGTCACCGTATACCACCAAAAGTGGTCATGGGATTTCATTATACACCATCTGTATTTTCTATTCTTACATACGTATATGCATGAATACATACAAGCAAATAAATAAATACATACATACTTTTATTATCTTTTATTTTTTTAAATAATTTTCAAATCTACACAAAGTACAAAATATGTTGAAATGTACGCATTAAATGTATTAAATGTGTTAAATATAAATATATGAATATATATATAAATGTGTGTGTGTGTGTGTGTGCGCATACATTAAATTGATCTATCTGCATCTACATCTATCTATCCATCTATCTATTTAAATATCTACCTCTTCATATATCTATATCTACAGAACAACAAAAAAATCTTATTGTTGAGTTCTGGTTCAGTTTTGCTGAATGAATCAAACATGCAATGCCTGCAGTATTGTATCGAACAGGTCTCGTCGACTTGTGTTGTTTGAATCCATTGTCCTTGAATAAAACCGAAGCCCTTGTTCTGATTACATTCAGATTACATTTCAACGAGGAGGATGTTACACAATCTGTGTGTGAGGACACAGAAGCAGACAGACAGGTCCCAAACACAGAGCTGACATAAGAGTCTATTCAAAATGAGTCTGGCACAGAGAGAGAGAGAGAGAGAGAGAGAGAGAGAGAGAGAGAGAGAGAGAGAGAGAGAGAGAGAGAGAGAGAGAGAGAGAGAGAGAGAGAGAGAGAGAGAGAGTGAGAGAGAGAGAGAGAGAGAGTGAGAGAGAGAGAGAGAGAGAGAGAGAGAGAGAGAGAGAGAGAGAGAGAGAGAGAGAACACTGGGACAGAATGAGGGATTGGGCTGAGGGGATTTAGGTCTCTCCTGAGACACCAGACTGTCTGATCGGAAACACCCTGACCTGGTCGACACTACAGAACTAGAGCACTCTGTCTATAGCAGAGCTTCAATGTGCAATCTATAGCCAACTAGAATGGCAAGCATTGATCTTATATAGTGATTTTATTTGAGGGGAAAAATTAATCTGGAATGATGGCATTTATCTGTATAATTTAATTTTTTACACATACATTAAAGGTTCCAAAGTTCAGGGTCAGTTAGATTTTTTTAATGTTTTTGTAAGAAGTCTCTACTGCTCACTAAGGCTGCATTTATTTAATAAAAAATACAGGAAAAAATAGCAATATTGTGAAATAATATTACTATTTAAAATAACTGTTTTCTGTTTTAATATATTTAAAATGTAATTAATTCCTGTGACGCAGCACTGTATTTTCAGCTTCATTACTCCAGTCTTTAGTGTCACATGATCCTTCAGAAATCATTCTGATGTTGATTTGCTGCTCAAGAAACTTTTATTGTAATTAATTATTCATTTTGAAACAGTTGTGCCTCTTAATTTTTTCTCAGGATTCTTTGAATCTAAAGACATTCTAATAGTCTTTACTATCATTTTTAAACAATTGAATGCATCCTTACAGTATACAAATATTTATTTCTTAAAACAAAAAACTTTTGAACAAAAACACACATATCACATTGTATTGGTTTCTTTATATAGAGGTTAAACAAATATATTTGTTACAAAATTATATATTTAGCATATATGCAGTATAAATTGTAATATGGATTATAAAAACAAATTGTAATTTAGATGAAAAGCAACCCCTGAATTGTAGCTATAAACAATTTCCAAAAAACAGGCAAATTATTTGTTGCTTCATAAAAGCTTATATTGCAATGAATCATGTCGATAAATATTAATAAATACTGTTGATAAATATTAACCCAATTTACTGACCCATATTAACCCAACTGGTTAATTCTGGCAATGGAAGAAATACGTGCCACTAAAGAGTGCTGAGTGAACTAGGTCAATGCAACCAATGCCAGCAGCCTCATAACTACATGAACACTATTAATAATCACCTCTATTTGTGAAGCCAGTGTCGTAACCTGTTTTGTGAGCTTTGAAACACCAGTGCAATGGCTGCCGCAGTGTCAGTGGAAAGGTGGGGAAGCGGTAGAGCTAATGATCCCCAAACAACAGCAGTCCCAACAGTAGCACAGTCCTATGGATTCGGCTTCCCCTTTGTCCTCTTTTTGTGACTGGAGCGCATGGAGGCTTGCATAAACAGGTTAGTTGAAAAGTAGGTCAGTGTGAAGGGAGGGAGGAATGAGGGAGAGATGGTGATAGACAGAGAAGTGAAAGTATTAGGAGAAAAACAGAAAAGAGAGAGCGAGAGGCCTGTCCTGTAAAGGAAAGCTCAGAGAAAACAGGCTTCTCAGGTTACCTGGCTTATTTGGAACAGCCGAGAGCGCTGGGTCAACAGATCAGGCCACTGCTGCTTGTGTTGCACAACGGAAATATTGAGCATTTGGATTTTGGCCCACTGCAGGCTTTCTTTCACATGGACAGGTCTACAGAAACACCATCTGCCCTCTGCAATCACAGTCAACAAAAGCCATACATTTCAATAAAACGATTGTTTAATTATTAATGCAAGTTTGCACAGAAAGATTAGTCTGCTGAATCTGCCATTTAAAAAATGATAAACACCTTTATGTGCTGTAGATCTAGACTAAACTATTTAGCTGCATTTTTTCAACTCTACACTGTATTTGTTTTTGTAAGATGTAACTAAAACAAAAATTATTGTAGCTTGATTTACTGTACTAGCAAATACCGTTTTATTTTTTCTACTTCAAAATGTCACTTAATTCAACATGTTAAAAAAAAAAAAACACTCAGAAATTGGTGGTGAATTTCATAATTACACATATATCAGTGCTGTCAAATGATTCATCTCGATTAATCGCATCCAAAATTTTCAATGTATTTATTTTTTAGTGCATGTAAGTGATTAACAGTGTGCAGATCTTTTTCTATTATTTGATGATACCCTTTGATCTTGCACCTGGCCAAGATGTTTTTGGATGTGCATACTTTGACCCTTCATGCATGTAAGTGTCCAAAATTAAAACAGTAGTACTCCAGTACTTTATGTTCTGGGCCAATATGTTTTCTAACCCTTTCAAAGTAACTAGGACATAATGTAGTTATGTAACTAGAACAAAAAGCAGAAAACAAAAGCGTTTGAGCTGCTGCAGCGTGTCCTCCACCCACACAGACAAACACACTCGTGTCATCATGAACACACACACACACACACACACCTCACCTGTTTGACTGTTGACCTGATGGTTTTACTCCACAAACCATATTTTACAATGCCTGTCACTATACTGGTGATCATTAATCATTTATGTTTAATCATTAGTGCAGGATATGCCTTGAATGTGTGTCACAGAGACCATAGGGTCAAGGTTTGTTTGGTTTTCATGGCCCAGTTTTATCTGTTGACATTTAGAAGCATCTGTATTTTGAAGAAACAATATTTTATTTATATCCCAATAATATATATTTTTATTTTCACTTATATTACAAAACTAAAATATAATATAGTGAAAAATAAAAAAGTAATGTATATATTAATACATTTCCATATATGGTAAAGTAGTAATTATATTTTTCAACATTCTCAATATATGCATGGATATTGTATGGTTATACATTAGTATATAAAATGTGTATACACACACAAACACAATTATATATATTTTCCTAATAATTGTGTACATGTAGTATTACACATACATGTTCCCATAATAATGTTAATATATATAGTACATATGTTCAAATATATTATACACACACTGCCATATTTTATCACATGTACATCTATACATTACGAAGTGTATTACTGAATTTAAAATTAACTTACATATCATATAAATAGATATATCACATTTTTCAGTATTATTTAATATATCGTAATATAAACACAATATATAGTTCAGTATATATAATCTATATATATATATATATATATATATATATATATATATAAAATTATTTAATATATTGATCGTTAATATATAAGATATTTTCTTTGTCCGGTACTTTTTGCACAGAGCATGAAACATATTTTTCTCTTGATATCAAACTTTTGCATGTTATTTGGTCTTATAACAGGGAAAAACATGAATGTTGCAGATGGATTTATGTAATATTAATTATAGCTTTAGTAAGGTAAAAAGAAAAAGAAAGAAACTGGTTAAGCTGATTAAACGGATCCTGTTCTAGATTTGTCATATTAAAAACAGATATTTCACTGTCAGTTTCCAAACACAATGCACATCGAAATAATCTGCCTCTGCCTGGAAACGGGGCTATAAATACTAATAACAGTATTGCAAGTATTGGTACATTCATAAAGAGAGAATATAAAAAAGAAAGGCGGCAATGTGGCTGAGAGAATGAGATTGAGAGAGAGGAGGTTAATATGAGAGAGGAAAGAGCTTTATGTGTTTGGATGTGATTCAGAACAAAAACATGGACTATATCTCTTCCTGCTCGATTTCCTTCCTGAAGCCAAAAACACTCCCCACCTTCTGTTTTTCACCTTCACGTGTCCCTGCTGACCCATAACCCTCTGCGATGTGTGGCCTTGTACACCACTCTGACATTTATGTAGGCCTATGGATATATTTATTTAGAAGTTAGTTTTTGAGTGCAAGGTCATTAGAGCAAGGTATTAACAAGTGTTTATTTAACAATTAAAATATTAATAAAAGAGCAATTAAAATAAGATTTTCATTGCTTTTATTTAGTTAAAAACTTGTCATTTAAAGTTGTAGCAAAAATACTTTCTTACTGTAAAAAAAAGTTTTATTTTAAATTATTGATTATTTAAGGATGTTTTACAAGAAAATACAAATTCAGTTTTCTACTTCAAAATGTAATATCTAATTCAGTCTCTGACTTGCTGTTGCTTTATATTTGGTATATTTCTTTATAATATAATATAAAAATGTAGTTATTTTTCTATTTTATTTTTCTTTGCATACTAGTATAATGTTCAATATTTACATGTGAATGAAAGCGCATGTGTAAAGTTAGTTTATTACAGAAAAAAATAAAAGTTATTAATTTACATTTAAATTCTTTTTTCCCCATGTGGTTTATTTTAACAATTTCTGTTAAATTGTTTAATGCTTGTGTGAAAAAAAAACACATTTTTTTTTGTTATTCGCTCTGTATTTTATTGTTAACCTATTTTAAAACATCTAAAATGTTTTGAAAAATGGAATTGTTGATAATTTCAATATTTTTAACTTCGAAAATTCCATTTATATGAAATCTGTTTCAACTGTTATGGATTTCCTCTTTCATGTCAATCTTTAATTGCATAATGTAAATGTAAAGCATGTTCAGTGTGCACTTGAAAGTCACATTAAATATGCCTCAGCTAACGAATAAAACCCTTGCTGTTATTCCCATTGAAGCACTTTTATGGTTCTAGCTCAGTTTATTTACTGTTGTAAGTCAATATGCATCAAATGAGAGCAGCTCAGTTTTCACAGTTTTCAGTAATGCAGTGTGATTGTCTGTGGTTATATATGCATGCTAAGGGAGCAGAGATCAGATTTTCAATAGTCTAACTGGCTCTGTGCCTACGTGAGTCTGTGTTCACTGTAGAAATATCACTCCAGCTGTTGTTTTTGTTTTCATTTTCCTATTTGTATCCTGAATTTAGGTCAGATGGCCCGTGTGAGGCAGGACGGAGAGCTTAATGACTTGTGTTTATGCCTTTATAACTTGACACTCTGTTGTACAAGTCTGACTAACATTGTAGTATTACAGATTTAAGCGGCACACGCAGACTGACCCGTAAACGGCAGCGTTCTGTGTGAATGAGGAAACATACACGTTACACAGAACAACAGCTGGTAAAGGAACATTCCTGTCATCATGACTTTCTGAAATATCAGCAGGTGCTACACAGCACAGGACAGAAACAAAGCATTCCTGCTTAATGAAAAGAAAGAAAAAGAAAAATACAGCTTCAGTTTTAAAATATTTGCAACACTATAGCACAAAACTTATTTAAATTACATTTGTAATAAAATAATTATAAAATATATAACTATAATATATAATTATATGTAAAATATTTAAAAATGTAACCAAAAGTACAATAGAATTATTATCTGTATACAAATATATATTCAGGACATTAAATCAAGTCATCTTTATTTATATAGCGCTTCAATACTGATTGTGTCAAAACAGCTGTTAATAATTTGTTACTCATTGTCATGGAACACAAGATGTTATAGGCCATAAAAAATAATATTTTCTGTAAAAAAAAAAAAAGTGTCTGTAGTGTATATAGCTAAAAATCATGATTTCTTGTTGTCCAAATTAGTCAGTGTTATTATTAGCCAAATTTTTTCCATCATGTATCATTGTGTAATCAATTTATTTTACTCTTCTTTTGGTAATATTTTATTTATATAAATAAATAGTCATTTTCCTAACTCTACCACATTAAAATGTTTAAAAGTAACTTTTTTCACATAAAAATGTGTCTATAAATATCTACTTTTAAATGGGATTATTTCCCACAGCTAAGATACAGGAAATGATGTCACTTTCCCTCACTGATATGATCTCAAGAACTGAAAAGTATGTGCTCTCTCTGAGAAAATATTTTAATTTAAAAAGTCCTTACAACAAGAGGTAATATACAATTCATTTTTATTTAATTGTACTTTATTTAAAAATGTTAAAAGGTATGTTTAAAAAAAATCATGCATTTTTTAATGATATATATATACACACACACACACACACACACACACGAGCTTTGTATTTTTCATTAGTTTATTTTTTCCAGCACATGCACCTAAAGTGTTTTGGACTCTTTGATTATTAAACAGGTATTTGGCACTGATATTGTTTGCTTTTTCCAAAGATAAAAAACACACCCTGAAGATAGCATCTTTAAAGATGACTAATATAGCTCAGGATATAGGGATCATAAACGGTGTAGTTTTGAACTCATTTCTGTGTTTATAGACTTCACAAGAAGACAGTAAACGACATTTTACAATATCACAACATTGTTTGTTTACACAAGTACACGTGAGAGCAGTTCACAGCTTTATAGCTTCCTTATTTTATGCCATGTAACCAGCAGTGACTCAAGCAGGTTTCCTGTGAAAAGCTTCATGGGATTGTTTGGTGTTTTGACCGGAAAGTGCTCGGTGCACACACGGTCACTTTGAAGGACCCTTCAGAGTGCTATGCAGCACACTGTCCTATTCAAACCAGCTGTTAGAAAGATGCTCCCACTTAAAAATCCCTGAATAGACTTTCCAAAAGCCGTCTGGATCGCAGCTTTTGTATTCACAAGCGTTTGTGTGAGCGTGGCGTTAAATGTTTTTATTTAACACTGACTGGTTTACCAGGCCCTTCAGCAGAATGTAGGTCAACTCCTCCCAGCGCCCAGCGAACACAGAGCCTCATGTGAACTCAGAGTCATGGCAACGAGAGGGCAGCCAGTCACAGCGCAGCTCAAAAGAAAGGGGCGGGGCCGAGCCCGCAGCAGACGTGGGCATTCCGATTGGCTCTGTGGTTCCTCCAGCTCTGCTCGTTTCCAGTGAACTGGAATCTTTTTCTGAGAATCCTAGAGTGCGTCGACGCTTTTCTGTGAAACACAATGTTCGGCGCAGCCAGAGCACTTGTTATCTTGTCATCTGTGTTGACACTGTGATAATTGCTTCTCGTACGGCAATATTTATTTCAAGCCAAAATATGTTGACACTGAACAGTGCAGCTTGAATAAAATAAAAAATTCACACTGAAAATGTGATTAAATCTTCAAAAGGCTAAAGTGGATTACAAAATATACTTCAAGATGCAAGAAAATGCATCTTATAAAACATTTTGGATTCATCAGACAAAGGGACTTGGGTACATTTGCATTTATTTGAATGCTGATGAATGTAGATTGTCCCTTTTTAAACAAATAAATAAACAAACACGCATATTGGAGGCCAAAAGTCTGGAATAAAGTTGTTTGTTTTTAAATTAAGTCTCTTTTGCATTTATGTAATGAAAAATAAAGTATGTGTAACTGTTTTCTATTGTACTGTATCTTGTATTTAATGTAATGTATTGTAATGTAATCATTACTCCAGTCTACAGTGTCACGTGATCCTTCAGAAATCATTCTAAAATATTGATTTAATGCTCTATTATTGGTGCTCAATTGTTAATAATGGTTATTATTCATCAATGTTGAAAACTTTTTTTACTGCTTAATATTTTTTTGTGGAAACCATGATTTTTTTTTTTTGATGAACAGGAAGTTCACTGAACAACATTTATTTGAAATATATATTTTTTGGTAACATTATAAAATGTCTTTACCTTTGATCAATTAAATGCATCCTTGCTGGATAAAAATATTTGTTATATATAATTTGTTTGAATTCATACAAACTTTTAAATGTTAGTATATCAACATTCCATAAAACTATTAAGCAGCAAAAACTGCTTTCAACATTGATCACAATAATTAATGTTTCTTGAGCATCAAATCAACATATCAGAATGATTTCTGAAGGATCCTGTGACACCGAAGACTGGAGCAATGATGCTGAAAATTCTGATTTGAACACAGGAATAAATTATATCATATATATATATTTAATAAAACATATATTTTAAATTGTAATATTTCTCAATATTACTGTTTTTACTGTATTTTTATCAAATAAATGCAGCCTTGGTGAGTGGAAGAGACTTTTTTTAATATTTTAAAATGTTTAAAATTGCAAAAAATCATTTAAAAATTGTAACTTTTTAATTATTCCAAACTTTTATATAGCACTAACAGTGTGGGATGGGTCACACTGAAGTTTAGTTAATAATTTGAATAGCAAAACTAATGCTCTTTCATTAAAGAAGAAAGAATTGCTGTGTTTCTTGAAAGAGTGAAAGACAGAAAGAGATGCATGACACAGAAGCAGAGATGGGTGGATGTTTTCCGGTGTTTTGGGTGGAATGTGAAAGCTGGTGTTTTAGGAGAGGCCCAGCTGGTCATGTCTGACAGTCCTTGTTTTGTGAATCACGTGTCTTCATCGCACATGCCCCTCTCTTCTGAACTGTATCGTGATATTTTAAACATGCAGGAAGCATTAGTGTGTGTTGAAACAATTTAGACCACAAAAAAACACATATGGGCCGTACTGAAATGAAACACCGAAAGGTATGTTCAGGAAAACCACAATATTTTTTTTCTCTAGCTGAAGTTAATCTGGGTTTTATTATTCTTTTTAAAGCAGATGTATTGCACATATATACTGGTCAGGCTTGACGACCCTTGCAGGAAAACCTACTGGCAAACGCAGAGAGTAATTTGGCCAAACGCAGACCTCTGGGTGGTTTGAGGATTCTGAGCTATGCTTATGTTCACCGCAGGCTTGGTTATAGAGCATCTCTCTCACGCTCTCTAAATGTCTCGTTCATCACTGCCTGCATTTTGCAGATTTTTGAGTCCAACTCATATCCGGGAGAGATTTGAGAAAGAAGAGGGCAATGGAGCGAGAGAAAGGCTGAGTGGAACCTGACAGCTCAGTGTTCTTGCAACATTTTCAGTCCGGCTTGTGCAACTCTTGATGAAAAACTCTCCCTCGTGATAAAGTACAGCTTTTGTCTAATGTGCTAGTCAGACATTATGACTTACAGCAGGTGTTGCAGGGTGATGAAAACCTGGTGTTCAACATGGGGAACAGGGAACAGATACTAACAGAGGTGACCAGATGAAACCTTGAAAGGACAAAAAATCAAAACTCAAAAGACTAAGGACCACCTACTCAGCTGTCAATCAAACACTGCGCTAAAACAGGCCCAGTTACATGCAGCTTTAAAAGAGAATAATATTTTGATTGAAACATTTGGGGAAGTACATGCATATACACAACCGTTCAAAAGTTTGGGGTCAGGAAGTTTTTAGTTTTTAAAGAAATTATAACTTTTATTCAGCAAGGATGCATGAAATTGATCAAAAGTGACAGTAAAGACATTTATAATGTCATAAAAAATTATATTTCTAAGAAATGCTGTTCTTTTCAACTTTTCTATTCATTCTATGCAAATTCCTGTTTTCTATGTTTAAATATTTAAAATAAACTGAACAGCTGTTTAGAGTAGAGAACGTTTATGTCATTCTCTCCTGGCATGTATCAATTCTGCAGCTGTCACTGAGGGTTAATGTTAACGTTAAGATCCACAGGATGACATTTCATAAGGGTCAAAGGTCAATCACTGCAGAACGCTAGCTTAGCATAAAAGGACGCCAACTTGAGGCAGCACCTGCTTATAAACAGAAAGCGATGAAAGGCTCGGGCAGCAGACTAAACAAGTGGAACTTCCTCTATAGGTGAAAGGGCAAATAACAAGCATTTTTGCAGAGCCACATGAGCCTGAGATGTTTTTCCTGTAAGAACGAGTTCCATTTGTCATTGGTACATTTTCGAAGAACATTGCTAGGTCTAATTCATAACCGCAGCTTCTTCAATCATACATTCCTGAGTGAAGTACATCCTGAGTACATTCCTGATCTATTCTTAGAACCCGAATCCTTCCATATCTGCATGTATCATCTGTTTCATATCAAAGAAACTTTAAAAACACACTCTAGAATTTCACTCTATGTCTCTGGGATCAAAACAGACTGCAACACCCAACACCACTTGTTTAATTCAAGTTAGCGCTGTTGATGTTAAGCAACAAAATCATTAACAATTTAACTTAGTCAACAGCTGGTGGTGTTGTTATTGTTAACTTCAACTATGAATTGAAATAAAATATAAATAGAGGAAAAACTTTACCATATTCAAAAATTTAAAATGTTGCCTTAGCACCTAACCAAAAGTTGAGGCACTAAAAGTACTAAAACTGAAAAAATATATATATTTAAAAGAAATATTAAACAATAAAATAGTAAAAATGACAAATGCACACACTGAAAAAAAAGATTAATTTTTTTTTTTTAAGGTAAGTGGTTGCAAACAATTTATTTTAGCTACATTTAAAAAATAAAAACATGTTGAAAGTTAGTCAACTAAATTTGCTTCTTTAAATGTAGCTAAAATCAATTGATTGCAACCACTTACCTTAAAAAAAATCTATTAATCTTTTTTTTCAGTAAACGTAAACTGAAAATATACAAATAAAACATGCCAAAATATTATTCAAACAAATTACTTCCCTCTAAACCTGAATATATACTTAATAATATAATAAATATTAAATGACGAGATATGTTTTAAAAAAATAATAATTTAAGCTATTAAAAATCATGTTTGGTAAAGCTGAATTAAAATGAAATATAAATATTAGATGAAAAACTTTAAAATAAAACTGAAATAAAATGAATTTAATCGAAATATATAAAAAAAGAAAAGAAAAAAAGAAAACCTATTAAAAATGACAAATGCACATAATAAAACTACTAAAACTTAAACTGAAAATATACTTAGGCTACTTCAAAATATTATTAGAACAAATAAATGACTTCCCTCCCAACCTGAATATGTACTTTTAAATATCAGATGATGAGATTTTATTTGTTTATTTTTGTTAAATGTGGCAATGTTGTAATGAAATTCAGGGAAACTATTTCTCAAAACTTTGAGGAAATATACAACAGCAAAACATGAAGTACCACAACACGGAAACGTGAAACGTACTGTGAATCGTACAAGCTGTCCAGATATTATATTTCACTTATGAATTTAATTTCAAAGAATCGGGAAGCGTTTGGCACTGTGTGTTTGTTTACATGGCGGCCGGCCAAGGACCACGGTTTTCTCGCAGGTGGAATAGTTTTTCCTCTCACGTGTACCCGCTGACCTGCTTTCCTCTCAGGGCCGCACCCAGACTTTGATTTGTTAATGATTCAACTCAAAGCTGTAACTAGGTTTCACAACAACACTGAAAAAGGGTGCAGAGAGGCACAGGTTAAACAGTAAGCCATAAACACTCAGGTGAAGTCATGAGGAAATAAGCCAAGTGTGGCATATTCTAGCGAATCACACGTGACTTTGACACAGAAGAATGAGGGGAAATACAATAAACATTATCTCATCGTTTGCCATAATATGTCTGTCTCAGATGAATCACATCTAGCTCATACATGTAAAGACTTCACGTGTCGACACGGCGGGATTGTGTTACATTAACTGTTGCTAATGTAGAACAAACAAATGCTGATGTCTAGATCAGTGCTTTCCAAACCTGTCCTGGAGGACCCCTAGCCCTGCACAATTGTGTCTCCCTTATTACATTAAGCTCGTTAGTAGAGACTGCAAGACATTAATTGGGTGTGTCTGATAAGGGAGACATACAAAATGTGCAGGGCTAGGGGTCCTCCAGGACAGGTTTGGGAAGCACTGGTCTAGATGTTAACCTAAGTGTAGTGTAAACATGGCTTGTAACAAACTCGGTTAGTAAACAAACATGCCCCAGTTGAAAAAGACACGTGCGTTATAACCTCAAATGATACGAGAGGTTATCGTACACCTGACATAACTACTAAACAAAGATTACAAAACTATACCAAAAAAATCACTTCTCTCCATATTTTAAACATATTACTACTTTTGTTTATGCATTTTCTTGTGAAAAAGAAGTGTGTTTAATTGTTTTCAATGTGCACTTGTAGTGTATATCTAAAAAAGTGTATTTATAAAAACTATTTGCAGGCAGGGCTTGGTCACTCCTACTACAACTTTGGCGGGTTGAATCAGAGGGTTTCAACGGGTCCTTAGTCTTAAATTTAATTGCATCCTTTTTAAGGACATAAAAAGTCTCAAATGCCTTAAATGGTACAAGAAAAGCCTTCATTATATTTCAAGAGGTCTTAAATTTAGGGTCAAAACAGACAATAATAGCGATATGGCTTAATGTGACGATTAAACATCAAAAGGTTTCGATTTCATTGAATAAATATGAACTGCACATTTGAAAGTCAAAATGCGGCATGGGTATTTTTATATCAATGCATTGCTGAAGGGAACCAAGTGTCTTCAGAAATGTTTCGATGGCATTTTCATTTTATCTTACCTGTACTGCCTGATGAAGTAGCATTTATGAATGAAGCGCTGCTTTGTGTACAGCTTTTACTGGGGAAACAGCTTTATTTCTGCCGTTCCAAAGCGCCACCTGCTGGCAGAGAATGAATTTGCATTGTTAATCCATCTGCTGTTTTTGTTCAGCCCAACATGAAAATCAAACATGAAGCAGCGGATCAAACCAGTGGATCAAAAGAAAATAAATGTGCCTTCTAAAAATTTTAACAATTAAGATATATTAACTAATATAATAGATATTTTTGACTCATCCCTTTATATATATATATAAAATGGATTTAAAGGCTGAAATGGGAAATTTATAATTTCATAAAATTTTAAATGTACATTTTTGTAAACAGAATTATAAAAAGTAATTTTACAGTTTAATATGTTAGCATAGAGGCATAAACTCTTGCTCTACCCCACTCATATGGTATTGATTTTATTTGTGCAGCTCTTAAAAAGGTCTTTAAAAGCCTTCAATTTGATTTTTAAAATCCTGCAAATACCCTGTGAATATATGGCAACAACAGTTTCCCAACAACAAAACTGTGGACAGTGACAATTCTGAGTGGCTAGTAACTTTGGAAAACCACAAGCCACAGTGGCTGGTGAATCAAAAAGTTAATGTCAAGCCCTCCTTGCAGATAATGTAATATTAATTACATAAAAGGTCACTTAAGTGTATTCTTAACACACTTACGTACACTTTTAAAAAGTGCACTTTGCAATAATGTCAAATTAAAGTTTGTAAAGTACATTTAACATTTTTAAATAATCCTTTGCCATTCTTCAAAGAAGTAGACTTATTTAGATGCATTGACTAACATACTAAAGTAATGTAAAGTACTTGATTATCATTTTAACTGTAGTGAGTTATTTGATACTACACTATATCTAAATTTAACATATTTTAAATGTACTAAATTGCAACTTATTTAAATACATGACATACACATTTTAAAATAAATGAAAAGTATATTTTAGTTTACCATAAATACTTGTTAGTGCATTCAACAGTAAACTTCAACCATTTAAATAAAAAAAGCTAATTATGAAATTGCATGTTAAAATGCACTTAAGTACTACTTAAGTGGTCAAAAAAGTTTAGAATTCGCATTTAATATGAATTTAAACTATAATAGATTTAATTTAATCGTAAATAACATGCAATTAAGTGTCCAATAACATTGCAGTGTGCACTTAAGTACATTCTTTTAAACTATCTAATTTACATAATAAGTACTATTTTTAAGTGCACTTTTTTTTTTTACAAGGGTTGGTTCAACGGCCCACAAAGTCAAACAACCTCGCAAGAAACCCAGTAACCTCATTTCACTCCAGAGAGCAGACAGGGAGAGGGAAAGACCCTGAGGTTATATAAATGGCTTCCGTCCGGCTCGGCCCAACAGACGGAGGTGTCCGGTTACAGGGCCAGCCCTCGTTTCCAGGCCGAACAACTTCCTCCGTCCTAAATACAAACACCTGAGGGAGGGACAAGGCTTAGGCCAACCCCATGTGACAGCGAGTTCACATGCACCGGGGATAAACATGTCACTGTAACACCTTGTTGGAGGCCAGAGCGGTTATGTAAAGACCTAACGGCCTTAAACACAGCCAAGGGCACTGCAGGGAGAGGCAGACGAATAGAGGAGCTGTGTGTGTCAGGATGGGGGTTGGGAAGCAGGAATGCATCAGCTGTTGTTATGTAATGGGAACTGGTGTGTGTGTGTGTGTGTGTGTATACATATATTATCATATGCCGTTTAAATGTATGGGGTCAGTAAGACGTTTTTTTAAACTGATCAAAAATGACACTAAATACATTTATATTGTTTCAAAAGATTTTTCTATCCCATTTGTGGGATAATCTAGGAAAATAGAGCAGACTGACACTGACACAGTACAAAGAGTGAGTGAGTGAGTGAGGTTAATCTTGGATTACAAGAGCGAGACATGTCACACCAGCTTTACACATATAAGCACGTCACATTTGCGCAATCCAAAACATACAGTTTTCTGAACAGCCCTATGGGTTCGATTAGCACAGAGCTTGTGTTTTAGTTTCAAGGCTGTGGAATTCTTCAGCAATTAATGTCAGAAATGTAAGGCTAAAATAATATTTAATGGATATTTCTATGCATTTAAATTATGCCTTTTTGAATGGATTTGTTTAAGTGTTGTAGACTTAGTTTAGTTTTTCTTACAAGATGCAATGAAAATGAGAAACAGCATTCAAACTCTGGTTACCTGCATACATGCACCGTGCAACATATAATCCCACATTACATCCCTACATTTATTTATTAAACATTGACTATTGATAGCTTTTTTTCTGACATATGGGAAATAAAAAATAACCTTAATACAGAGTACTACATTAAATTAACATCATAGACTAATGCTATTAAAAAATAATGCACAAAACATTGTAGCAATAGCCAAAAATACATTGTATGGGTCAAAATGATGCCAAAAATCTTTAGGATATTAAGTAAAGATCATGTTCCATGAAGTTATTTTGTAAATTTCCTACCGTAAATATATCAAAACTTAATTTTTGATTAGTAATATGTATTGCTAAGTACTTCATTTGGACAACTTTAAAGGCAATTTTCTCAATATTTAGATTTTTTTGCACCCTCAGATTACAGATTTTCAAATAGTTGTATCTCAGCCAAATATTGTCCTAACAAACCATACATCAATGAAAAGTTTATTTATACAGCTTTCAGATGATGTACACATCTCAATTTCGAAAAATTGACACTTAAGACTGGTTTTGTGGTCCAGGGTCACATTTAATTTAAATTTGTAACCATTTTATAATATTATTTCATGTATGCGAGCTAACATGAACATAAGAAGTTGTATTAATGTCAACAAATAAATAACAATATTTATTAATCTTATTATATATTATTTCATATGATAATTAAAGATTAATACGGCAACAAATGCATTTGCTCATTGTTAGTTAATGCATTAACAGGACATTATCAAATAGAACCTTATTGTAAAGGTTTACTATTTATATTAATTGGACAATGAAACTAAACTTTAAACTAAATATTCAAAAATTGTGCTCATTTTAATTAATCAAATTTCCCAAGCAGCAAAAGTTGATTTTCTGAGTGTTAGTCACATTGATCTCCATTGAGGATTAAAAGGAAAAAAGGAGATGTAAATCTGGAAAATGCTAAATAAAGGTGATATTTTTCAATTGTTTTATGTCTGTCCAGACCGGCATGAGCGCCAGTAGATGTGACTCATTTGGTGGATGCAAATTACAGAGACTGCATCATCCCACAAGGGAGACTCCATGTATTTTCGTCCTGTGTGTGGAAACAATAGTACATTGGGACCAAATGTAGCATTTATTCCCAATCATGTGGTTAGCAGTGGAACAAGATTGCTTGGTTAGGTTACACAAATCTTTGCAGACAAGACAAGTAGCTGCATGACGTTTTGACCGTGACCTACATAATCAAACACAGCGCACTACACACTTTCAGCTAAAAATAAAACTCAAACATGATTGATGTCAAATGAATTGTGAATAAATATGCATTGTGCACATATTCAAATGCATCTACAAATTGAAGGCAAATCAAGCAGGAATAACAGAGTTTAGATTTGTTTTAAATTGGATTGTTGATACAAGAAATTCAACTAAAATCCCTGCAGGTAACTCACATTATCTGCCGAGAAACTAGGTTATGATGGCGAAAACATTGATAAAGTTAATGGGAAAGCAGAGGAAGAGTAAGGTGTGTTGATGGAGAGAAAAAGAGAGAGAGGGAGACAATGAAGGGCCACCACGTGAAGGGAGAGTGTGTGCTGTCTTCAGTGCTGCTAGCAAGCGTGTGTGAGCGAGAGCGGCCAGTGTAAGCAAATGACTCATCCTGAAGGAGCCCCTCCACACACACACACACACACACACACACAAATGCTCACGGTAAACGAAAGCACGGAAAACACATTAAGTCATCATCCAAATGAGAGAATGGCAAGGATAGAAGTGGAAAGAAAAGTGTTTTTCGTCCTCTTTTTTACCCCCCAAGTGTCACGTCTCGTGGAGGTAAGGAGAACGCAGGAGTCGCAAGTAGAATGACTTTTAATAACAAACAAAACGTAGGGTACACACAGATCAGTAACAAAGTAGAACGGACAAACACTAAGGGAAAACTCAGGACTTATAAACATGGGAAGAAATCAAGGAGAACTAAAACAGGTGCAGGCCATAATCAAATCAACTTGACTAGAACAGGAAAATAACCATAAGGAAACTCAGGAAGGACAGGGGAAAAACAAAGAACAGAGTCCAAAACACTGACACCAAGATGGATAGAGATAGCACACATATACAGCGGCTGAGCTAAGCAACACTGATCTGGGCACTGGGTGAAAGTTCAACCCGGCTCTGAGATGCAACAGCTCGGTAAATGCACACAGCAATGCTGGTGTACATCATTATAGCTCGTACGCAAAGAAGTGTGTTTAACAATGTTGCCAGGTTTTCACATCAAAACCAAACCTGCCCAATTGCTACTCAAAACAGCCCAAAATTAGCCCAATCGCGTTTCGAGAGGGTTCCCAATAAAAACCGTGTTCCGTGGGGTAAAATACATGTTTTTTTGGCAGGGTTCCCTTGGTGAAATTCACATTTTAGAGGCTAAATATCACGTTATTGGGGTCACTTCAATCCACAGACATGAAAACCCTTACGAAACAAAAATATATGGGAATAAACTGCAAAATATAAATGTGATATATTATATAATACATTTCCATATATTGGAAACTAGTGCTTATATTTTTCAATATACAGCAATATATACATTGACAATATATGGCTATATATTGATACATACAAATATATTTAGAAATGAGGACAAAGATAAATCTAATATTCATAATGTTTAATCCTTTGAGTATATATTGCTCATAGATGTTCCCATATAAATGTGAATGTATGTACACACATATATACACACATTCACTGAATGAGTTAAAGCATATTCTAGTTCCAGCATGCTTTGCTTCTGACTGATAAAAGTGTTATTTCATGTGTTTTTGCTCAATATTAATATGGGGGGAGATCTGTTAGTGTTTAATGTTGTATTATTTTGAAATGTAAAAGGATTTCTAGTATGTGTAAGTTTGTGGGGTCACCATTGTTCAGAAGAGTCGAGTCTGTGGACAGGATGATGATTGGCCAAACAGTAAATTATATATTACTATATTTAAAAAGTAATGGCTGTGCACTTTTCTGCACAGTGATAGTCTGTTCACTGAGTGTTTAGTATGAGAGGGTGTGCTTATGCTCTTGTAAACTAGCTATATTTTAAAATATGGAACATGTATATCATAAATGATTGTTAAAAATAAGAAATATATATTTCCATAGATGTGTGTATATACTGCATGAATAAATATATGTTCAATATATTTTTACACATGCAGTACCATATCTTTATCTATATATTATAAAGTGTATTACTGAATATAAAATTACATATATTGTGATATGCAAGTAAATATATTGTAACATATTTGTCAATATATGAAAGCGGCAATTCCTTATGTATTATTCAATTTATTATGGGAATAATAAAAAAAACGGTGTTTAATTGTATTCAATGTGCACTTGTAGTGTACTTCAAAAGTTATATAAATATATATTTATTTATTTATTAAATAGGGCCACTTAAGTGTACTTAAAGTTCAAATCCACTTTCATGATTATGCTCCTTAAGTACACTTTTAAATAGGTATTTTGTCAAATAGTTTTTTTGTGCATTTTATACTTCCAGACAATATAAATAATTATGAAATTACATTTAAAGATGAACTGGGTGGGTCAAAAAGCACTCTTAAATTCAGCTAGTTGCATGTAATATAATGCAATCTATAATACACTTTCATTTAATTGCAGTTTACATGCAATTAAGTGTGTGAAAACATTAAGCTACATTCTGTTTGAACTTAAGTATATCTTTAAAGTATGTTATTTCCATAAGTATTCTTTTTAAAAGTGTGCAAAATTGGACTTTTTTCACAAGAGAATATCTGCACTTTTTCTGCTTTCTCT
Organism: Schizothorax lantsangensis; assembly: GCA_027422415.1. Lineage (NCBI taxonomy): Eukaryota > Metazoa > Chordata > Actinopteri > Cypriniformes > Cyprinidae > Schizothorax > Schizothorax lantsangensis. Next base: position 12,588,286 of record CM049840.1, read on the forward strand.
GCAATGGGGGGATTTTGGGGGAAAGTCATGGGTAAACAATGTAAATGTGATAAATGGAGCTGGAAATCTAAAATTGTTGTCAAGTTTAATATTTAGTAAAAATGTGCAATTCTATTGAAAATTACAGTTAATGCCACACTGTAAACCCTAATGTTGTCTTTACTTAAACAATCAAGTAATGTTGACTAAACATTACTTAAAATTTTGCATTTTGTCCGTCGCTTAAAAATATGAGTTAATTTAACTTATTTACCTTCAAAATGCATAAACTTAAGATTTCAAGTATTGTGAGCTCAAAATCATGATTAATAGGTCATTGTCATTTTCACAAATGTAGTCTTCTTGACTGTACAATTCTAATACCGTGTGTATCCTTTAAGTGCAAGGTCTTTTCTATATTTTATCAGAAAACAAATGGCTTCAATTACAATTATTGACCATAATGGGAATAAATTTAGGCTATTTATTTTTATTTAGGAAAAAAGTTGATAAATGAACTTCAATATATACAAGTGTTTTTGTGAACTGATATATAAAATATATATAAAATTTAAATATTTATTTGGATGCAATTAATCATTTGACACCCCTATTCAGAATGTTTTCCATTTGTTCAATCAGTTTTGAAAAAGTGACAAATTGACGATTATTTACCTAGCATTGCTAAACCGTATCATTTTCAATGGGGAAAAAAAATCTAAATAAACTGCATCTTGATATTTTAATTGTGTGTTTGTGTGTGTGCATATATAAGGAGAAATAAGTAATATAAGATCTTGAAAAACAGTAAAAACAGTATATTTAATGGTCACACTGATAACTCCAAACAACTATACAATGTATCCAAAATAACTACACCATTCTAAATTTCATATAAAAGGCCATGGAATGTCTCATGTGCTCCTCCATTGTATCAATCCAGTAGGAGATAATTTGGCTTACTACACTCTGGGACACATAAAACATTCAGCAAGATCTCCTTGAAGTAAATTCAAGTTCAGCTTCATCATGGTCATCAGAATTTGATCCATTATGTGCATGTTAAAACTGAAAGTGTAAGCTCCCGCGCTTACGTTCTTGCTCACATATCATGCTTACGCTGTTCTTCCTTTAATGTGATTGGCCATGCAATGAGTTCCGCCTAGCAACAAGAGAACTAATGCACTGATTGGTGGATTACAAAATTGGTCCTTTTGCCCTTTTTGACAACACGATTCAAGACGAAGTTTTTCTTCTATGTTCGGTAAGTAAAATTATGTAGATATAATTATTTTAAGTGAAATATGCTTGTTTAAATCCTTGTGGTACGTTTCTATAATAAAAGACAACGCAGCCATAATTACAATATTTCCCAGTCAAACTTTGCCAGCGTAGCCATCAAGTAACGATATGGATCTGTGATGGTATGATAACTGAGGTATCAGATTGTTCTTTATTTGATTTGTAATACTGAACCATATTAGTTATACACTTAATAATAGTGTAAACGTGTATTTCTGTGGGAAAGAACTTGGCAGCCACTTCCGAGATAAATTAACGTTGTTCCCCCCGTTCAAATTTTCCAACCTTGCCATTAGTTAACGACATTTTCTTAATGATTTTGTGATGTTACAATTTTATTGAAACGACAATGTATTTCTTATTTTACCAGTGAGGTGTACATATTTGATGAAGTCACCTAATCGTTTTTCTTTGAGAGAAAGAACATGGCAGCTACTGCTTAATGTTAGACCATGTGGGTTAGTTTTTCCCGGTGAACTTTGTAAGTGTCGCCATTAATTAACAATATTTTGAGGATAATCTTCACAATCTCACCTTGAGAACTCGACTTTTTTCACATTTAGACATTTTGACAGCGAATTCTAGGTTAATTGTGTGTTATGAGAACATTGCAAGTTTTGCTACTTTAGCTGAGACTAATTAGGCTAGTGATGTTTCATAGATGGTGAAATTACAGACCATCTTCACACTGGTCACCAGTAATTAGCTACAAAGTGATTTACTTATTTAACAGCTGTATCTATCTGATGTACCTTCCAGGATAATTGTCACTTTTTAGAGCCAGAGACCTTTATTTGCACATTTAGGTTTATTTTGGATAACATTGTAAGATTACCATCTTAATTATAGTGTAATTTTCTTTGTTTTTGCACTGACTTTGTTCAATTTAATATTTTCAACTTTTCTGTTATAGGTGAGATGAGACAAGGACATGTGGAAATGTAAGTATTGCATTTTTGACTCTGCAAAAAGAGGTGTACTTCTCAAACATTATCGTTTAAAACATGGTGCTCATACAAAAACTGTACCTTTTCCATGCCTACACAATGACTGTCTTTGTATGTTCAACTCCATTAGTAGTTTAAAAGTTCATCTGGCAAAAATTCATACTAAAACACAATTGGGACATGATCGGGAAATAGCACCACTTACATTCACTTGTCAGCATTGTGAATTTTCTGAGCCGGACCAGAAGCAGATTTTCTGAAGCACTTGCGTAGTAGACATTTGAGTAAAAATGAAAAGATACAGTGTCCCTACAAACATTGCAAGTTTCAAAGCAGTGTTTATGCAACATTTAATGCACATTTAAGTAAGAAACATAATGGACATGACTGGAGAATGCTAAAGCCAGAAATAGTTTCTGGCCAAAGTGATGAGAATGAGAGTGAAGGACAAGAACAGGTTTCTTTTGATGAGATTGAAACAGAGGATAATGAAGGTGAATCAGCTGATTCTGCTGATGTAACTCATTCTGATTTAGCAAATCAGTTGGAACACAATTTGGCTGGCCTTTTTTTATAATACATTTGTAATACATTTTTTTGTCATTACTGGGTTAGTTCACCCAAAAATGAAATTTCAGTCATTACTTTCTCACCCTCATGTCATTCAAAACCTGTATGTCCTTGTTCATCTTCGGAACACAAATTAAGATGTTTTTGATGAAATCTGAGGTGGTTTCCCCCCCTCTATAGACAGCAATGAAACTGACACTTTCAAGTCCCAGAAAGGTAAGAAAGACATCGTTAAAATAGTCCATGTGTCTACAGTGGTTCAACCTTAATTTAAAGAAGCGATGAGTATTTTTGTGTGCCAAAAAAAAAAAAAATGAATAAAACAGAAATAACGACTTTATTCAACAGTTTCCTATAAATTAATAGTTACTTTTTTATTTTCTATTTTTTCCACACAAAAGTATTCTCGTTGCTTCATAAAATTATGATTGAACCACTGTAGTCACATGGACTACTTTAACGATGTCTTTCCTACCTTTCTGGACTTGAAAGTGTCCGATGCGTTGGAGAGAGGAAATCGTCTCAGATTTCATCAAAAATCTCTTAATTTGTATTCTGAAGATGAAAAAGGACTTACGAGTTTGGAACTACATAAGGGTGAGAAATTAATGACTGAAATGTAATTTTTGGGTGAAATAACCTTTTAATTACTTACTGTCATGTCGTTCCAAACCCAAAGACTTTTGTTCATCCTCAGAATACAAATGTAGAATTTTTATATAAAATCTGACAGCTTGCTTTCCCTCCATTGACAGCTACGCAACTGACACTTTCAAGTCCCAGAAAGGTAGGAAAGAAATCATTAAAGCAATCCATGTGACTCCAGTGGTTTAAGCTCAAATTGACTTGGGTGCTTTGTTTGCCCAAAATAAAAAACAATTTACAACTTTACACATTATCCAAAAAAAATTACTTAACATTTATCTAGTACAGGATTACTTTAATGATATCTTTACTATCTTTCTGGGCTGTAAAGTGCTAGTTGCAAAGGCTGTCAATCGAGGGACCGAAATCTTGAGTTTTTTATATTTTTTTATATCTTCATTTGTATTTGGTACATGTACGGAAGTCTTGCAGGTTGGGAACGACGTGAGGGACAGTAGATAATGACAGAATTTACCTTGTTGAGTGAACTAACACTTTAATACACATTTGACACAATTTTGGAGTTTTCCTTGGTGTGTTCACATTTCAGTCAATAGTAATTACTATGTTTTACTTGTTAGATGTCTTCTCAAGAGAAAACTCTCCTAAGAGTTATACTGACAGAAGGGGACATAAGGAAGGTCTCACTGGCCAAGAATCCTGATTCAGTTGATGCCTTGGTTGTTGCTTTAAAAGAGAGTTTGGGGCTTAATTACAACTTTTCGCTTCAGTGTGAAGATCAGGACTTTGGGAATGCACTTTGCAACCTAACAGACATATCAGAGCTTCAAGATAGAGCTACACTGAAAATCATTCCTGTAATTGAACTAGGGATGTGCGGGTCTAGTCGACTAGTCGACTAAACGGTACAGCTCCTACTAGTCGACACTGAAAACAATAGTCGACTACACGAGAGAAAAAAAAGAGATGATTTTATCATTCAAATTACCATCATTTTAACGTTACATTTAAAACATTTGAAAGAACAGTTAAAATAAAACTTTTGAAAAATAATTCATATCAAAATATTTAAATATATAAATATTTTTAAAAGCGTATCTGGGCGGAAACTATAATTTTACCTCACATGCATTTTCTTCATGTCAGTTGCGCAAGCTCCATGCGAAAGACCAGCAAGGTCTGGGATTATTTTGAATTAGAAGGAAATGGAAACGTTTTTTGTAAACTGTGTAATGTCAAATTGGCTTACAATAACTTTACTGGAGCTATGCGTAATCATATTCAATACAGGCATGTATCCGTTCGCTTGGAGGCTAGCCAAAGCCAAATGTCAATCATGTCATACACTACAACCTGCCGCTGCGGTCCGCGATCCTATCCGTGCTGTCTATTCCTCTAAACCAGTGGTTCTCAACCTTTTTTTCCACAGGGCCGCACTATGGTCCAAGTGCAAGTCTCACGGGCCGCACGCATGTCATTTACATATTATGTCATCAATTCAAACCAACCAGATTTATAATATTATTTATAGCCTAAATATTATGATATGATATCTAAACGATTACATTTATTGAAATAAATAAATAATTCTACTCACCATTAATAAAACACCTGATGCTGTCGTGAGCTGACCAATTTTGTGAAATTCTGCTCGAAAGGAGTAACAGCACAATGAAGTTGTGATTGTAAGTTGCAGAAGACGCGCACGGAAGCGTTACTTGACGCGCGACACTGCAGAAAGTGTGCATTCACAAATGTAGCCTATGTTGATCCAAATATGGAAAGCGTTTTCGAGTTTAATAATCTGAGGTTCTCTCCAGAGATGTTTTGCCACATCTCTGTAATTAAGGATGATTGCTGCGTAGTAGCCTATGGTGTTTTCTTTTTACCTGAACATCTTCAAGTGAGTGGGGGGGCAAACCGAAAGTCCAGCACTCTCTTCACTGCTGATGCTGCGATGATCTTGTTTGAATGCGTTCCTTCGCTGGCTTCCTTCATTTTCCACATTTCGTTTTCTCCCTTAACAAATTTGTCCATTCTGATGCTCAGTTTTACAGAACTAATGGCTGCTGATGACTATTTGAATTGAATTCTGCCAAAGTGCGCGCTTTTAAGTGTTCGTTAAATGCGTAACATTAATTACGTGAGTACATTGATTTGCTCATGTCTGAAAATAATATATTAAAAACAAAATTATTTTACATAAAAAAATTATAGCTTATATTTTTTAGTAATTTTTTAATTAATGTAAAACCTAAAATGAATTGTAAAACTGAAAGTTATTTTTTAATTGTGTTCAAACTGTAATTCAGCATTCAGCATGGTGGGCCGCATTTGGATTCGTGACAGGCCGCGGGTTGAGAACCACTGAACGAAGACCCACCTCGGTGGTGGTGCGGGATTTCCAGGCTCTTTTCAAACTGTCTGCTTGCTTGTAGTTATCTCTCTGTGTGCCTGTGACTTCAGTTCCTGCCGAGCAGGAGGAACTGAAGTTCCTCGTGCTTTCAAGTGCAGAATTTCCCGTCTTTCTCCAGACCAGACCGTTAACAAAATTCTCTGAACAAATGCGCATGGTCTGAGTAAGTAAAACGAGCATGGTTTTGTTTTTAGACAATATAGCCAACATGAAGTACATTTTTAAAAGCCATTTTAATGCTATTCCTTGATAAAATTTCCTATTGTTTTTTACTTTTGTTTTAATATGTTGGCTAACGTTATATGAAAATGAAGAATTCTGTCAGTCTATTGATTGGTTTTCCATTTCTGCATTGCTCCAGCCGATCTGAATAAATAAGCTATGCACTGGTTTATGAAGAGTGTATGCTCTTCATTTTTTTCTGTTTAACGACCGCCTAAAATTAATTGATGATAACGTGAGGCAAGCATACGGCATAATCGTGAACTATTTTTAGCAGAATTCATTGAGGGATTTGACAGTGATTCAAAGATTAAGTATTTCAACTGTATGCTGTTATATAGACAAGCACTTTTTTGTGTGCCATTTTTGGGGGGTTTCTAGCTTTTAGACTAGTCGGATACAAAACTTCCGTTTAAACGACTGTCAAATTAGTCGTAGCGCACATCCCTAAATTGAACTAGTACCATTGAATCGAGAGGAAGTACTGGATGACTCTGCAAGCACAGCCGACACAGTGATACTTTCTACCTCATCACAGGAAAGGAAAACGCAATGGCCAAAAGAATTTGAGATCCCTTCCTTCACAGTTGATGTTGAATACCGCCTGCGACAGGGCAACCTGGCCTACCTCAAGGACAGCACATACCTCAAACTGACCAAAGAACTTAAGCATGACATCCTGGAAAAACTGTCCGAAACCATGTTCAGCTTCAAAGCCTATCCAACAAATGATGACTATGCACAGGTTGCTGCTGCTCTGGTAAATAAGCATCCATGTCTTCTGGAAAGTGGTTCATCTACCGGCTGGGGGGGGTGGAAGAACAGTCTAAAATTCAAAATGGGGAATTTTAGATCCAAGATGAGAAACTTGGGATACCCTGATGTAACCATTAATGGAGGAAGGAGAGGCACAAACAACCCTGAAGGAATGCCATCAAGAAAACGCATAAAGAAGCCAAAGAAATGTGAAATCAACTTTCTTCCAAACTTTCCAGAAGGACATAATGATGACAGCCTTGAATCAGTTCGTAAAGAAATTCAAGATGAAATGAAGACGAGAACACCCAGTTCATCCCTTCTGGCACAACAGATGGACCTGACTTTTGCGCTTAGGCGTAAAGAGATAGTTGAGTCTGCACCTGCAATCAGTGACATGCTTGAACGTTGGCCTGCCCTCTTCCGTGAGCCTCAGGTAAGTCGCTTTTCTGTTTTCAATGCATTAAAAGGACTGTTCACCTAAACAATTTTCTCATTTAGTCACCCTTATGCAATGTAAAGTTGGCATGATGGAGTACTTTTGCAAAACACATTTAAAGAAAAAACAAACAAACAAAAAACACTATTTCTTAGCCTCTTCATTATTTCGTAATTATTTCTTAGCCATGTAAAGCATTTCTGTGTGAAATCTAATGTGATTATGTGACCTGGCCTTGTCTCCCCCCAGGTTTGCATGGAGTTCAACAGAATTACGGGCAAAAATCTAAAGCAGGAATTCTACGAAAACCTGGACAGACACAGTTCACGGTTCATGGAGCTTTTTAAAAACAGAAGGGGGACTCCTGGTCAGCGCTTGTTGAACTTTTTACAGCAAATAAAGGTCAGTAATTATTTGTCTTATTTAACATAACTTAAAGGTACTGTGTAGTTCATCCAAAAATGGAAGTTTTGTCGTCATTTACTCACCCGCAGTTGTTCCAAACCTGTATAAATTTCTTTGTTCTGCTGAACACAAAGGAATATATTTTAAAGGAATGTTTGTAACTGAACAATTTTGGGGCAGCATTGTCTTCCTTAGTATTTCTTTTTAGTATGTACATGTCAGTGGTGCCCAAATCTGCTTGGTTTGGAACAAATTTAGGGTGAGTAAACAATCACAGAATTTTCTTTTTTGGGTGAACTATCCCTTTAAATTTTGTCAACATGTAATTTATTTCTTATTTTCATATCAGTAATCTGTTATGTATAATAGATAATCTAATATTTAATTTAAATCATATATTCTCATAACAATGCCTAAAATAGATTGATAGTGAGTTTTTCTGGCATTAATAGAATTTCATGTTTTCCTCTAAAGTCAGCACAGCCAACTGAGGTCCGAACCCTTGTTCTTCGAGGACTGCCTATCATGCTTGGAGATGATGACTCTTCTTTCTTCAAGTCATGTTTAGTAAGTACATCTGTTCTTAAAAGGGATAGTTCACCCACAAATGATTACACCATGGTTTACTGACCCTCAAGCCACCCAATCAGAGTTATAATAAAATATATCCTGGCTCTTCCAAGCTTTATAATGGGAGTGAATGGGGGATGAGATTTTGAAGCTCAAAAAATTCCATCCATCCATCATAAAACTGCTCCACATGGCTCCAGGGGGTTAATAAATGCGTTGTGAAATGAATCAATGTGTTTGTGTAAGAAGATATCCATATTTAAAACTTTATAAAGTGAAACTTTCAACTTGCGAAGAAACTGTAACACCTCTCGTAGTTCAAAACACTTAAGGTACATCCTACATCATACATCACATTACTTGCACTTTTATTGTAAATTGAATATGGTCCACCGGAAGCTGGATATTTTACTTTATTGAAAGGCCCGAGTGTGAGTATATTTAAATTTTTGGGTGAAGTATTCCTTTAATATACAAATGTGGCCAACTTTTTTTTATTAAATGTCATTTATAATGCATACTTTAAAAAGTGTATACCAAATTCTTTGCAGGAAGCATCTACATTTGCATAAATTCAAGTGTATACATATCAGTATAATGCTGGATTAGGGTTAGTGATTTGAAACTTAGTGCACATTCTGATAAACATGCATTGATGATAAACCTTTGATTCCTGATCACAATACTATATTTATACCTGTTTTTTCACTAGGTGACTGATAATCGCAACACTATCCTTGATGTGCCAGTGGGGATCTTATTCGAGGACACTGATCTTCAGCCCCCCAACTCCTTGCATTTGACTTCTTCGATTGGAATAATTCTTGAAGGCCAAGTGGTGATGGACAAAATGCAGGACCTCCCACAGGCAATCTGTCTTCTCTTTGGTCTGATTTACGCACTAGACCTGAATTACCCAAAATCACTCGCCAAAACGTTTGATTTCATCCAGCGTGTACTAATGTCAATGGGACAGAATGCTCTCAAGCCTAGAGTGCAGTCTCTGGCAAACCAGCTATTTGCTTAAGAAACGTCACTGATACTTTAACACCACTCTTTGTTTGGGGTTTTTCCCCCTTGATTTACTCCATTATCCATTTATGAAGAATAAAAAGTATGTTTAAATTGTTAAATGCAGAGTTCTACAACTGATGTGCAGTAGTTACTTTGGGTTACTCGTTACAGTAGTTACTTGTTGTTACCATTGTTACACCTCTGTAGTGTGGTTGTGACCCAGTAATATTTTCATTACAGTATAGTTTGTACTGTAATATTGTGACATTTGGGCCAAAGGCACTGAACATGTTCAGTATGTTTTATTTTAGTTTGCAGTCTTTGCACAAAGCTTAAACATTGAAATGTAGTAAGAAAGTAATTATTATATTTAGCATACATGTTCAGTACATTAACAATCGTGAGGCGTAAAAAGTGTAATTATTAAGTGCACAGAGTTGTACAATTGATGTAAGTGCACTTATGTTGGACATTTTTACTGTTGTTACCACCTTTACAGTGTGGTTGTGACCCAGTAAATTTCCACTACAGTATAGTTTGTATTGTAATACTGTGAAATTTTGGTGAAAGACACTGTTGAGTATGTTTTTAGTTCGCCATGTTTGCACAAAGCTGAAACGGTCAAATGTAATAGCTATGTTTACATTAACATAATTGTGATACTTGAGTGAAGTATATACAGTGGGTACGGAAAGTATTCAGACCCCCTTAAATTTTTCACTCTTTGTTATATTGCAGCCATTTGCTAAAATCATTTAAGTTCATTTTTTTTCCTCATTAATGTACACACAGCACCCCATATTGACAGAAAAACACAGAATTGTTGACATTTTTGCAGATTTATTAAAAAAGAAAAACTGAAATATCACATGGTCCTAAGTATTCAGACCCTTTGCTTTAGTAGTATTTAGTAGAAGCACCCTTTTGATGCAATACAGCCATGAGTCTTTTTGGGAAAGATGCAACAAGTTTATTTGGGGATCCTCTGCCATTCCTCCTTGCAGATCCTCTCCAGTTCTGTCAGGTTGGATGGTAAACGTTGGTGGACAGCCATTTTTAGGTCTCTCCAGAGATGCTCAATTGGGTTTAAGTCAGGGCTCTGGCTGGGCCATTCAAGAACAGTCACGGAGTTGTTGTGAAGCCACTCCTTCGTTATTTTAGCTGTGTGCTTAGGGTCATTGTCTTGTTGGAAGGTAAACCTTCGGCCCAGTCTGAGGTCCTGAGCACTCTGGAGAAGGTTTTCGTCCAGGATATCCCTGTACTTGGCCGCATTCATCTTTCCTCGATTGCAACCAGTCGTCCTGTCCCTGCAGCTGAAAAACACCCCCACAGCATGATGCTGCCACCACCATGCTTCACTGTTGGGACTGTATTGGACAGGTGATGAGCAGTGCCTGGTTTTCTCCACACATACCGCGTAGAATTAAGGCCAAAAAGTTCTATCTTGGTCTCATCAGACCAGAGAATCCTTCAGGTGTTTTTTAGCAAACTCCATGCGGGCTTTCATGTGTCTTGCACTGAGGAGAGGCTTCCGTCGGGCCACTCTGCCATAAAGCCCCGACTGGTGGAGGGCTGCAGTGATGGTTGACTTTCTACAACTTTCTCCCATCTCCCGAATGCATCTCTGGAGCTCAGCCACAGTGATCTTTGGGTTCTTCTTTACCTCTCTCACCAAGGCTCTTCTCCCCCGATAGCTCAGTTTGGCCGGACGGCCAGCTCTAGGAAGGGTTCTGGTCGTCCCAAACATCTTCCATTTAAAGATTATGGAGGCCACTGTGCTCTTAGGAACCTTAAGTGCAGCAGAAATTTTTTTGTAACCTTGGCCAGATCTGTGCCTTGCCACAATTCTGTCTCTGAGCTCTTCAGGCAGTTCCTTTGACCTCATGATTCTCATTTGCTCTGACATGCACTGTGAGCTGTAAGGTCTTATATAGACAGGTGTGTGGCTTTCCTAATCAAGTCCAATCAGTATAATCAAACACAGCTGGACTCAAATGAAGGTGTAGAACCATCTCAAGGATGATCAGAAGAAATGGACAGCACCTGAGTTAAATATATGAGTGTCACAGCAAAGGGTCTGAATACTTAGGACCATGTGATATTTCAGTTTTTCTTTTTTAATAAATCTGCAAAAATGTCAACAATTCTGTGTTTTTCTGTCAATATGGGGTGCTGTGTGTACATTAATGAGGAAAAAAAATGAACTTAAATGATTTTAGCAAATGGCTGCAATATAGCAAAGAGTGAAAAATTTAAGGGGGTCTGAATACTTTCCGTACCCACTGTATGTGCAGAGTTGTACAATTGATGTACTGCACTAGTTAATTTTGTTATAACCTTTACAGTGTAGCTATGACCCATTTCCATTACAGTATAGTGTTTACTGTACTTTAATATTGTGATATTTTGTCAATAAAAAGTCAAAGATTAAATATGCTGTTCATTGTTTTATTTCAGTTCGGTGTGCACAGAGCTTGCAGTAAAAAGTAAGAACATCATTCAACAGTTTGTTACAATTCCATGTTGAGTTAACTTAAATATATAAGTACAATTAAAATTAATACCAAGTTAAGTGAGCGTAATCGTGTAAGTACATTAAATAAGCGCCAAATTTGGTGAACTGAACGATTTAAGTATAGTCTACAAAACCGCCAAGTTAAATAAACTTTAATATGCAAGTTTTGGGAGACTCCATTACTCAATTAAATTGAGGCAACGAGTTTACTCAATCAATTTAGTTCAGTAAACTTATTAGGGTTTTCAGTGCAGATTCATTGTGGAAAAGGTAACGTAGGTGACGTGAGAATTTACTTACCAAAACAAACAAAACATAATAATTACAATAATAATCTATTATTTATCCAAATAAAGACACTTAAAATAAGGAATATTTCGCAACCTATATTTTCCCTTCTGCACTTACAGATCATCACATTAGAACTAGCAGCAATGGCTTGTGATATTGCTTTTATATTGAGGAACTTACACTTTTGACGCAATATTGCCCGATACTTTTTTTGTATGTTTTGCAAAAATAATTCCAGACAAAGGCTTGGCGGAACCGTGGCAACGAGGAAGACTCAGTAGGGAGTTTCTGGAATAATTCAGTGACTTTCAAAGAATGATTCAATGACTCATTCAAAGACATTTGTCTGTTTCGTCTACGAATTAATCAGCATTTTTGAACAAATTGGTTTAAATGAGCGCTCTACTGACTCACGTGTAAAGACGGTCACTTTGCACCACCTAGTACTTTGTATCCTTTAGCAACAGAAAAACAAGATATTGTGTTGGAATAGCAATGGATTCTATTTACACTAAATAATTTCATACTTTCATACTTGCTGAAAGTAATGACTGAAAAGTATTTTGACCAATAGCGTGCACCGCAGGCATTGTACAATCATGGCTTGCAAGAAGGCGGGATCTAAAAAGAACAGTAAAATCAATGCAAATACACGTACATATAATGTAGAAGCACATCAATAGGAAAAGTAAGGCAAAACACCTTTAGGCAGTTTAGAAATCCCGGCAAGGGCATGTCTGGGAAAATTAGGACGTATGGTCACTCTCTTTGATCATATTATTAGGAAATCATAAGGCAGCTAAAAATAAATTACAATGATTCGATTCGCCTCCTGAGTCTCTCATCACTAGTTCGTATTGAATCCTGTGCATCTAAAATAAGATTTTAGGTTGGCTTTCAAATTGTACTTTTCAACAACGAGAATGTGGAAGAATGTGTTTAAGGGTACTGTGACAGAACATTTTCTTGGTGAACTCTTTCTTTTCTAATTTCAAAGCATCCTTTGTCTGAATTTCACCCGTTATCTGATTGGTAAATCGCAGTGATTTTCATGCTTCGCTTATTTTGCACACGTATCATGAGGGGAAATAGCATAGAGATCATTGGCTGGCCCTTGTTTCATCATTCCACAGATTTACATGATTTTAGGAGTGATAGAGGACATTTATCATCCTGTCTTTCAGCCGCTGAATAGCTGATTTGGTGGTGTGTCATCATGTTGAAAGATGGGCCATCTTCCCATTTTCAACTTCCTTGCTGCAGGTTTTAGTTTCGCCTGTAATTTGTACCATCCATCTTCCTTTCTGCTGACAAGTGCTTCAGTTCCAGCTTATAAGAAATACTCCCACAACAGGTTGCAAATTCTATGATGATTTTTACTTGGTATTATGCATCAGAACTACAGCTGTTGATATTAGCCGAAAAGCTGATCTAATTGCAGCAACTTTTGTATCACAGCCAATATGTTTTTCACAGGGGTCAGCAAACTTTGGTAAGCAGGCCACTGCTGGCACGTAAACACTGACTCACAAGCAATAAGACTGAGAGAGAGAATATTATACACTCTCAGAAAAAAGGTACAAAGCTGTCACTGAAGCTAAAAGGTACGTCTTTGTATGTTATTTACACCTAAACGGTGTATATTAGTACCTTAAAGCTTCATATTAGTGCTTCAAAGTACATATGTGACCCTGGACCACAAAACCAGTCATAAGGGTCCATTTCTTTATAAAATTGAGATTTATACATCATCTGAAAGCTGAATAAATAAGCCTTCCATTGATGTATGGTTTGTTTGGACAATATTTGGCTGAGATACAACTATTTGAAAATCTGGAATCTAAGAATGCAAAAAAAATAAAAAAACAATATTGAGAAAATTGCCTTTAAAGTTGTCCAAATGAAGTCCTTAGCCATGCATATTACTAATCAAAAATTATGTTTTGATATATTTACAGTAGGAAATTTACAAAATATCTTCATGGAACATATAAGAAAAATCTATAATTTTGGCCCATACAATGTATTTTGGCTATTTCTACAAATATACCCGTGCTACTGAAGACTGGTTTTGTGCTCCAGGATCACATATTACTACCTAATGTGTACATAAAAGTGCCTTTTGAAAAGTTATTACCCCAGTGAGTGTGTCTGTTGATATTTGATCATTTTATTTAGTTTAAAATGTAGAAGAGTTACTTTGTAAATGAAGACATTACTTAAATATATAAAATAAATACATTTTGTATAAATTATAATTTAAAGAAATTGGTTCGGAGTCCAATATGGAAAGTTGAAATAAATCACTAAAATAGAAAATTAATAACCAAAATTATGAAATAATATGAAGATCTATGCAAATGGTACACCTACGGGTACAGTCAGGTCCATAAATATTGGGACATCGACACAATTCTAACATTTTTGGCTCTATACACCACCACTATGGATTTCAAATGAAACGAACAAGATGTGCTTTAACTGCAGACTGTCAGCTTTAATTTGAGGGTATTTACATCCAAATCAGGTGAACGGTGTAGGAATTACAACAGTTTGCATATGTGCCTCCCACTTGTTAAGGGACCAAAAGTAATGGGACAGAATAATAATCATAAATCAAACTTTCACTTTTTAATACTTGGTTGCAAATCCTTTGCAGTCAATTACAGCCTGAAGTCTGGAACGCATAGACATCACCAGACGCTGGGTTTCATCCCTGGTGATGCTCTGCCAGGCCTCTACTGCAACCGTCTTCAGTTCCTGCTTGTTCTTGGGGCATTTTCCCTTCAGTTTTGTCTTCAGCAAGTGAAATGCATGCTCAATCGGATTCAGGTCAGGTGATTGACTTGGCCATTGCATAACAGTCCACTTCTTTCCCTTCAAAAACTCTTTGGTTGCTTTTGCAGTATGCTTTGGGTCATTGTCCATCTGCACTGTGAAGCGCCGTCCAATGAGTTCTGAAGCATTTGGCTGAATATGAGCAGATAATATTGCCCGAAACACTTCAGAATTCATCCTGCTGCTTTTGTCAGTAGTCACATCATCAATAAATACAAGAGAACCAGTTCCACTGGCAGCCATACATGCCCACACTACCACCACCATGCTTCACTGATGAGGTGGTATGCTTAGGATCATGAGCAGTTCCTTTCCTTCTCCATACTCTTCTCTTCCCATCACTCTGGTACAAGTTGATCTTGGTCTCATCTGTCCATAGGATGTTGTTCCAGAACTGTGAAGGCAAGGGACTGCTCATGATCCTAAGCAAACCACCTCATCAGTGAAGCATGGTGGTGGTAGCGTGGGCATGTATGGCTGCCAGTGGAACTGGTTCTCTTGTATTTATTGATGATGTGACTACTGACAAAGCAGCAGCAGGATGAATTCTGAAGTGTTTCGGGCAATATTATCTGCTCATATTCAGCCAAATGCTTCAGAACTCATTGGACGGCGCTTCACAGTGCAGATGGACAATGACCCAAAGCATACTGCAAAAGCAACCAAAGAGTTTTTGAAGGGAAAGAAGTGGACTGTTATGCAATGGCCAAGTCAATCACCTGACCTGAATCCGATTGAGCATGCATTTCACTTGCTGAAGACAAAACTGAAGGGAAAATGCCCCAAGAACAAGCAGGAACTGAAGACGGTTGCAGTAGAGGCCTGGCAGAGCATCACCAGGGATGAAACCCAGCGTCTGGTGATGTCTATGCGTTCCAGACTTCAGGCTGTAATTGACTGCAAAGGATTTGCAACCAAGTATTAAAAAGTGAAAGTTTGATTTATGATTATTATTCTGTCCCATTACTTTTGGTCCCTTAACAAGTGGGAGGCACATATGCAAACTGTTGTAATTCCTACACCGTTCACCTGATTTGGATGTAAATACCCTCAAATTAAAGCTGACAGTCTGCAGTTAAAGCACATCTTGTTCGTTTCATTTGAAATCCATAGTGGTGGTGTATAGAGCCAAAAATGTTAGAATTGTGTCGATGTCCCAATATTTATGGACCTGACTGTATATTATACAACATAAAACATTAACATATAACACACACTACTGTTCAAAACATTGAGGTCAGTAAGATTTCTTTAAAAAAATAATAATGCTATTCATCAAGGATGCATTAAATTGATCGAATAACAATGTTACAGAAGATTTCTATTTCAAATAAATGCTGTTCTTTCAAACTTTTATTCAAAGAAAAGATGTATCATGGTTTATGCAAAAAATATTAAGCAGCACAACTATTTCCAACATTAGAAATTAGTCATTTTAAATTGCAATCATATTTCACAATGTTCCTGGTTGTACTGTATGTTTGAACAAATAAATGCAGCCATGGAGAACAGAAGAGATTTCTTTAAAAGAACAAACTTTTTCTTTTAAAAAAACAAAACAAAAACAGTCTATCATAAAAGTCTTCATAAATATTGTTTCATAATTTGAGTGATTATTCAATTGCTAATATTTCACACGTGATATGATGCAGTACCATTATGCCCCAATTAGGGGTCAGGATTTTAGGTCAACTGTTCAATTTTACTCATTACTGTAATGGGACACTTTGAGAAAATGATTACATGTGGATTAGGCTTGCATATGCTTAAAACAATACAAGATTTTCTTTTTAGGCCTTCTGATTGTGATACTGTCAGCATAAGTGCATGTGCATAGATTTTGTGTGTCTGTTGAACAATGTTGTGCTTGCATGGGACATATTTTCATGAGACTCACCCCTGTGATTCAGCTCTTTCTCTTGAACATATTCTGGTTGACTCATTGCATCTGTTTTGTGTCTGTGTGTGAGTTCCTGTTAAATGATGTTGACAAAAGTATGTAATGATAAATGTGGGTGTGTTTATACATAACAGCTTGAGTAAATGTGTGTCTGACTCTGTGTTTGCACGTACACAACCTTTAGTAACACATCCATGCCTCCACAAGCTTGCGTCTGCGCGTGCTTCCTTGTGAGAAGACAATTTGTCTCTCAAAATAGAAAGTATGTGTCAGATAAGAAAAACAAACATTGATTACAGGAATAGTCACATGATTCACTACGAGATTATTGACTTCCAATGAAGTCGGTCGGTCTGTAAAACGATAAGGTCAATATGAAAAGATTTTTATCACTATGATAAAACTCATTTATCTTGTAATGTTTTGGTGTTTTATATGGCTGTTTTCTTAAGGCTCTTAAAGTAAAGTTTCCAGTAAAGAGCCAATAAAATCAAATATGGATTATAATAAAGTGAAATTCTAATTGTGTGCAAATGATAATTATGGAAAAATAAGAAATAAATATCAGTTAAAAGTGATTTTGAATTGTCACAAATACCACATAGGAGCAGAGGTCTTTCACTTAATATTCAGATTAAAGTTCAATCAGTATGACTTTTTGGTTCTTGAATTATTACTTTGGCCCTCCCAAAATCCATAATGCACTACTGTTTAAAAGTCTGTGGTCAGTAAGATTTTATTTTAGTACTTCCATTTAGCAAGAATGCATTAAATTGATTAAAAGTGACAGTAAAGACATTTATAATATTACAAGATTTCAATACAAAAGAATTGCTATTCTTATGAACTTCCTGAAAAACATGAAGCAGCACAACTTTTTTCAACATTGATAATAAGAAATGCTTCTTGAGCAGTAAACCAGCATATTAGAATGATTTCTGAAGGATCATGTGACACTGAAGACTGGAGTAATGATGCTGAAAATACAGCTTTGATCACAGGAATAAATTACATCATAAAATATATTGAAATTAAAAATATTTTTTTAAACTTACAATAATATTTCACAGTATTACTGATTTTACTGTATTTTTTATCAAATAAATGCAGCCTTGGTGAGCAGAAGAAAATATTAAAATGTTTCCTCCTTGGATTATTTACATGTTTTGTTAAACCTAAAGTTTAGATTGGATTACATTTCAATAATTGCAGTCAAAATAATCTGTTTAGATTGTAACTTCCCATCTACACTGACAGTGAACAATGTGGCACAATAAAACCAGAACATGGTAATCAAAGAAACACTAACGCTCGATTTCATCATTCTAGTTTCGACACGTCGCTCACATTCAGTGTAGACAGTAAAGCTGTCAGGCCGCTGGGTCTGATAAATCATGGGGTGCTCTGTATCCCCGTCCGCTCCCACGCTGCAGTCCACTCGGGGCCGGGCACATTGCACTGACTCAGGACCTGCTCTTGTCTTGTCTGGCGCAGGGCCTGGACTGAAAACCCCACAGACCTGCCAGAAAGTGAGTCAGTCTTTTCCACCCAGACACACTGAACATGCTGGAATGCAGCGCTCTTCTCTCTCTATTTGTCTCGGACTTTCACATTCTTTCTTTCTTTATTCCGTTTGAAAATGTTCACCTCACCTCTGCTATAACTTCCCCAACATGCACCAATGGTGTTGAGGATAAGACATTATTTCAGTACCAAGCAGTAAATATCCACGTCCAAAATTTAAGATAAAGAAAAAAAAAGGAAGAAGATGAGGAGAAACCAAGATTACAAAATAGAATTTCACCCAACTTGTTACTACATAATGTTGAAAGGTTCTCAAAAGGCTTTGTTTTTTGCCATCTAGTGGCCAAAATACCTTACTTCATTCTTTTTATTTATTTTTTACTCCAGTCTTTGACCGAAACTTCACTCACATAGAGGAAACCTGTCCTGGGATCCCCAACTACTGCACATTTTGTTTGTCTCCCTCATCTACCACACCTGATTCAACTCATCAGCTCATCAGTAGAGTCTGCAAGACTTGAATTGTTCAATGAGGGAGACATTCAATGTGTAGTGGTGGGGGCCCCCAGGACAGGTTAGAGAAGCACCGTTTAAAGTGCCTTTGGAGTTATACAATGCAACCATAAACACATTTTTTTGGGTTATGTATTTTGACCAATTGCACGACTTTTCTATTTCCTTTCTATTTCAAACAAATAAATACGTGGAACTGAACTGACCGTTATTACTGATACTGACAGAGCCTGCACATTGTCTCAAAGACAGTCACTAGACGCCACCAACTGGCGTAATGATATTACTGCAGAGAGAGTCACTGCAAATATGCATGACATTTCTAGTCAAAAGAAACACTTCAGAACTGAGTATAGAATATTATTTTGATTACAGAAATCTCTACTCACACTTCTGAAATGCCTTAAGATTTCTAAGCTTTTCATAACTGTGAGAATCCTGCTGATAATTCCATTTAGTTTTTTATTTACCTTTTTTTTTCTTTTTTTTTTTTACTACTACTACTATTAATAATAATAATAATACATTTTTATAGAATTAAGTGTTCAGATTTGTCGAAACATTGAAATTTGGGCAGAACTAGAGGACAAATGTCAAGTAGAGGCTGTTAAATATTGAAACCTAGATATCATTCCTTTTTTTAAGACTACGTGAATACATGCAGACGACACTGAAAACATCAACACGATGTGCATCCATCTCACTCACCTCCGCCTTCTGTCAACCCTGCCCTGTTTTCATCCTCCACCACTGACTTGACCTGACAGCATTAGAGCAAATAAACAGTTTCACTCTTCATTAATAAACAGCAACATTTCTAACCAATCACTATTTCTTTTACTACTTACATCGATTTTTGGCACTTTAACCATGAAAAGCATATAGCTGTGTCCATCATTCACTTTTTTAGCCACAACTGGCTAAAGTGGCTAAAACCACGATGTGCTTGAGGTGATTTTAACACGTTTTCAAGAAACGACTAGTAGGCTAAACCTTTTTTACGACTAGTCTCTTTTCACTGAATCGTTGTAGACAGCGTTCAAACGGATCAATGTTTGTCACTAGAGCTTTAAATCAAACCTGACTGTCGATCACTAAAGATCACGTGCTGATCATTTGTCATCAAACGCCTCTTGAACGAATGCCTGCCACTTTTATGTGTAAACGTTATTGATTCGCGTTCATTTTATTGGACATTAAAAGCAACTATTTATCATAGGCCTATAAATCGAAATTATGAGATACGTCACAACAATTATGAGATGAAAATTCGATTTCTTTTACAAAAAAGGTAAAACTATGACAAAGTCGTAATTATGAATTTAAAAGTCATCATTTCTAAAAAGTCAATTATAAATTTGACATTTCATGGCCAAATTACTTATCTCATAATCCTAATTTACATAAATTACAGAATTTAGACTTTATGTCTCATAGTTATGACTTTTATCATATAATTTTGATTTACCAAGGCCCTCAGAGGAACAATTTTGAATTGAAAAAACTATATTATTCTATACTTTTTTGTTTTTTTAAGTCACCGAAGTCACTTTCATCTACTATAACATCATAAATATAGGCCTATAAGTGGCCATCGATATACAAAGATGCTTTTTTGTATCTAGTAGGTGCTAACTGACAGAAATTTCACACTTTAATTTGGGATGTGAATTATGGATGAAGGTTAGTCTAGGAATGAGAAATCACACAGTAAGCTTTTAAAACAAGGTATTGCCTATAGATCATTTTATGTAAACGGGCCATAATTCAATAACAAGCGGAGAACAGCCGTGTCTGAATCAGTGAAAGTGTGCTGGACTGTCTAGGAACCCAGACACACAAATCCTTTGCTTTTGGCTCAGTATTGTACATTAGTTAATCTTGGTTTCCACTTACAGACCAAAGCTTGTTCCATTTCCACAGAATCAGAATCAAAAGCCTTTTCATTAATCTTTTAGTTCAGATTTCTTTATTAATTTCTCCACATATGATCTGCTGAAATCACAGATATCTCCATGCTGTGATCAGGTCTTCAAAATGCAAAACTGGAAACAAAACTGCTTTAAGATTTGCTAATCATGGTTCAATATAAAAATGTTTATGCAATTGTGACTTTGGATGCATCTTGCTGTAGTGGCAGAGACTGTTTAGCATAATCAGCCATGGAGAGCATTTTCTACTAGCTCATTTCAGTGCTATGATTGCCTCTTTTTACATCACAGCAAATCATAAATCTGTGCACAACCATCTTTCATCTCAGCTCAGCGTGTAGATTGTGTTTATTGCAGTATGTGGATGGGCGACCGTTTCATTTCGGTGTTTTACATCGAGAGATGACAGAATCTCAAAAGAAAGTGATGCAATGTTTTTCAGACACAAATGCACAAATCCTTCAGTGAAATATTGCAGGGTTCAGAATACACAGTGGAAAAATAAAATAAAATAATAAAAATTACATTAAAATAAAATAAAAACAAAATATAAATAAAAATAAAAAACTAAATAAAATAAAAGATCAATGCAAACTATTAAATAACTACCATCTCATATTGCACATAGCATTATATCTACAATTTCCATCAACTAAAATAAATATTGTTTTACTAACATATCTACATTAAAATGTATCTGATCGATAATATAATTTATCTTCTTAATTTTACTCTGCAAGAGCTTGTATAAGTCCATGGAAGCACAGAATAATTGTGTAGAGTCAAGTTAGTTGAATTTGATGCTGATGAAGGAGGATATAATACATGGTATAAAAATATCCACTGAATGTTCAGTAATGCTGCCACACTACCTCATTCAATAATAAATGATTATAGTTTTTAAAAATGGATTCATCAAATGACATGTAACTGAAATCACAGATGACAGTGGATGTGAACGTGTGTCTCTGGAATGCCACTGCACCTGTTGAAGCGGCTCGTCTTCTCACACACACACACACCATCATCATGCTGTAATCAGGAACACTGTGAACTGATCATGTGTTATCCACAGGCAGTCTATATAGACACTGACCTATATAAAAGTCTCATCCCAGGCCTCTAGGTGTATGATTGTGTTTCTATTCAAAGTTAGCACATTATCGTACAGTGTATCTTAGGCGGTCTCATTATGACAGTCAGAGAATGAGAGCTGAAGGTCACTGAGAAACTTTGCTTCATCCCATTATCACTGCACTGAATGTGAGGAATTCAAGAAGGTGCAGTCTGTTATCTCTCTCTTGTCATTTAAAACAATTTAAAGCACCTGGGTTATGAGTTCATGAAACTGAACCCGTGATATTTGTCTTTCCAATGAAGAGTCCTACATCAACATCATTGAAGCTATTTACTTACTTCATGTTCCTAGTTTTATCATGCATGTTCGTTAGTGCTTGTTATTCCAAGGAAACAAGTTATTCATCAAAATGTAATAATGTCACCAAGCCCTGATATGTCAACCTTTCACAATCCAATTAAATGCATGCTTATAGTAATACTTCACCCCAAAATAAAAACAAAAATCTGTTTCTCATCCTCAAGCCATCAAAAATGTAGATGAGTTTGTTTCTTCATCAGAACAGATTCATAGAAATGTAGCATTACACCACTTGCTCATCAATGGATCCTCAGCAGTGAATGGGTGCCGTCAGAATGAGAGCCCAAACAGCTGATAAAAACATCACAGTACGCCACAAGTAATCCACACCACTCCAGTCCATCAATTAACATCTTGAAAAGTGAAAAGATGTGTGTTTGTAATAAACAGATCCATCATTAACACATTTTAACTTTAAACAGTCACTTCTGGCCAAGATACGAGTCAATAAATAACACTTCTTCCATTGAAAGTCCATCCCCTGTAGTTCTCTCACATCAAAATCCACAGACATATTTGTTTAGAAATGTTTTGGGCTGCTTTTTGCTTGTAAACAGTGCTTGAACTGTACACATTTCTCTCCTGATTCGGACGAGATTACTTTTCCAGTGCAAAATTATGGATAGAGGACTTGCATTTTAGCCAGAAGCAACAGTTCAAAAATTAAAGTTTAAAAAATAAAATTAACTGATGGACTGGAGGTGTGTGGATTATTGTGATGTTTTTATCAGCTGTTTGAACTCTCATCCTGACGGCACCCATTCACTGCAGAGGATCCATTGGTGAGCAAGTGGTGTAATGCTAAATTTCTCCAAATGTTCTGATGACGAGACAACTCATTTACTTCTTTGATGATCTGAGAAAATGTTCATTTTTGGTTGAACTATTCCTTTGAAGCTCATTAATTAAGTATCCTGTTTCACCCACAAATGCATCTAATAACTGAAGTAAAATAGCTTGCGAATGCCATTGAAGTCGTCATCAAATCCCAAGGTGAAATGTGGGCCAGAAATAAATGACTTGTTTTCGGTCTCAGACATCTCTTGACAGTTTTCAAAAACTGTTGCATTAAATATGAGTCCTCCAGAATCAAAGCTGAATTTGCTGTTATTTTGTGGCTCGTCCTGATGACAGTGAAACAGAGCGTATGAGTTGTTTCCGCTGGCCTTTTGGGCATCGACGTAGAACAAAGTCATAGTTGGCTGATGTAGACATGGCATAATATACGTTGGCCTTTTTTGGAATATGCAACTCTACAACA
The DNA here is from genome assembly GCA_027422415.1 of Schizothorax lantsangensis. NCBI lineage: Eukaryota > Metazoa > Chordata > Actinopteri > Cypriniformes > Cyprinidae > Schizothorax > Schizothorax lantsangensis. The sequence goes on from CM049840.1 coordinate 12,611,723, forward strand.
AAAATATGCATAAGAATTATAAACATTGCATATGTGCATCATTTTTAAAAAACATAAGATTAACCTTACATTCATAGATTAAATTTACACATATATATAGTGGGTTTCAGAACTTCCTCTAATTTAATAATGACTAATTTTATTCATTAAAATCAGTTTTCAGTACCTCTGCCTTGGGCCAGAACTTGTACAAGGGTGAAGTCCTGCTCACTAACATCCTCCAGGTTGTGTTTTTGCAGAGCTCTCTGGATCACCTGGGCCGTCTTATCCTGACTGGTCAACTGCGCAAGAAATCATGAAGAAAAAAAAAATCATAAAAGCCAGTTGAGAAAGAACAGAAACCATCCAGTTTTTGCTAAATATTTACAGAAACTTAAAAGAAATATTCCACAATCTTTAGTAGGTGATATTCAGCAGAAGAGGATATGAATGTGTACTCAAAGAACAGGTTTTGAATGATGTGGATTTATGCACAAATGATCTGCACTCCTCTTTGCAGATCCTCTCCAAGTCATTAAGGTTTCGAGGCTGACGTTTGGCAACTCGAACCTTCAGCTCCCTCCACAGATTTTCTATGGGATTAAGGTTTAAGGATTAAGGACCTTAATGTGCTTCTTCTTGAGCCACTCCTTTGTTGCCTTGGCCGTGTGTTTTGGGTCATTGTCATGCAGGAATACCCATTCACGACCCATTTTCAATGCCCTGGCCCTGATGGTGCATGGCCCTGTCCATCGTCCCTTTGATGCGGTGCAGTTGTCCTGTCCCCTTAGCAGAAAAACCTCAAAGCATAATGTTTCCACCTCCATGTTTGATGGTGGGGATGTTGTTATTGGGGTCATAGGCAGCATTCCTCCTCCTCCAAACACGGCGAGTTGATGCCAAAGAGCTTGATTTTGGTCTCAATCTGACCACAACACTTTCACCCAGTTCTCCTCTGAATCATTGGCAAACTTCAGACGGGCCTTTACATGTGCTTTCTTGAGCAGAGGGACCTTGCGGGCGCGGCAGGATTTCAGTCCTTCACGGCGTAGTGTGTTGCCAATTGTTTTCTTGGTGACTATGGTCCCAGCTGCCTTGAGATCATTGACAAGATCCTCCCGTGTAGTTCTGGGCTGATTCCTCACCGTTCTCATGATCATTGAAACTCCACGAGGTGAGATCTTGCATGGAGCCCCAGACCGAGGGAGATTGACAGTTATTTTGTGTTTCTAACATCTGCAAATAATTGCACCAACTGTTATCACCTTCTCACCAAGCTGCTTGGTGATGGTCTTGTAGCCCATTCGAGCCTTGTGTAGGTCTACAATCTTGTCCCTGACATCCTTGGACAGCTCTTTGGTCTTGGCCATGGTGGAGAGTTTAGAATCTGATTGATTGATTGCTTCTGTGGCAGGTTGTCTTTTATACAGGTAACAAACTAAGATTAGGAGCACTACCTTTAGCACTACCTAATCTCAGCTCCTTACCTGTATAAAAGACACCTGGGAGCCAGAAATTTTTAAAACTTTTTAAATGAGAAAGGCGGTCCTAAAAAAACACGGTTCCTGTCCCATACTCACCAGTATGCTCTTGTACATGTTGCCATTGTTGCAGAACTCCACGCTGACCCTGATGATGCACCAGTCATCCACCTGTCTGTTGTAGAAGGGCAGGGAGGTCATGGAGACCGAGCGCTTGTGGGAGGAGGCCAGGTGAGGGTGAGGGTCAGCTAATGCAGAAGAAGAGGAGGAGGAGGAAGATGGACTCAGATTGAGGTCCTGCTGAGAGCTGGAGGATGAACTAGACACAGTGGAGGAATCAGGAGAGGAAGACGAGGGAAAAGCCTCAGTGTTCTGACCACAGCTGGAAAGAGACTAGAGATGAGAGGAGACAGTCACATTTTAGAGACATTTTTAACAACATACCATTTCACCAAGCAACAGTTCAGGACTGGTACAAATAGATTTGGATGATTAGATACAAACAAAATACCAGGCGACAGGGATAATGTAAGGAGTTGAATGGTCAATATAATAACTGAATGATAAATCACATCAGTTTTGTTGATTTGAGCTTAAATTGTTTTATTAAGTGAGAGAAATGATAGCAAATGAAACTAGCTACGTAGAAAATAGGATGCTGCTGGATACACCAAGGTTAGGGGTTCAATTCATGTTAAAATGTAGCTTCAATGCATCTAATCAAATGCATGAATGTAATGTTGAGCATACATAATTTTATCAAAACTGAATAGCAGCTTCAAACGATGGAAGAGATTAGGACAAAAATTTCCAAGAATTTGAAGCATTTGAGTGCTGACGTCTGTCTGTCCCTGAATACGGTGCAGCGGGCATGACTCCTGACACAAAGCACGCTTTTTAAATGCTGTGCTTGAGTCATGACAGTGACGTAAACACGAGCGGTGGGATATTAAAAACAAGGACAGAAGCTTTAAGAATGTCAAAGTCCTTAGAAGTGAACAGTGATTATATCTCGATGACCTTAAAAACATAAAATGGCTCTTATGCTCACCAAGGCATTTGCTTGTTCAAAAATACAGTAATAACTGTAATATTGTGGAATATTATCACAATTGAAAAGAACTCTATTTGAATATATTTTAAAATATAATTTATTCCCGTGATCAAAGCTGAATTTTCAGCATTATTACTCCTTTCTTCAGTGTTGCATGATCCTTCAGAAATCATCCTAATATGCTGATTTGCTGCTCAAGAAACATTAATTCATATCTAAATATGAAAAGAGGTGTATTAAAATAATTGTAATGATAGTTAGTTTTTATTAGGAATAAAAAAGTGAAAGTCCCTACTGATGTCTAAATACACTAAATGAAACTGTCTAAATGAATAAATGTAAATGTGTATGTGTTCACAGTCAAGTACCGGTGATATAAAAGACGCTGATTGAGAAGCGGATATTTCCTCAATTTCAGAGCCGCTGGATCCTGACGAGGACACGCTGATCTGGTCTGCGTTCTTTTTGGACCCCTCGTTCCCTGACAAGAGCCTGCAAACACAAGATTTCTCCTATATTATGCTAATAAAAGCTTGCAGCTGACAGGACAGTTGCAGCAAACTTAAGTTAAAATGGTGTTTAAGCTGAACGTATACTCACGATGAGAGCTTTTTGGTGAGAGTTCGGTGACTCCAGCCGCTGTTGGATGGAGAAGTGTCATGAGGAGTCTCCAGGTGTCTGGAAAATTCATAGCTGAGGACAGAGAGACATAAGCACAATTAAAATCTAGGAATAGGAGTAATGTCATGCCAGATTTTTTTGGGAATCTCTTTAAAGTTATAAAATTATTTGTAAAACTTCAGGCCGTAAAATACTTCAACTTCAGATTTCTATTCTATTCATTTTTATTTTATTTTTTATTTATTTATTATTTTATTTTTTATTTATTTTTATATTTTATATTTTATTTATTTTAGATTTATTTTACAATTTCTAAGATTGTTTTGTTCTGTTATATAAGATTACACTTCATTCTGTTGTTTTTCATTTTGTGTTTGTTATATATTTATATTATTACAAATGATATGATATTTTTGTAGTCTCACCTCTCCTGATCAGACAGCAGTTTCTGACTCTGTAGCCAGGCAGTGATCTGAGGATGATGGGGTAAAACATACTGGGAACACAAGGCCTGCAGCTGACGGATCAGCCTTAAAATCTCATATTCCTGCAAAACAGTGGGAGTAATTCCCATGAAACAGAGAGGCAAAGCAGAAACATACAGAGCAAGAGGTTAAAGAGGAATACAAGGAACAAAGCCATGACTGTTACGTAACACACCCTGTGCAAATAATCAGTCATGAGATTAATATCAGTGTGCCTTCAGAAGAAGAGCGTGCTCTGTAAACATAAAGCTATCTCTGTGGCGCTAACGTCAAACCGCCACTTTACAGAGGACTTCATATTTGTTCAGAACGGACTCTTTAATATCACACCAAATCTACAGCAACAACAACATCTGGACAAAGACGGCTTACTTTGGGTACATTTAATTAGACAGCTAAGAAGATAAACAAAGAGAAGTACTCACCCGTCTCCTCTTTTCAAAATTAATGAGGCCACCCTGTTAATAGTATTAACAGAAATAAATCAAAATGATATAATGACAATTCTGCATGTGCACCAAATGAAAAATGGATATAAATAGAACTATTTTACATTTTCAAAAGAAAATATGAATGATGCAAACATCAAGATGTTGCTAGGTGTCTGCTATCTTTTCCTTAGTTGCTATGCAGTTGCTAAGGTGTCACTTGAGCGTTGCTAGGGTGTTGCTAGGGTGTTCTGATTGGTCACTAGAGCGTTGCTAGGGTTTTGGGCATGATATTTAGGTACATTGTAATGCAGCTACTTGATGTTCTGATTGGTTTTAGCATATTTTCTTCTAAAGTATGTGTTGCAAAGGTGTTGCTAGGGAGTTCTGGCTGGTCGCTAGAGCATTGCTAGGGTGGTGGTGTGCATGATTTTTGAGCATATTGTAAAGCAGCTACTATGATGTTCTGAGTGGCTTTTAGCACATTTTCTTCTGAGTGATGCTAGGGTGTTGCAAAGGTGTTGCTATGGAGTTCTGGCTGATCGTTAGAGCATTGCTAGGGTGGTGGTGTGCTTGACTTTTGAGTATATTGTAAAGCAGCTACTATGATGTTCTGAGTGGCTTTAACACATTTTCTTCTAGAGTTGTCTGTGTGTTGCTATGGCATTGCTAAGGTGTTGCTAGGGTGATCTGAATGTTCACTAGGATGTTTCTAAGTGGTTGCAAGATAGTTGCTAGGGTGTTCCGCATGTTTTTAACACACAATAATTTGACTGTTTGGGTGTTCTGAGTGTTTTTAGCGCATTCTCTGCTAGGGGTATTTAATCTAGTGAAGGCATTCTGAGTGTTGCTAGGGTGTTGCTGGGATTTGCTAGGGTGTTCTGTATGTTTTTAGCACACAATAATGTAGCTCTTAGGGTTCTCTGGGTGTTTTTCAGCGCATTCTCTGCTAGGGGTATTTTGAGTGTTGCTAGGGCCTTACAAGGTTGTTGCTAAGGTGTTGCTAGAGTGTTGAAAGGGTGTTCTGGATAGTCATTAAGACGTTTTTTAAGTGGCTGCAAGGTAGCTGCTGTGGTGTTCTGCTGATTTTAGTGCCCAGTTATGTGGCTGCTGGGGTGTTTTGGGTGTTTTTAGGGCATTCTGTGCTAGCCTAGGGTATGGTTACTAGGGAGTTTCTAGGTGTTTGCTAAGCAATGGAAATGTAATATGTTGCATGAGCATCACTAATAAAGGCAAGCACTCAGTCATTTCTAAACAAACATGATTCTGATTCCAGCCTCACCTCCACAGTGTCCGGTAGGGCAGTGTCCAGCATGGTCAGTACTGTAAGGTATGTCCCCAGATATGGAACCGTCCCTCCAGCTGAGCTCTGTAAGAAATCACTCTGCTGTTAATCACCTGAACAGCACCACTCAAAAACACTGATCATTAAACAGAAAAAGTGTGCCATCTGTCATCTTTACCATCTGTTTTGTTAAAGGGCATCTCTTGGATGTTTTTGTGGAGGTGTTATCAATGTCAGTTTGACTCCCATCCTAAAATATATGAGAAACAGCATGTAGTCAAGCTAAGAGGTGACACTCAAATAATTATAAAAATGCATAGCATAAACAAATACTAGGTAAAATAGTCTGAACTGAGCCCTTTGTTTTTTGTTCATCGGTCATAAGAATAGTGCAACTCTGAGATCAGGCCATTGCTCTGATAATCTCAGCACACTCTGGTCAAACAGAGAAGTCAGTTTTAGACAAACATCACCTGTGTCTCAGTCATAATATCATAAGTGGATTAAGAGAGAAAAGAACTCCAAATGTGAGATCAAATGTTTTCCACTTGAAATTGCAAAAGATCAGGCCATTGCATATTGATTATCTGATCTTTTCATCATAATCTCAGCGTTGTTATTGTTAACTATATCTGTTAATTTCTGTAAATGAAACAAAGCTGAAACAAATACTAGATTAAAAAAACAGAAAAGAATGTTGCCTTGTGTCTGAAAAAAATAGTAACCTTTAGACCCCCCATATTGGGAAAACTGAAAATCACTAACTTAAAATGGTAACAGCTCCTGTCTGAGCCACACACACATTGTGGTGTCTTTGGAAAGAAGACCCTTTGGCCTTTAATATCATCCAAGTTGTGATGCTCAAAAATATAAAAATTAAGACTGAGTGCCTTGATAAAAATTGTACCAACTGAATTATGTTTTTATTTCATATAAAAATACATGAAATCAGTCCTGGAGAAATCCAGAAAGATGGGTTGAAATCAATGTCTCATGTTTATATTTCAAATCTGAAGAAGATACATGAAAAATGAGATTCCTGCAGAATTTTTCTAGTCGTTTGAGGAAAAATATTTACCAAAAGTTCTAACACTAAATTCAATTCAGTTTTTCAATTATAAAATGTATACGAATCTTGACATCGTACAGTGATTTATTGAGCACTAAAAAACCATAATAATAATTTTTGAGTGATGAAAAAAAACAATAATAATAAAAAAAAATAACTTAATTACATACTGATTTCCTGACATTCAATGCTCTCCTGCTCTCCTGCTCATACATTAGTAATCACATGCTGACGATCATTCTACAGACAAATCACTGATGGCTGCCCAATATAGTCAATATTCACATTATAATGGCCTTTTATTGACTTCATTCACATGATATCTGTGAACTGTAATTACATTATTATCAGCCATAGAGATGTTAATCATACTGATACAGGCACATTCTCCACAAAACACGCAAACATATATGAAAACTGCTGAAGAAGAAAAAAAAGAATGTTTATTTGTGCTAAAAAGATCGCTAAGTTACGCCCCATCAGATGACAGGTGCGTCAAGCGTGCGTCATGCGCCGTCGCGAGGGAGCGCCAGAATTCAAAAATCAATCTCCGTTATCTTTGACTTTTTTTTTTTTGGATGATTTCAAACATTGTCTGCTACAAAATCGTGCTGTTTTTTTTACCACCAAGACGCTGTTTTTGAGCGTAATCTGTTCATAACGGACACAAACAATAACTCTCCCTGAAGAGATGAACTAAACAAAGGATTATCGATCTAAATTACAGCGTTGTTGTTTCTTGGACTAAAAGTGCTCGATGGAATGTTGTTCACTGGACCCTTATCTTTCACACTAAACCAGGATTTACAGCAGTGGATATGTTTGAGAGTCGTTATCAGGATGAATATGGTATTAACTCTTTTTTCTAATGTTTTGGTGTACTGCTTACACAAATTTAGCAAATACATTCCGTATAAGCTTTCTATCGAAAAACAGCGATCTGTCGTCGATGCACTTAGATCAAAATGATATTAGTTTTCAAGAATTTTGTCCTGTTTTACTTTATCTGTTTGAAAAAATTTGCAAACAAACAGGTTAAGGTTAACATTAATGAAGTACCGAAATAAATAAAATCATTAAAAAACACTAATAAAATCGACAAATGCACATAAAATTAGTTCAAATTAAATTTAAATAAAACTGAAAATATAAAAATGAAAGCTATTTTAATATATATATATATATATATAATAAATTCTATGATGGTATATAAATAATACTAAAATAATACTGATGTGTTCATAGCTTACATCCACAAAGATTTCTCGGCTGGTCAGAACACAGTTCTCATCTGGGAACGTTTCACACAGGTTCTCAAAGACAGACATGGCCTCTCTGGAGATACACAATCAGAGGTTTATAACAATATATGGCTTAACCATAATGTTTTCCAATGGCTCAGGTTTTCTACTAAGCCATTGGGAAAAAAAACTATATAGAGAACAAAACCAGCTATACCAGACCAGTGTTGGGAAGGTTACTTTGGAAATGTAATAGGTTACAGATTACAAGTTACCCTTTTTAAAATGTAATAAGAAATGTAACTATTTCAATTACTTTATTAAAGTAATGATTTAAAGTACTATTTAATATTAAAGTAATGATTAAAGCAAATCCTGATTAGATTTGATTACTTTTTCATTACTTTTCTAAATTTCTAACAAATGTTTTTAACTGTTAATCATTTTCAAACATTTAAAGCAGTCCGGCTTAGCCTTACAGTAGACTTTTAAAATCCTTCATCACTTGAACTAAGATTGTAATAATTTAATTTTAAATCACAGCCACGACAAAACCAGTCATAAGTCGCTGGGTATGTTTGAAGCAATAGCCAAAAATCTTTCATGTCTGGGTCAAAATTATAGATTTTTCTTTTATGCCAAAAATCATTAGTACATTAAGTAAAGATCATGTTCCATGATATTTCAAAGATATGTTTCAAATATGTTTCAAAGATATTTTGTAAATTTACTACTGTAAATATATCAAAACTTCATTTTTGATTAGTAATATGCATTGCTAAGAACTTCATTTGGACAACTTTAAAGGTGATTTTCTCAATATTTTTGCACCCTCAGATTCCAGTTTTTCGAATAGTTGTATCTCGGCCAAATATTGTCCTATCCTAACAAACCATACATCAATGGAAAGTTTATTTATACAGCTTTCAGGTCACATTTGTGCAGTGTATCTGTACCTGCTGACAGCAGCCCATGTCTTCCTTAGTCTGTAGATGGGGTTGGACTGAAGGGCAGACAAAATGGCCTTAAGAGAAGAGAAGTTCTTCAGCTCTCTGCACACCTGCGTGAAAAGAAAAGTCATTCATTAACACAATTTTTCACATGATCTTTGAAAGAGTCTTTAAAAAGACTAAATAATCTCACATGGATAGCATGAGAGTGATTTTGAAACACTGAAGATCATTTAAACCTGCACCTGTCCCTAAAAAGAGCGAACCTGTGCAATCCGAACCCATTTCTCAATGACTCTGGCTCTTTGTGTGACAGACGACGAGGATCGAAGCAGAGAAGTGATGACCCAGTTGGTGACTGCATTGAACTGAGCGATGGTGGCCCAAATAGTGGGTGAGAGGTTCTCCTTCTTGTCCCGTTGAGACCACACACAGCCCAGACACTGGAAAGGGACCACCTTCATAAACAGGTCCTACAACATCAGGAACACCAACATTACAAATCTACATGAACATGCGGAGTCAAACAGAAGCAAACAATAAACACTGACACTCACAGCATCCATTCGTGTGAGCTGTTCTGCAACATCCGTAACGGAGAAACCCATGAAATCTGCCAGGTTATCTGACTCATAGTCTCTCGCCTCCTTATTCAAAGCTGATTCTTCTATTTGATCAACTGGACCACCTGCCACAACATCTGGATGTGCAAAAGACAAACAAATCATGGCTACACTGATTCAAGAGGCTAAACGTTGAGATCTACATGCATCTTTCAGCCGATAACAATAAAAAACATAAAATGATGTGCACTTCAAACAAAAAAAAATGCGATAATTCTCAATATATAATTCAGCAATTACCTATCTATATAACTGAGAGACTATATAGAATATTTGTGCATTTATAAAAATTAAAATGTGTGTATATTCATAAATAAAATTAATTTAAACATTCATTTGTAACACTGCAGGACTAGTTAGGTGACCTGCAAAAAATAATAATATATGAAAAAGTTAATATTAAATATGGTAAAAATATACACTAACTAAAAGTGTATTTTTTTGAAAGACGTCTCTTATATTTACCAAGGCTGCATTTATTTGATCAAAAATACAAAATAAAAATAAAAAATTGTGAAATGTTACTATTAAATAACTGTATTAAAATGTAATTTATTCCTGTGATCAAAGCTGAATTTCAGCATCATTACTCCAGGCTTCAGTGTCACATGATACTTCAGAAATCAGTCTATATGATGATTTGCTCAAGAATTATCGATGTAGAAAACAGTTGTGCTGATTAATATTTTGGTGGAAACTGTGATACATTTGTTCAGGACTCTTTGATGAATAGAAGAATCAAAAGAACAGCATAAATGTTAATTTATATATATTCTCAGCCTATAACAATAGCTGACTGACGAGCACATCAAATAAAAAAAGTGATGATTCACAATAGATTATCCAACAATGACCTTCAGCCTGGAATTTCTTAAGGAGTATTTCATAGTGCTTGGCCAGGGGGAAGAGAGCGGGGTGTCCTCTCAGCTGTAAGCACATGAGACGCAGTGACGAGTGCATGGGAGCATCCCTGAAATCATCACTGTACTCCTCCAACCACATCTGAAGCACAGTCCACAAAGAGCTGGGAGGAAACCAGGAAAGAAGAAAAAGCTCATATTGAAGCTGTATTTAAAACTGTATTACAGAAACTGTACAAATTGACAGCACTATAGAGCCACAGTGTTATATACACACACACACATATATACACATATATATATATACACATACACATACATACACCGTATTTTACAATATACTGTAGGCAATAGCCTATATGACGTGTGTGTATAATACAAACATCAGCATTGTAAATCAACAATGACAGTTTAATCAATGTATACCGCACATTAAAGGTTAAAGGTGACAAAAATCATAGTATATTTTTACCTGTTAGGGTAATTGATGCTGTCAAGCGCAGAGGCAAGGTTGTCCCTATAGGAAAAAATGAAAATGTACAGTTCTTTACAAATACTATTTATGTATAAACATTACCAGTACTGTTTGTGTTTAATTATTTTAAGACATCTTGTCTTAAAACCGTCTTGACAAAATAGTGTAAAAAGAGACAGTAGCTATAAATCAAACTACCAAGACACACCTTTACATTTTACATGTTCAAGAAAGATATAAAGACTGATGCAGAACTGCTTAAAACCTTTATTTATTAGTATCAGCAATTATTTTCCAGTAAAAATATCTAAAAGACTTGAGAAGCTAAATTAAGTAGTAAGCAAGTAAGCAAATAAATAAATAAAATAAAGTGTGATAAATAAAAAAGTGCAACAAATAAATAAATAAAGTGTGATAAATAAAAATAGTGCAATAACAAATAGTGCAACAAACAAACAAACAAATAAATAAATGTAATTAGGTTTATATGGTATTGGTCTATCATCTTTCAAACTTTAAAAGTGATGCTTTTAAATTGCAAGATTCAACCAACACCCAAGATATGAGCTGTGTTTTCAGACAAGTCTGTCATATTCTGTCATTTGTCTGGCTGATTTAATGAAGAGGCTTTTACAACTATGTGAAATATATCATTAAACACTGCATAATTAATATACACAGAGTTTCTTCAGGCTGATAAGTATATAAAGCCATGAACCCTCAGAGGTGACCAATGGAAACTGAGTTCAAGGAAGTGGTCAGTGATGGCGTATCTTAATGATGCAGGGAAAAATACAACACTCACAAACTAGAGATAAGCAAATGCAGCTGGCCATCACAAACTCACATTTATGTGCACACATCTAAACACACACCTCTGGAGGAGCATCTCGATGAGTTCGTTGGAGCTAGTGAAGGTGCGATACGTGGACAGCAGTATCCTGCCATAGTCTTGCTCCTGACAGCAGGGGTCCAGAAGGTGAGAGACCAGCTTGTCCAGCGTAGCTGCTTTTAACCTGCGTACTTTACATGTTCGGTACTGAACGAAAGCCTCTGTGGGATCGGCCGACTGCTGGACCGGCTCTCTGCGCAGGGTGATCCCAAACACCGCCCCGTCTTCATGCTCCTCACCCCACTCCTGAACAGGCTCCTTTGACACAGATACCAAAAATATTACTACTAATAATAATGCTGTAGTGATAAAAAAAATATTACTGCTAATAATAATAATAATAATAACTGTAGTAATAATACTGTAGTTTACCAAAAAAATGAATGTTATGATTTTCTATTTGTGACCCTGGACCACAAAACCAGTCATAAGGGTCAATTTTTCGAAATTGAGATGTATACATCATCTGAAAGCTGAATAAATAAGCTTTCCATTGATGTATGGTTTGATAGGACAATATTTGGCCGAGATACAACTATTTGAAAATCTGGAATCTGAGGGTGCAAAAAAAATCTAAATATTGAGAAAATCACCTTTAAAGTTGTCCAAATGAAGTTCTGAGCCAGGCATATCACTAATCAAAAATTAAGCTTTGATATATTTACTGTAGGAAATTTACAAAATATCTTCATGGAACATGATCTTTACTTAATATCCTAATGATTTTTGGCATAAAAGAAAAATCTATAATTTTGACCCATACAATTTTTGACTATTGCTACAAATATACCTGTGCTACTTAAGACTGGTTTTGTGGTCCAGGGTCACATTTTTACTTATCCACACTGTTCCAAACCTATACTTTTGTTTTGTTTTGAAAAGTTTTTTTAAGAATTAAAGCATTCATTTTAAAGCATTTTCATTTTTGAGGGAATTATTTGTATAATTTAGAGATTATATTAAATATCTGACATAAATATGTGATTAATTATGGTGAAAACATAACAGAAATAGTGACCACCTAGTTACAACACCTACAGTAAAATACACACTTGTGTTAAAAAATACAGTAAAAAAATCGTAATATTGTGAAATATTACTACAATTTAAAATAAGTGTTTTCAATTTGAATATATTTTAAAGTGTAATTTATTCCAGTGATGTAAAGCTGTATTTTCAGCATCATTACTCCAGTCTTCAGAGTCACATGATGCTTCAGAAATCATTCTGATATGATGATTTGCTGCTCAAGAGACACTTCTTTTTATAATGTAGAAAACAGTTGTGCTGCTAAATATTTTTGTGATACATTTCTTTCTACATTAAAAGATGAATAGAAAGTACAAAAGAACAGCATTTATTTAGAAATATTTTGCAACATTATAAATGTCTTTACCATCACTTTTAATCCATTTAATGCATTCTTGCTGGATAAAAATATTCATACGAAAATAAATAAATCTTACTGACCCTAAACTTTAATGTATTCTTAAATTTGTATACATTTTAAAATCATTATATTATAAACATTTGAGTTAAGCAAGAGACCTTAATGCAACCTATAACATTGCACCTAAATGGATGAGCTATATTCTAAATCAAATACTAACCAAAAACACTACCCATAATACACTGTTTGTGTAACAACACTGGGGACCGGCCTGTCAGCTAAAAGCAGCGTGGATTTGCAAACCACAGACATGAGGACAAAGAGTCATTATGACGAGCAGCTGATGTGACTGTAACATTAGTGCAAGTCCACACAAGCACACCTCTGGATCAGTCCTGCTGCTGAGCTATGAGACTACTATTATGAGCTGCTGTGACACTCAAAACTATCAATTACAGCCCATTATTGATGAGTTAAAAGGATAAACAAGACGAGAGCTGAAGATGTGAAAACACAGGCAAGCAAAACAAGAGACTACTGTTCAAATCCAAAGCCCTTGAAAACAAGAAAAAGGAATAATTGCAGTGGCTAGGGTGTTTTGGGATGGCCAGCAAAGTTTAAAACTCTTGTTTTTAAGGCAGTGGCTATTTGAAACAGCATGTCTGCCTCAGCACTTGCTCATAACTACAGCTATTGTAACTCACAATCTGAATATAACATGAGTCTTTTCTAATGAATAAATAAACTGAAATGTCTTTTGATTTATTCCAGTGAACAAACACTACAGCTAATGAGAAGCTGTCCACAGCTCAAGAGGAACAGCACTTCAGTTCAAAGAACATGCACCTGGGACCTTGTATTTTCAGCTTGGGACACAAAACATATCATTATACATTTAAAAAAACATACCATTAAAGCTGCATAATATGACAAGCACAATGACTCTGTTTCTCAAAAGCTATTTTAAACCATTTTTATCTTGTCCTTTTTCCAAAACATTCCCATTCTCAGTGCACTGTCAGATAATCTCCTCTAAACCGAACGTTAATGGTTACTGTAGACACATTCAGAACATTTTTCTCTCGATCACACGAGGTCATGGGCGTCTGTCATCAGATAGCAGGACACGAGAGACTAGCTATTATTCAAGGACCAGCTAAAGAATAACGTCTGCTTTCTGACGCTCAACAAACAGTCCGGGCCATGTGTGTTGTCAGTAAATCACAAAACTTTTTCCCCTCAACAAAATAAGCTGTTCAACAAAAGCTGAACTGAAAGTGCTGCTGACAAGGTCATTTACTTTGGCTTAATGTCTGTTGCCCACATTCACCCAAATCTCACAGCAGACAAAATAGAGGCACATGACGCACAACGCTGGGCACAAACTGCTGGCTGGTGTTGATTAGTCAGTTAGCACAATGAGACAAATGTGACAGAAGCAAAATGGAAAACAAGTTTCACGTCAAAACAAAGTATATATATATATATATATATATATACACATACATATACACACACACACACAGTATATAATTATTTTATTATTTTTTATATGCATTTAAAATGCACTATGGTCTATTGAAACAAACAAACAAATAAATAAATAAATAAAATGTACAGACAAATTTTAATAAATCAACTGACAAATTATTCAGTTTTGAACTTATATTCACTTGATTCATCTAGATATTGAACTAAATATTCGCTTGAAACAAAATGGAAAAAAAAAAATAATAATAATAATAATTCATTACATTTATATAGCGCTTTTCTGCTTTTCTAAGCACTCAAAGCGCTCTACATTGTGAGGGGGGTGTCTCCTCGAGAAAGGTCAACATCAAACGTTTAAAAAAGTTATATCGCAATGTGTCTTAAATACAGTATATTCTATAAGATACACTCAATATTATACTCCTCTATATATAGATATAGGTATATACACGTTATAATTGTTTATTTTGCAGATAGATAGATAGATAGTGTAAATATGTAAAGTGCACGCAAGAGACGATTGGGAAAACAAAACTACTGTTTTGACTGACAGAAATTACAATAAACAAATCGCATAAAATTATAATTTTTTAAACATTTTTTTCAACATAACTTTTTTTATGTATTTTTATTTATTTATTTTCTGATTGTGATTATGATTCTGCATTATTACTGTGGTATATGCGACTGCATTCGCACATTCTGGACTTGGCAAATGTCTATTGTTCATCTATGTATTAAATTATTGTTTATTTTGCTTTTGTCATTGTGAAGTGTCCTTGAGCTTGGGAAAGGCACTATATAAATTAAACTTGTTATTATTATTAAACTTATAATATAAGAAGTTTAATGTAATTTTATGCAACATACTATAAGTTTAATGTAATTTTATGTTTATGTTAATGTAAACCCACATTGGCACACACACATATACAAAAATATATTGACAAAAATGATTCACTTTTGCACTACATATTCACTTTATACAAGATAATTTGCACAAACCCACTACTAGAAAAAAAAATGGAATTGAGTTTTTGATAGCTTTTGTGACAACTTGCCCCGACGAGCTATGATTTATGACAATGTAGTTGAACAGTAAGGTCAAGCCCCTCTCTCTGACCCACATTGAAGGGCCTGGTCTGTCAGCACTGATGTATATCTGTCAGGTGCTGGGACAGCACATATTCTGAACACGATCTCTTACTCTATTTAAAGAGCATTCAGGCCACAGCAACTCACTGCATTCAACACATAGCCTACAACTCAATACATAACACACTTATAAAGTAGCTTACTTGTCATTCAAAAACAGACATCAGAAATACAGAATCCATTGTCTTACCATTGTCAACTCCCATTTTCCCATTTCTACGAGGATGCTTTTATCATATAATCCTTCCCATCCTCAAAAAAATAAAAAACATAAAAGCCGAAAAAAACTTAATTGCCTTGTAGAGAATAAAAGCATTTCGCTAGAAAATAAACATTTTGAGGGTTGCATATAACATTAAAGTAATTCCGCTATTTATAACATCTTACAGTTGCATATAAAACAACCTTTTTGAATAATAAGCGATTATCATAGAAATAAAATTAAACGATTATTAGCGTCACCATTCTCTCTAACTATCAGAAACGCCTATAAAACGCACATCAGGTAGAACACCCTCGCTTTGAGGCAGACAGATCGCACTAATGTGTCGTTTCACCTGCGCTCATAAGAGCATCATAAAGTGGGAGGTGTTAAAGGAGGAAGCATCTCAGCGACGACACAAAGCTACAGCGTTGATATTAGATTCAACAAGCAATATGAGAATCATTTAATGACTTTAAATCGAGTTTCTGACTGAAGTTGCGAGGCGCATGCCATGGCTCTGTGAGCTAAACTTTAATCTTAAATATTAAAAAATATAAAATAAAAAAAAAACGAAGTTTTTGTGTGTTTGTGGTATGTACATCATGTTTTTTACATATACAAAATGTAAAATGAAGTAATAAATAACCTTACTTTCATAGATTTTGTCGGTGTACCGTCTGGTACTGATCTACCTCCTCAGGAGTTAATCAATAATATAATATTTTTTTAATTATGCATGTGAGGTTTTTCTAGAGTAACTTTTTTTTTACCTGAACAAAACGTGCATTCATGAAAAGGTTACTTTTATAAATAAATAATATAAATAAATAAGTAAATATTATAACACTACTTTTGTGCAATTTTCCCCAATGTTATCTAATATATCAAGATGTATACAGATAATGACAATGTTTCAATACAAAATCAATTTTAATTTTTAAATATTAATAAATAATGCAGTTGCTGTCAATGCCATCATTTTAGATAATTATGGCATTGACATTAATATCTATCTCTCTATATCTATCTAGGCTATCTATCTATCTATACACACACACATGCATATATGCTATATTAGTTCAATAGATTTTATATAACATTCAAATTTTTATCTATGTGTATAAAATTGAAATGTATGTTTCAAATACACTTTGATTTGTACTCTGTGTACCAGTCATATTATGAAGGCTCTGACAGCCAATCTTATTTTTTAAATATGACTTCTATATCTATATCCTCATAAAGTTCAGGGCTTGAGATGAAGTGCCTGAGGGAAGGGTTTTTCTGGTTGGTGCACAACGGAGGCCAAGAGCTCAGTGTGGGTCCCGTGGGACTGGTGTGACGTGGTTACAGTCGTCACTGCCGATCATCTGATCTAGCCGCTTCTTGCCAAATAATATTTTACACACTGTAGAGACATGTGTGCTTCACTAGCTACTATGAGGGCAGGTGGAATTTTCCAATCTCAAATTATGTTTTATCTCAGAAGCAAAAGGAAGTGAGATGAAACAAACAGTAATTAGGACATGGCTGGTACTGTGAACATGATAGGACAAGCTAAGGCCGCAAAACCTATCCTAATATGATGTCATTTTGCCAAGCACACATAACGCCTATATTCTGTGTTAATAAACAATAACTTGATATCTGAGCTGTGGATTGAACTCTTAAATGAGCTCTATAAAACAGGGTTTGGCTGTAACAGGAAGACATCAGCCCCTGGAGATGTGGGAATCATGGAGAAGCATTCACACGTCTCTATGGGAGCTGTGCTTCTGTATTGTTGAGGGACTTCTGGCCCTTTGAAAACAGTGTTACCCAAGACGGTTTGTTTTAACACCATGGGTATTTGTAGCACAAAAGAACTTCCCTATGGGAATGAGATTTTGTATTTTAGTTCTTTCCTAATATTCTAGAATATCAGAAAACACTTTTTTATTTCCTGGTTAGATATAGGCTAAACACAATCATTAACCCCCATAAAAGTTCAAGACATCTTTCAACATTTCAAATATGGGAAACATTACTTCCCTATTGGATTGTGATTTTGCATTTTAGTACTTTTCTAATATTCTACTGTTTTCAGAATGGTAGAATTTTGGAGAATATTTTTTATTTTCTGGTTAGACAGACAAGCAATGACAATAACAATTCCATAAGAGTTCGAGAGATATTACAAACTATAAAATATAGGGAATTTGAGTAAATTTAGCTCAGCTCACCCTATATTGAAATGTCTCCATAGAGTTAATATTGTTGTTGACATGAATTGAAATTGACAAAGTAAAAAAAGATGCAGTTAGAATCAGCATATGAAGCAAGTGTAAATAATAAAAAGTGAGAAAAAAGTGAAAAGTTTAAACAATACCACCAGAGATGAAGTTTAACTTATGTGCTAAGCTTAAAGGAATAGTTCACCCAAACATGAAAATTTGCTGAAAATTTACTCACCCTTAGACCATTCATGATGTAGGGGAGTTTGTTTCTTCATCAGAACAGATTTGGAGAAATTTAGCATTAAATCACTGGCTCACCAATGGATCCTCTGCAGTGAATGGGTGCCGTCAGAATGAGAGTCCAAACAGTTGATAAAAACATTAGGTGAACGATTCCTTTAAAGACCGTGTTTGTATGCTACGTCACCGTACATTTAAACTACTGTATATTTGTAGCATTTTTAGACAATGTATAGTAGTCGGTAGTGTTGTAGTCAAGACCACCTAATTCAAGACCAAGTCGAGACCAAGACAATGTGTGTTGAGACCAAGACCAGCATTGCTTAAATTCATCTAAAGGATTCACATTTACTGCCGGAGAAATGTCTTATTTTTAATCATTAAATACAATAATAAGACACTTACAGAGCTGTTACCAATCAAATGAAATCTCTAACAGCTAAATTCATCTTTGCACTGCAGTGGTGGCCCAGAAGCTGCATCTGAATTGGTACAATTACAAATACATAAATAATGTTGAGAATAACGTTAAAAATTGTTTACTGAATGTTTTTATAAAGGCAATATCTTTTTTTTTTCAAAACAGTTATCTTGCTCTTGTGATATTGCTTAATTATATCATATTGTAATATAAAAATCCACATTCATACACAAGCACTTATACTCTCAAGCACTTTTTTTCAACAATATCTTGAATTTTTTGGGTGTATGTATTCATTTTGGTGACATTTTTGACAGTCCTTCAATACTTTCTGACCCGGCATAGCAGTATAAATCATTTGTTCTCAGCCAGGGGCCACTATGGGGCCTCAACAAACCCAAGGGGGCCTCAAGATAAACTAAAACAGGTAAAAGGTATTTTGGGTGAGTGGAGGGGGGCCTTCAAATAATGTTGTGGACAGTAGGGGCAGTTAAGTCAAACATTTTGAGATCCACAGGTATAAATCAAATTATTTATTTTTGTTATTTAGATATTTAATTAGTTATTGATTACATTTGAAGCAGGAAGTTTACATCACATTAATGATGGTTGTAAATAAATCAGACAATTTAGTGATATCCCCTCAGTTGTGGTCTTGAAACAAAATCCAGAGTCCTCTTAGTCTGGTCTCAAGATCAAACCGGTCTCGAGTACTACAACACTAGTAGTCGGTTATATGACAAAATGTCTTGAAATTGGAAAACAAGACATAGATCATTAAATGATTTTACATTATTTAGCCCTATGAAAAAGGCTAAAGTAAAATATTTCTCCATGAGAAAATGCACCTTTAACACAATTTCTTTAAAGTGAGTTAAAAGTCAACTGGCTTATAGCCACAGATCTGCTCTAGTTAAGAGCTCCTGCAAAAACAGATTGACTTCTGTATATGTGGTCAACAGCGCCACCTTGTGGGTGACTAAAAATTTGAACGTTTCTAGATTAAAAAGTGTGATAAACGGTAAAAAAAAAATTGCTCTACAAACCAGGTCGTTTAGGAATACAATAATAAATTACAATAATATGATACAAAATACCAGTCCGCAGTATACGGGCTGTTTTTGTACAGATATAATTAACTGTAAGTGGATGACACGGACGTCTCGCACATTCAATTTACAAATAAACATGAGGATGATAGCTAGGCTATAGCCATTTGGTGAAAACTAAACGCTTGCTAAAATAAGCATTTAATATAAAACTTAATTCTTGTTTTTATATTTAAGAGCGAAACTTATCACTGATCTCCTCAGTGTCTCACGAAAATCATTTACACCAATTTAAAGTCTAATAAAGAAATTTTACACGAGTATTGTAGAAAATTCTTTATTTACCATTTATTGAGGTGTAACAACGTGTAACAAAACACTTAAAACCGTTTTACCTACATGCAGGCACTTCTTATAATGTACACAGGGCCATGAACTGAAAATGAACGGATAATCAAAGTAAAACATCTAAACATGGTTTACGATCGATTCTGCACATATATGGACAAAGAAAACGTTGTTCTACAATCCTGTCCTACAGCACAATGGATAACACTGCACTGTGTTTTTATATAAAAAACATAAATATAAAAGACCATGAAAAAAGCAAAACATCAAAATGAAAATCAAATCAAAACATCTAGGCCGAGACGTTTCAGTTATTATTTAAAGTATTAATTAAAACATTTGGCTGCTATTGCAAAAGATTTTTAGACATTTAAATAATAAACCTAAAACCTCTGGGGAAAAAGCAGAGGTGTAATTTGACCTCATTCTGAAGTAAAGTTTCCACATTTTAAATCATATGGCTGAGATACTGAGGACAATCACTTTGATACGTTTCATGATCGTCTGGTTCTCTAAGACATGATAAATATGGCAATGAAAATGACTTCAGGCACCTCTATCTCAAGCCCTGCTGAGGCACATGTATTTAACCCTGACCGACCGTCAGTGAGGACTAGTTGGCCTGGTTCTTCTTGCTCAAAACATTGAGAAGGTTCTCAGACATCAGATAGGGTCGTTCTGGGCTGCCGTCGTTCCTCTCCAGGTCCTCCACTGTGATAAATGAATGTGAGAAGAGATGTTGAGGAACAAACAACCCATGGTTTACCTTTAGCTAGCACACTAGAGGAAAGGAAAGTGACATGCCTGAGTTCAACAAACACCTCACACACAATATAGTCAGACCTTAATAACAAATGGAGCTTCTTGCATAATATTTATTAAAGACTTAAAAAAAAAAAAAAAAAACCTGACATGCCAAGTAGCAAAGCACCTAAAAGACAGTGGAAAAGACAGCAGACAAAGTGGCTTCCCAAGAAGGCAACAAGGTGCTTTTCCAAAGTATGTAGGTTGCAAATTGCTACCAAAAACAATAGACAACCTTAAAGTGCATTAAAAAGTTATGGCTTACAATCTGGAGGAAATGCAGCAATAATGTCAGCTGCATGACACTTAAATTAAGAGCAACATTAGATGTTTGTCCACCATAGAAAGAAACCGCAGCAAAACACAGTACACTCAAAAAGGACAAAATGCATTGTTCATCTGACAGCACAGACAACTAAAACACAATCAAAAACTTTGATGTAAAACAGCCAACTGATGTATAAAAACAATATATCTGGTAACAAGTCTGAAAGTTGTCTTAAAGTTGTGCTGCTGAGCAGATGAACATGCAAAGCAGAAGGCACTCACTTACAAATGAACATGAAATCAACACTGACCTTATTTGCTTGCTTTCTTAATACACATTCATATTGTTCATAATTGCAAGACGCTTTTCATCATCCAAATTCTACTCTTGTTTTAATAGCAACACTTCACAATAAGGTCCCATAAGTTAATAAATGAACTAACGTAAACTAACAATGAAATACATTTGTTAGAGTAATGCCTATTTATTCATCTTTGTTAACAAAAACACAACTGTTCATTGTTAGTTCAATTAAGTTTAATAAATATTAACATATTAAAGTTGATTTTAATAATCAGTATTAGATTGTTGAAAATAACATTATTAAGATTAAGAAATTTTTAGAAGCATTTTTAATTGTTGGTTAATGTGATCTAAGTAGTTAAGTAAGCTAACAAATGGAACCTTATCATAAAGTGTAACCATTTTTATGATTTAATATCCTGTTTCACTTGGATAAACATTACATCATTGAAGAAAATAGCTTGTGAATGCGTTGTTTTCATGTTATTCTCAAGATCACTGTCTATTTATTCCCTTTACATACAATTACTGAATGACTGAACTGAATGATCATTTAATAACTACAGGTATGATTGAACCTTGTGACCATTCAGTCTCTAAATAAACTAAATGCGATTATATTTCCACATATAATTACAAATTTCCATCAGTTTTCCATTGTTTTGCCGGGAGCCGTCAGCTGCATCGTCTCGTCACGTGAAGTAGGGGTCCGAGCCTCATCCGCGTCCTTCATCAGGATGTCACGCAGCTCTGTGGTCATGTAATACGGCCGTGCTGCGGAGCCGTCATTGCGCTCAAGGTCTTCACCTTTGTGTGGTGTTAGTGATGTTTAGTAATGTAAAGACATCAGAGGGAATGAGCAAAGAATTGTGTAGGTATGATAAATGTGAAATTAGGTTTGTGAGGAAAATATGTTAAAATATGACGGTGTTGAACAGAAAACCCAGGGAGGAATGATGGGGGGGAAGAGAGGGAACAGCCATAAAAGGAGAAAGAGAAAAAGAAAGAATCAGGTTATTATGAGATGAAAGACAGAAAAGCATATCAGTCCCATTGAAATGACACACCTTAGTTAAGCAGGTACCATAGACCGATTAGAAACACCTCATACCAGAATATATAACTGAATAGCAGAGTAAATTCTCAGTTTACCCATGCCATGAGAGGTTTAAACCGAGCTACATGCACTGCCATGCGCAAAGAAGAGTCAGTCGAATCATTAGTGACACGAGGCTTCATCCAAAACAGATTCAATATTTCCCTAAATGCAGCACTAAAACATTTTTAAAGGATCACAATTTACAATTAGGCGATGTACATTTCTTTGAATTGATTTTCTACCTTCCAGAGTGGACCTTGACGGCTTGATGTTTATACTAATACTAGCGGTTTCTGGAGTTAAAACATTTATTAAAGTACTCACAGAAGCAGAGGAAGAGTGTGTCCACACACATGGCGTAAACGCTGAAAAACCCATGGGCAATGAGGTAGGAGCCCACCAACACAGTCTGGAGAAAAAAAAACACAGACATACATCTTCAGAAGACAGCTGCAGCTTTTATGTAATTGTCTATAAATACAGGCTAAATACAGGTAGCACACATGCATACACTACTGTTCAAAGGTTTGGTTATTATTTGAAAGTAAGTGATGGTTTTATTCAACAAATAATATAAGATTTCTATTCCAAATAAATTATTTTTCAAACTTTGTTCAATAAAGAATTCTGAGCAGATGATTTCTGAAAACGGTTATTTTAAAGAGGTCATATGATGCGATTTCATGTTTTCCTTTCTCTTTGGAGTGTTTCAAGCTGTTTGTGCATATATGAGATCTGTAAAGTTGCAAAGATTAAAGTCTCAAACCCAAAGAGATATTCTTTATAAAAGTTAAGACTCTGCCACGTCTTCCTAAAACAGCTCATTCAAACACGCCCCACATGTCTACGTCACGGTGTGGGAAGATTTTCATAACACCGCCCAAACGTATACGCAATGAAAGAAGGCGTAACTTTTATTCTCGCTGTAGTATTGTTGTTGCCGCCGGCATGTTGTGGAGACTCTGTGTTTCGTTGTGAAAGCGAAAGTACTTTGTTTGGTCTTCCAAATGAGTACACAACTAGAAATCAGTGGTTAAGTTATATTTACAACACTGTTCCAGAACAGTACAATGCAAATATTCGAGTGTGTGCCATGCATTTCCTGAACCTGGGAGAGAGTAGTCTACAATGTGAACACTATGAATGGCTGTGAACACTATAAAGTGGGGCAATTCCAACGTCGCAACGTATTCAAACGCGAGTTTTGAGCAGTGTAGAGTAGTGCTTGTTTGGCGTTTCTACAATCACAAATGCAGACATGGTGTTGTTTATGTGGCGCGGCGCAATGCATAAAAAGACCGTATGAGTCATTATAATCAGTAATTATGTCCCCACTGAATGCAACAAATGCCTCGTTTATAATGGGTTTTATTGTTTAAGGGCCGGGACACGGCATCACAACATGGGAAGGGCATAACATTTCCGTCTCACGCTTGAGGTATTCGGCCAATCACAACACACTGGATAGCTGGCCAATCAGAGAACGCCTCGCTTCTCAGAACGATGAGCTTTGTAAAAATCGTCGCGTTTCAGAAAGGCGGAGCATAGAGGAGCAACAATAATGTACAGTATGTGGAAAATAATGTGTTTTTTGAACCTCGAACCACGTAAACATTGCATTACACCAAATACACAGAATAATGTTCTTTTTAGCAACATCATATGACCCCTTTAAATGGTAAAAATATTTCACAATATTACTGTTTTTACTGGATTTTTTAATCAAATAAATGCAGTCTTGGTGAACATAAGAGACTTCTTTCACAAACAAAACAAAAACATCTTACTGACCCTGAACTCTAATCACTGGCTGAGCCAAAGTTAGTGTGTCTTTATTTTCTGACATGGCCATTATTTGGACATTACAATTTAGACAGAAGAGTTAATTAAATAGAATATTGTTAATTCAATTTTTTTTTTCTTTTTCATTTATAGTCACACTCGATCACTCACCAAAATAGGAACCCAGTAGTAATGGAGACTGGGTGCGGCGCCCTTAAACGCATCCGTATGTCCTGAGAAGAAGAAGAAAGCGAAGATCCCTGGGAAAAAAAGGGGAGTGAGAAAGCCACTTGATGTATTCCATCAAAATGTAGTTCAACTTTGTCAGTAGTATTTAAATCTAATGTTCAGTTCAGTGTTATTTAACCAGTCTAAATTAGGAAACTTACCCACAAGCCCCACAATGATGAGTTTTCCAAGGAATAAGATGAAATCGGTGACCTTATCCAGGACTACCACCCTGTCATGAGTGAAAACATCTGTGAAACATTCTTCAAATTCAGCCAGCCAACACCAGCTTACAAAACCTATGAGTACCTTACTTCCTGCACCTTGCCTTTTGAAATATTTTTTTAATTATTGGCCTATGTTCAAATGCATTGCACTTCTTTGCTGTTATCAGCGTCATGTTTCACTGTTTGCTAGTGTTTCACAACATGAGCGTTGCACTGTCAATTTAAATGTTAAAATCCTGCACTCAGTTTCAATTCCCTCAACCCTACATTTTGAAGATATCACCCACCTGATTACATTTCTCATGAGGAGGAGGAAGGCATCACGTGCTGATCGGCAGAAGTTTTTACCGTATATGGCCACCTGCACAGAAAAAAAAAATCACTTGTTCAGCAAAGATTGCATATAGAGATGCTATTAAGATTATTTACAGTCACGTGTGTAGGCATCAGGAAAAAAAAAGAAGATTGCCTCCTCTTTGACACTTTAGTGAATGGGTGCCATCAGAATGAGAGCTGACCAAGTTATCCAAAACTCCTGTTCATCAATTAACATCTTGTGAAGTGAAAAGCTGTGTTTGTAAGAAACAAATCCAACATTAGATTTTTTTTTTTACTTCAAACTCTCTTCCGGCTAAAATAGTCCTCTATCTATAAGATTGCTTTCTTCAGTTGAAAAAGTCATCTGAATCAGGAGAGAAATGTTTACAAGTGTAAACCATTCAAAACAGTTCTAAACAAATATGTGGGTGGATTTTTAGGTGAGAAAACACCAGGTGATGGACTTTTTTTATGGAGGAAACTTTATTATGGATTATGGACTAGAAGCTGGAAGCAATGGTTTAAAGTTAAAAAATGTATTCTTACAAACGCACAGCTTTTCATTTCACAAGATGTTAACTGATTGACTGGAGTGGTGTGGATTACTTGTGGATTATTGTGATGTTTTTATCAGCTGTTTGGACTCTTATTCTGACGGCACCCATTCACTGCAGAGGATCCATTGGTGAGCAAGTGATGTAATGCTAAATTTCTCCAAATCTGTTCTGATGAAGAAACAAACTCATTTTTGGTGAACTATTCCTTTAAGTTGCAGTGGAAGAACACGCACCATAATGTAGGCGTTCCTGTTCATGAACTTGATGAATTTCTCCAGGCACCAGAAGCAGCATTTCAAACAGCACAACAAGAACTTGGCAAATTTATTCTCTGCTCCTGTGGAACCAAAAGAAAGCAAAAGAGTTAACACACAAAAGTTCACAAACAGATAATTGTGAACAGTACGGGATACAGCAATGGGTAATGTTCAGTATCTCAAAATGGGAAGCTGACCCTAATGTTATTTTATCATGTGAAAAGAAAGCGGCTGCAGATTAACCCCACAGACATGAAACTACCATAGCTCTGTAGGAAAATAGTCAATTACATGCATTAACAGTCATTATATGCACATATTCCATAACATATTGCAGTGATTAACCTATTAGATCAATTTTTGATCTGTTAATGTTTTTCTCTTACCCTTGAGTTTGTGGTCAATATACTCCAGCAGAACCCTGATAATCTGGACGATGGCGAGGATGAGAGAACCAAACGCCAGAGAGCCTGTGTGATATCTGTGTGTGTACAAAATGCATCAAATATATCAACTACAGGTGCATCTCAATGAATTAGAATGTCGTGAAAATTTTCTTGTAAGTTATTTCAAAAAGTGAAACTTTCATATATTTTAGATTCATTGCATGTAAAGTAAAACATTTCAAAAGTTTTTTTTTTGTTTTATTTTTGATGATTAGAGCTTACAGCGCATGAAAGTCAAAAATCAGTATCTCAAAATATTAGAATATTTACATTTGAGTTTCAATTAATGACCATCCCTACAGTATAAATTCTGGGTATCTCTTGTTCTTTGAAACCACAATAATGGAGAAGACTGCTGACTTGGCAATGATCCAGAAGACGAACATTGACACCCTCCACAAAGAGGGTAAGTCACAGAGGGTCATTACTGAAAGGTGTGGCTGTTTACAGAGTGCTGTATCAAAGCATATTAAATGCAAAGTTGACTGGAAGGAAGAATTTGGGTAGGAAAAGGTGCACAAGCAACAGGGATGACTGCAAGTTTGAGAATACTGTCAAGCAAAGCTGATTCAAACACTTGTGAGAGCTTCACAAGGAGTGGACTGAAGCTGGAGTCAGTGCATAAAGAGTCACCACGCTCAGACGTCTTCAGGAAAAGGGCTACCAAGCCACTTCTGAACCAGAGACAACGTCAGAAGCGTCTTACCTGGGCTGTGGAGAAAAATAACTCCGTGGTCCAAAGTCCTCTTTTCAGATGAAAGTAAATTTTGCATTTCATTTGGAAATCAAGGTCCCAGAGTCTGGAGGAAGAGTGGAGAGGCACAGAATCCATGTTGCTTGAAGTCCAGTGTGAAGTTTCCACAGTCAGTGATGATTTGGGCTGCCATGTCATCTGCTGGTGTTGGTCCACTGTGTTTTCTGAAGTCCACAGTCAACGCAGCCATCTACGAGGAAATTTTAGAGCACTTCTTGCTTCCTTCTGCTGACAAGCTTTATGGAGATGCTGATTTCATTTTCCAGCAGGACTTGGCACCTGCCCACACTGCCAAATGTACCAAAAGCTGGTTCAATGACCATGGTGTTACTGTGCTTGATTGGCCAGCAAACTCACCAGACCTTAACCCCATAGAGAATCTATGGGGTATTGTCAAGAGAAAGATGAGAGACACCAGACCCAACAATGCAGATGAGCTGAAGGCCGCTATCAAAGCAATCTGGGCTTCCATACCACCTCAGCAGTGCCACAAACTGATCACCTCCATGCCACGCTGAATTGAGGCAGTAATTAAAGCAAAAGGAGCCCCTACCAAGTATTGAGTACATATACAGTAAATTAACATACTTTCCAGAAGGCCAACAATTCACTAAAAATGTTTTTTTGATTGGTCTTATGAAGTATTCTAATTTGTTGAGATAGTGAATTGGTGGGTTTTAGTTAAATGTGAGCCTAAATCATCACAATTAAAAGAACCAAAGACTTAAACTACTTCAGTCTGTGTGCATTGAATTTATTTAATACATGAGTTTCACAATTTGAGTTGAATTACTGAAATAAATGAACTTTTCCACGACATTCTAAATTTATTGAGATGCACCTTTAAATCGTGCTTGGGGCCCAAATGACACTTTGCTAACATGCATATTGCATACATCTTCTAAAGCCATACCTGAGGGATCTGCCCAGAGAGGCACACAGCGGGTATGCAGGCATGTCATTGGGTTTATTAGGAGCCCAGTAGTAGGATGCAAACGCCCCTGCCAGAGTCATCTGACCCAGAGCAGTGACAAAGTTTGCACACCAGAAGAACAGGAAGACGTTGTAGAATTGAAGGACGATCAGATATTTGTGATATGGCGTTTCCCCACCATAGAAAGCAAACAGGCACTCAGACCGCGGACAGTCTGTCTTCATAGCAGAGAGAGTGAAGTTCTGGAAGAGTCGGAGAAATGACAAACAGGGATCATTCACTTTGGGACTGTACTACATATTCACAGTAAAACAAATTAATGTATAATGTGTATAATACACAGTGTAATGCGTGTAATATTTTAACACTGGTTATGCATGAATATGTATTCACGCACCTCAGGGTCACAGGTTTGTCTTGCATGTGGACAAGCGGTTTCGTTGAAAACCTTATAAACAGGTTCACTGGATGTAGAGAGGAAACTGATCAGAGCGATTAAGGACTAGTGCTGGTGTGATCGTGACAAATATGTTAAACACGTGACTTTTTATAGACAATACTGTGTTTAAAGAAGTGTTTTGGATATTAGATTACCATATAAATCTATGAGGGCTGAGTTGCTGGGAATTTTATTGCTATAAAATATCCCTAACATTATCTTCTTAAATATATAAATGTATATCTCCACTGGCAGTCATTCAAAATTATCTGTGCATTTAGATTTAACATTTTTATATTTTATTTATTTATCTATTTTTTAATTATGTAATTTAAAATGATATATTAATTTAATTCAGTTTTAGTAGATGTATTGACTGATGGTCATTCAAAAGTATCTGTGTATTCTTTTTATTATTTATTGAAATTATTTTTAAATTTTTTAAATGTAATTAAATTTGTGTCAATGTTTTGACAGTGCCCTGTTCTTTTTCTGGAGGCTCCTTAAATCATGTAATGGACTTACATTTGTTTGTTTTAGTGAGTGACCATTGACCTTCCATTAGAGTGATTTTAATTAAGATTAAGTGAGTGACTGTAAGATGCAAGTTCCTGTCTAATAGTGCCAACACTGATTAATGTTTCCGCTTCAGTCTTGAGTCAAGGATACACTGCAGTGATGCCCCAGTACGCAATGACTATGGTCAGGAGGAAGAAGGTAAAAATTGGGTAGAACAGCGAAGACATCACATAACCGACAGCCCTGAAAGAAAACAAAAAAAACAGCACTGAGAGTCAACAAGACCTAGAGGTAAAACAGGTACCATGTCTTTAAACTTAAATAACAGGCAGAATCCCCGTAACAAGAAGATATTGATGTGGAAACGTCATGTCTTTACTACTGTGTCATATGGATTCCCAAAAACACAAACCTGCTGGCCTCCTTGATGAGCTCAACAGCGATCCGGATTCGGTTCCTGAGGAAGATGAGGAGAAGGATGATGATGACCTCCAAAATAGCCAAGATGATGACTGCAGAGAGGAACAGGAGTTACTTTCACATTGAAAACAGTTACAAACTGCTAAATCTACAGGCCTACAGCAAAACTACTTGACTTTTCTTAGAGGAGTTGTAAGAGAAAGAAAGACTAGCCACAGCAAAATGGTAATAAACAGACGACTAAATTGTCTACACAAGTTTGCCCATGCAAAACTTGCTATGATGCTCTTGGTGTTGCAGGTGGTTTTCAGCGTGTTGCTGTGCATTTGATAGTGTGTGAGATGGTTCCTTATTAGCCCTAATTAAAAGATGATTTTATGATAATGGCTTGGGTTCATCCTTCAATTTTGTAGCACGGATTACAGGCTGTAGTTTAATATTTAAGTTATTTTTCAAATTCCTAAGCCCAAATATGAGCAATAGTAAGAGTGCAGCTACTCACTGAAGGCCAGCCAGGTCTGTCTGATGTGCAGGTACACAGAGAAATCGGGCTGGAAGCCCAGCTGCTGTAGGGTGATATTAGCACCAGGTGTGTCCTTCAGATTGACATACTTTATGCTGCAGTGAGCAATACCTGTGTAAGAAACAGACAAATGATTGACAGTTTAACAAACATACTAGACAGGATGAATGTATTGAAGAGTATGAACCATACCATAGGCAACGACAGCGATGGCCATGATGATCATGACCCAGACCATGATTCCAGCCAGATAACGCAGAAGAACGATGAAGATCAGACTCAGCACCACAGCGATCAACAAACAACTGCATGAAGAAACAGATTAAATCTCAATCACAGCAGGAAAGACATATCTACATATATTTTTTTTTAATTATTAAAAAACCTTTTAGTTATATTATACAAGTAACCACGTAAAGTAGTAAACTGAACTGAACTAATATAAAACTAACATAACTAATATAAAAATTATATAATGTTTATATCATATTTCTAATATTCATTTAGTTTAAGCTGAAATACTAAAGTTAAAACTGAAATAATAATAACAACAACTAAACAGAAATATATAAAAATAAATGACAAACATACACAACAAAATGACTAAAACTAAAAATATGAATTATATTAAAATTACACTGATCCAAACATTAACACAAATTATTTTTATTGAAAGATAGGATATATTCACTAATATAAAGTGAAAAATAACTTACATTAGGATCCAGTACCAAGACTTTGTGTAATCCTCGAAGATCTTCATTGCAACTTGACGACCCTCCATTACAATTGTTGCATTCCTTTGATTGTCAAAACAAATATGAATTTATAATAAATAGCCCTTGAATTGCACTGCAATTGCAGCAGTGACACATAAATGAGTAATTTCCTTGCAATATGCATGTTTGAGTAGTATAAATATGTGTTTACTTCATTCCAGCCACTAGATCTTTTGCGTCTCTTATTTTGTCTCCATCATTAAATGTTTCTTGATCGCCCACTGTGATCACATCACCCTTTTTGCCTAGAGATGGAAAACATCGCTGCAAAACTGAGAGAGAACAATAGGATTAAGAAACAGAATCATGAAAAATTTGTAATAATGTCCCATACAGTAAAAATTGTAATGATAAAAACAAAAGCTTTACATGGTTTGCTGGAAATCAGATATGCAGGGCACAGTTTTTTTTGCAAAATTTCCACCACTGGCTTTAAAAGGAGACAGAATTGATCAGTTATTAGACATTTGCAAAAAAAATTAACTGAAAATTTAACCAACAGCTAAAAATGATTTGTTAAAAACAAACTTACCTTTGTCCCTGGGTCTTCTCTGCAATAGCTTTTGTAATATTCCCAGTCTTGTGCTTTTCCAATGGCAGTTACCAGAGTCAAAGTGCGATCAGGACATTTTTCTACACACACCTACAGTACACACAGAAAGAAAACAAACTTCAGGATATGACAGGTTTGACTCTCAAAAACAAAACATGAGACATCAATGCTAAAAGAAAGTAAAACTTGATAAAAGATTACTAGCATACTGCACATACGGTGCCTATTATTATAAAATGGTATGTGAAGCAGTCATTACGAAGCAGCAACTCACTAAGTCACATTATTAATTTAACAAATGCTGTCCATTTATCACCAAGAAAATACATTTATTTTCAATCCAGTGTTGTATAAAAATGTTCACTTATGGCAGTTGGAATCAATGTATAAATACATAAAATGCATAAACAACACTTATTAAACATAAACCTTATTTCTAAGTTGCTTTGAATGAAAGTGTCTGCTAAACAAATTATGTAAACAAATGCAAATTCAAGATAAGTTGAGTGCATTGCATTGCGGGATACAGTATTCCCCATATTGCACTCTGGTTGTGTACTGCACATGCAAGCATATAATAGAAGAGAAAATTCACATACTATCAACAGAATTCTGCTATAATATATATGAGCAGTATAGTAGCATGCCAATCCAAAAATAGAGCTGCCACAGACAGAAACAGGTGGACAGGACACAAACCTGAGGCGTGGGACACTGGAACTCTAGGAGGACCATGGGACTGGCACACTTCATCATGTTAAAGTAGAACAACAAGGGCTGCTTCCTGTTATACACATCACAAAAACAAATTCTCAGTTCATTGAGGCTTACACACTGATTCATTTCAATTAAATATGCAAAGATTTATCAAGCATTGCTAGTCCTTGCAACATTTGATATTATTAGTTTTTTTAAGTTTCACTCAAAAAGACATATCAGGTTGCACTACAAATAATCCTTATCTGTCATGAGCTGTGTATTTTCCTTCATGTTAATTTTTCAGATGGCAGGAGAGTAATGTAATCATGGGCGTCGGAACCATTGTATGTGGGTGGGACAGGACCCACCCACATTTGAAGACCAATGATATTGGACCCACCCACTTTTACCGTCTCTAATTCAATGAATATGTCTGTGCACTTTTAAGAGCACCGTCAGTCAAATCCATTCCACATGACGAATGCCCTAATAGATTAAACTCCATTTAGCTACAGCCTTGAATTCCACGCTGGTGCTTCCTCAAATCTATTCCACTTGGCTCATTCAGAGTCCATATAACTCTATTCTGTGTTTTCACTAGTTACTCGCGCCTGCTGCACTTCCGCGACACAGCAAAGTAAACACTGCATCTTAGCGTATCTGCTGCTCAGATACACCTAATCCTACCCGGGGTTTATTTAAACTTTTCGATTATTTCCTTAATTTTTAATTGAAAGCAAATGCCTTTCCGATGTAATATGAGATGTGAAAAGGGAGAAGAACGATTTCGGCAAAAGGTGGACGCGAACTCGGGTCGCTCGCTTCAAAAACACTACGCCTTTACCAGCTGCGCCACTGGAATTGTTTTTAAACAGCCGTCTTTTGTAATGTTGTTACGTTAGTGGGCAGAGGTAATGTAAATAATTCCTGCCAATAAGGCGGCCTATTCCGTTAATTAAAAGGCACCAGACTACAGAAAATGGCATATACTCCAGTAATTTTTTTTTCTGGGGGAGGACCCACCCACATTTATTTTGCTTCCGATGCCCATGAATGTAATACTTGATTTTTTTAATTAACATGGTATAAAGAATATCCCATTTGGAAAAACGACATACAGTGTGCATTTGTGGTCTGCTCGATTTTACTTACTATACATGTCCTGTGAATAATTCACTGGAATGCACCAAGAATCTCTCGTCTTTCTCCCCAAACACTCACATCTCTATCCAGGTTTGTTTTCACAAGGACGCTTTAAATGTAACTGTCTTTCATTTTCACATCTATTCCCTATTAATATTGTTTACTGGAATGTTTCTAAAGCAGGTAAATACAATATTTGTTATCTGTCAAAATGACAGAAATCACATTGAAATATCACTCATTGTTGTAGTTAATGAGCAATTTTGATTAAGGCAACACATGTTACATAACAGATATTCCTACAGTGATATTTAGCACATGCATAATATTGTTGCAGTAATATTTTGCAGTTGTTATAACTTGTTTATATTTTCACATTTGACGGTTAATGTCACCTCATTGTACTAATTTTTTGAAAATGCTTATTGCATTCATAGAGTGAACTTTCACTGATTATTTACAGTTTAACAATAGTTAGTCCCATAATTCACACAATGCATCATGGGGCATAGGAAAAAGGTGGTTACTCGCAGTTTTACTCTTAAAGTTCTCCTTTACAGTCAATATTTACAACGATTTGATTGAATCTTTAAAAAGAACCGGTTCAAAAGAATTATATTCAGTAATAATGATGCCAGAGTGGAGCAACAAATGTGATAATCCTAAATTTGGTGCAACCTACTCCAGTTTTCCCTGGCCACAGTACTGTCCCAGGCTGTCTGTGGGGTAGATCACCTTCCTCGGGTCACCGTGAGTCCAGGCTGACAGATGCAAACAGAAATTATGAGTATTTCATTCACACACAGAGCAAGAATTCTCAAACCTTTTAAGAGATTTTAATGTGCTTTTTATGTAGCCATTTACATTTCCAAAAGTCCATCTTTAACACTATTGCAGACTGACTCACCCAGTATTCCCACCGCAACATAGCCCACTATGGCCACGACGAAGAAGATACAGCAAATAATGTCTGTGCATCCTCTGTGGAGCAGAGAGAACAAGTCTGTTGCAACATGCTTTAAAATGCTTTAAAGGGGTCATGAAAAGCAGTTTCAAACATTTAAGTTATTCTGCAAAAGGGGCAGAAATCAAAGCAAATGCCCACTGCTGTGACTGGCCAACTTAATCACACTGTATCCACGCCCTCTTTTACAGCATGTCATGTGTTTTGATACTCGAGATGAGATGGCATGCGCTGTGATAGAGCCATATATGTTTGAGCACGACATGCATTACGATTCTCCCAATTTCAAATCCAGACATTTCAGAAGAGTAGAAAACTATTATTTACATTTTTAGCTGGAGAGTTTTTTTTTTATGTTTAAATATTGTAATATCAAGAACATTCTGATTCTCTATTTCATGACCCTTTTAAAAGCTACAGGACAAATACAGAATGATTCATGCACAACATTTCAACATTGCATTTGTATGTAAACACATCAGTGAAATCTTTTTACTAAAATGCCAGGTTTGATATCAATGCCAATTTTTTTTAAATTTGGTAATAAAAACTATTTTGGGTTTGTTCATTAAACAAATCTGCTGTATTACTTCAGACTTAAAATGAATGCATGGACATTGTTTCGATACCTTAATGGTGATTTTTTATCTTTCAAGATCTATCAAGAGCACTATGAAATGTAA
Organism: Schizothorax lantsangensis; assembly: GCA_027422415.1. Classification (NCBI taxonomy): domain Eukaryota; kingdom Metazoa; phylum Chordata; class Actinopteri; order Cypriniformes; family Cyprinidae; genus Schizothorax; species Schizothorax lantsangensis. The sequence goes on from CM049840.1 coordinate 12,646,380, forward strand.
TCAAATAACCTAAAGTCATACAGGTTTGAAATGACATGAGAGCGAGTAACTGATGCAAGAATTTTCTTTTTTAGGTGAACGATTGCTTCAGTGTCATAAAATCAAAGAAATCGGCTCATTTCTTACCTGTTTTGGATGGGCCCTTTGAAGTCTGGGTCGAATTTTTTGGGCTCTCCTGTGAGAACAATAGTGAAATACTAAATTAAATATAATTGAACTAAAACAGTCAATAAAGAAAACCACTCACTTAAAGGCCATAAACTTGCATTTCAGGCTGTGTTTAACAGTGTCGGGCTAGTTACTCAAAGAATGTAATATATTACTCATTACTAGTTACTCCTTTCAAAAGTAACATTGTTACTTTACTTATTACTTTCTGGCAACAGTAATTAGTTACACTACTAGTTACATTACTTTTTCTTCACGCCCCACAGAAGTTGTAACTGTATTTTCCACATAAAATTTGTCTAGAATGTTACTAAAAACATATTTCTGCCTCATCATTTGACCAAAATCCACATTGGATCGCAGTCAGAAGTTATTACAAACACTCAATAGTGATTGATAGTGACATTCAAGAAGTGTTGTATTAATCTCATTAATTGTCATGTGTAGCTTTAAGCTAATTGTAATTTCTCTGTTTCCCATATACGATTATATTTTTTCATTATGTATTTTATCAAATCACATAAGTTTGTAAGAAGCCGTTTAATTTTCCAAAAATATTTTTAATTATAGTAATATAATGTACTACATGCTGATCAGAGGGATGTGGGTGGGATGTAATGCCAGAGTAAAGTAAAGCCACAACTTACACAACAGTGTTCAGATCATCCTTTTTCTTGACAAAATCAATATAATGCAATATTTCTATCTGCTGAATGTAAGCTTTTCCATATTCCAAGCTTGCCTGCTGCACTGGGGACATCACATGCATGTGCGAGTCGTGAAAATTATGAAAATAAATCTAGGAATTATTTGATTGTTGGATTTTAAATCAGCGGGGTTGAGCATCAAAAGTAACTAAGTAACTAAGATGTTTTATGGATGGTAACTATAATATTATTACTGAAATCTTATTAGTAATATAGTTACACTACTAGTTACTGCAAAAAGTAATATTACAGTAACTAAGTTACAGTAACTAGTTACTGCCCAACACTGGTGTTTACCCAATTAAGCACGTGTTTGCAATTTGCATAACCCCTGCTGATCTGCAGCAGGGGACTTTCTCCAGCACACGCCTGGAAAATGACATTCCAGGTCCAGGACATTCCAGATTTTTCGATTAATCGTTTTTTTTTTTTATGACGTCGATTCGATATCGATTATCAAAAGCCGCGAATCGATCTTTTCCAGTATTTATTTCAGCACGCATTTAAAGGGGTGGTTGACTGGTTTTTTTCTAGGCTTGATTGTGTTTATGGGGTGCAGTCTAGCATGTGTTCATGCTTGTTTTTTTTTAAAACGCATTATTTTTCACATAATTGACCTTTATTCCACACCTCTCTGTCCCTTCTCTGACAAACGCCTCGATTTATTTCCTGGTTTATGAAGCCCCTCCCTCGATGGGCTGAGATTGGTTAGCTGGCTCAGTGTGTTGTGATTCGCTAAACTGCCTCTACTGCACGTCTGAACGTCCCGCCCCTCTCCTCAGTGGCATGCGCTCTGGTTGAATTGTAAACAGTGGCGTTGCCTATAATGCTTATCAATTTGAGCCCGATTGAGACCCAGAGGATATTAGTGAAGAGGATCGTGCAGAACCTGTGCAAGCACGGCTCTTAATGGTATGTTTGGTTGTTGTTGTCTCATACTTTTAAATACGCTGCTATTTGTAAGTGCTACTGCTTCTGTTAGCTTTTAATATACGGTTTTATCCTGATTAAAGCTTTAATACAGCACAGCAACCACACGCGTGTCCATTTATAATGCTTCTCATTGCTGTGTGAAAATAAGTGTATAATTGGAACAGTTTGTTGGAGCTGATCTGACGATCTGAATGAGAGAGAGAGAGAGAGAGAGAGAGAGAGAGAGAGAGAGAGAGAGAGAGAGAGAGAGAGAGAGAGAGAGAGAGAGAGATGCAGAGCAGGGCGACACGAGTAACAGTATTAAGAACTGCTGCTTTAATGATTTTGAAACTTGAGAATCCATTAGAATCGTTAGAAGACAGAATCGCGATTCATATGAATAGATTTTTACGTGCACCCCTAGTTTTCTCTTCCTCTTCTCTAAAGCAGCGCAGCATGGCCTCGCCCCCTTTGCTGCGTGTTCCCGGGGGCGGGGTTTATCTGGGTCTGTGACGTATCAGACCCGGGAAGTAACTCGTTGTAGTCCCTTACCTGTCGTTTTTGTAGGCATTAAACTGCCAGAATTTTAAAAGACGATATCTCCGTTTGCATTGAACTTTCAGCGCCGCAAGTCTGCAGATATTGTTTATGCTCAAACAGCAATATTACACACTAACTAATGTTAAAAAAGTGAAATCGCAATCAACCACCCCTTTAAAACAAGATCTGATTAATGTGATTCTTATCATTAGTCTTCTCCACTAGATGTCACCATTGTTTACCTTGCACGATGTTACAACAGAAAGCCTGTCATTCATTCAGTGCTTATCATGGCAGAGATACTGTTGATGAGAACCAAGAACAAAGCCATATGCGTGATTAGTAATGCTCAGGTGAAATGCTACAGTAATACTATAAATCTGTGGAAGCATTTGATATCACGCATAATTTCCGCTATGAATGAATGAATGGCAGATGGCGCGACGCACTGTTTGTTTCCTACACATACTAAAGCGCGGACGAGCTCGCGGTGTTTTCATCTTCTGCCGTCTCACTATATGATGATATTAACACACGGATATCATCTCCAGCTTCTCTGAGAGTCATTTCATTTGCATTTTACCGTTTAATTTGAGAAAACTACCGTCATATCACATACACAGCAGCTGCAAGTTCCTCACGGCAACCCGTCAAAATAAAAGTTTAGTTTAACGTTAAGAAACTGTGTCAGAGACAGAATATATTACTATTTAGCAGTTTTAAGACTCAATGCTACTACTACTAATAAATCTTTATTTTTAAAGGAATAATCCCACTTGTTTTCTTTTTAATTTTAACAGTAAACCTCTGTTGTGCAGCACTTTGTTTGCCAAAAAATAAAAGGGTTTAATTTTCATTTGATTAATGTTAAAATAAATTAAATAAAAAAATTAATTAAATTAATGTTTTATGCCTTCATCTGATTACCAGAAAAATTAAGAACATTTTATAGGGCCCTATTATTGTTTAAGAAAGGACCCTATACAAAAAAAAAAGAATAGGTTTTAAAATACAGGCCTGTGATTCTTAATTTCTTTTTATTAATTCACCATTTGTAAACTGATGTTTACTGTTAATTTTTTTTAGAAATATCAATAGCTTTTGTATTAAAACTATATTCACTGAATGTAATCAAAATCGAGAATCGAAAGCTTGCGAATCGAAATCGAATCGGGACATCTGAATCGATACCCAGCCCTAAGCAAGAGCTTCCGCAACATAGTAAACGACCACCTATGACACCTTAGCAATCACCCAAAACACCCTAGCAACATGTAGCAGCATGCTTAAAACCACTCAGAACACCCTTGTCTTTTGGTAGTGACTTATGCACAAGGCAAACAACCCTCACATTTCCATCAGAAAATCACAACTAGGGCTGTCGCGATAACCGCGATATCGCAATACCGCGCTATTGACGAGCATAACCGCAGTGGAATGCAACAACTGCAGCAACCGCGATATTTCCTTTTTTTTTTTTTTGTAAGGTTATGCCCTTCTCGTTTTATACTTAGTGCATATGTACTGAATATTAGTAATGATAACAATGTGTACCATGCTGATTTGTACAGAGGCTCAGTAAATTTGCACTTAACAAGCCTAAACAGACAGTGAATGAGAGAGATCGACTGAGCGCGTGCGATTACCTGAGTCTGTCCTTCAGGCTGAGTCATGTATATTTGTGAAAACAGGTTGTCATGTCCAAGGAAAGCGAAATCTGTCTTAACATCGACGCTCTGCTCGTCAGCTTAGCCTTTAAAAGTGGCGCTCAAAGTTAAAATGATTTCAGCAGCTTTACATATCATTATAACATTACATATCTCGAATGAATCAGCGTTTTTGAACGTGTGGTTGATTGAACGGTTTAAGACCCACTCAAAGACAGTCCCTTACCGCCACCGTGCGGCGCAACAATGAAACTGCACTGACTGACAGCCCGTCTAGAACACGGAGGTTAAATATCAACAGAAAAAGTATCTTGTCAGTCAGATTCGAGGATCAGAACTAATTGTTATATATATATATATATATATATATATATATATATATATATATATATATATATATATATATATATATATATACACACAGTATATATAGGCTAACAATAGACTAACGATCTTATTGTCAGGTTTATGTTTTGTTATGTGGACCATTATTTTGTCATTCTCTTCCGTTTACTTCACTTCCTGTTTCAACGTGATTTAGTTTCGCGTACACAGATTATATATATATATATATATATATATATATATATATATATATATATATATATATATATAATCTAATCTATGAGGGGCCGTTCAAGCCATAATTCATTTTGGCACTCTCACACACATACATTCTCCATTCACATACATACATTTCTACTCTCACACACACATATATTCTCCTTTCACATACATACATACTTCTCTCACACACATATATTCTCCTTTCACATACATACATTCTTCTCTCTCACACACATATATTCTCCTTTCACATACATACATACTTCTCTCACACACATATATTCTCCTTTCACATACATACATACTTCTCTCACACACATATATTCTCCTTTCACATACATACATTCTCCTTGCACATACATGCATTTCTATCTTTTTTGGTATCCATTACTTCCCGTTTAAACAGGAAGTCACTCTCAGACCAGGAAATACATGTGCAAGACTTGCTCAGCTCTTCCTCACAATTTTACAATGATGCTATTCAAAGTCATTCTCTTTTCTTTTCAAGTACAGTTTTTACTTTTGGGAGTAAGTAGCAATGAACATGACATCAGACAATTTTTTTATAATGTGCTGGAATGTACTGAACAAATGCAAAGAGAAGCGGATTCTTTTGTGGGTGATAGGGTTTGAATGTGTTCACAAAGTGCATCCTATGTGGATTTCTGTCAGTCTGAAAATTTGTTGAGGATTCAAGAAATAGAGCAGCAGTAACTACATTGGAGTCCTTATATGCATGTCTTTTGGATAGCAAAATTTGTCTGGCCCACAACCTTGCTTAAGTTCTGGCCCAATTCTGGCTGGGGCCCCGGCCCAAAACTGGCCCACACACTGAAAACAGACACAAACAATTTCCTCTGGCCCAGATGTGGCCCACACCCTGTAAAATGACTCTTATTTATTGATGTGGCCCAGATCTGGCCCGCATACTTTAGAGTGACTTATATTATTTCATGTGGCCCAGGTCTGGCCCAGACACTTTAAGCCAGATCTGGCTGAGACTCGGCTTGGTCCCCGGGCCAAATGTGGCCCAGAAACGGCTAAATGTAATTCAGCAGTGAAACACAAATACAACCATTTAAAAACATTAAAAAGGCTTTATTTATAAAATTACCAAGTACTTTAATATAAATATATATTAACAATGAACAAATGCACTACACTATAAACATTAACACACCTTTAAACCACAAAGTAACAAGTAAATTATATTTATATATAAAAAAAAAAACATTGTGTCATAATTCAGTTCAGTTCTTATCAAATGGTGTCAGTGCAGTCAAGTCAATAATATTGCTGAATATTAGGAGTCTTCAACTAAGCAAGACAAAAGGCAACAGTGACAAAGAACCCAAACCCAAACAAGACCAGGCTCAGTCAGGAAACCAGTTCTGACCAAACGAATGAATGTGGTGTGATTTATTCCAGGCTGCATCACAAGGCAGATTGGGGATTGATATAATTCAGAATATTTCATCCAACTTCTTCTGCTTGAAGAAAAATCATTCCAGTAGGTGAAGCTGGTAAAAAGGGTGTGTAGGGCTTGTCTGGTTCTCGTAGTCTTTGCTGAGGATCTTTGCTGGGCCATCAATGAGGTCTTCACAGGGATCTGTCATCTAGTTGACATGGTCTCCGCTGACAGTCAGGGATGTGTTGTGGTCGTTCCTGGGTGCAGCAGTCCACCGTCTGGTCTGGATACCGACTGGATCAGCTGATTATGATAACCTAGGGATAAGGGTGAGACAGAATATATGCAAATAATATAAGCTCTGATGTCATTCTTCTTACAAATTAACAAGTACATTAGATATTATGGGAAGTGTTGCTGCTTACTCTAACTGATGCATAATAAAGATCCTTTAAGGGATTTGAATTAATGTGTATGCAAGGCTAAAGAGATGGGACTTTTAAACTCACAGAGTGTGTCTGCCTCCCGAAGTCCGCACTTTTGATCTGCCAGCTGGAGCCACCTCTTCATAGTCCCCTTGACATCCATTTCAGCAGCATTAGCTTGAAAGTTTTTCCAAATTGCAGCCTTGAAATATATGTATAAATATATATTATTAAATCTTAAGCATTACAGTTTTTTTACAATCATTAGGACCAGACCCAGAATTCGCACCTTATGTTTGATGAATGTTCATGCATAAGCTCATGCAGCAGCTCAGAATTTCTGTAAAAAAAAAGAAGAAAAAAGAGTCAGATTACATATATAAAGTGTTCAGATTAAATTTTTAGGTTTATGTTTGCTCATAATAATCCCCACCACAGTAAAATATGTTAACTATGATTTTTATCACATCATATGGCATATATATGCTTCAAAAGTTTTCATTCACTTTAAAAAATGTAACATGCTCTAGTGCAGCAGACAGATTAGGCCTCCAATCAAGAACAAAAGATGATGCATTTACATTTTACGGCTTTCTCTTACGTATCTATAGTGCTTTTCCGTGTCAGAGCTTATTAAATTCAGATTGCACATATTTTAATGTTACAACAGTTTGATTCACAAACAAATGACTAATTTGAAAGGTTAAGTGAATCGAATCAGACAGAGCCACCCGTAGATATTTATGGCGCAAGCAGTCCAACTCCTATGATTCAATAGCACTCGTTGAAAAAGACGAATCGAATGAATTCTAGCAAACAAAATGGAATTTAACTCGTTATAATTTCATTAGCTAACATTATCGTGCACTGGATACAGCTGTATACAGATCATCTTTTTTATATTAAAAAATTACATATTGTTATTCTAAAGAGACCGTAGCCTATCATTATCTCCGGAACCGAATGGTTTTTCTTACGTTGTTTTCATGGCAAACCTCCAAATAGAAACCATCTAAAAACTATACACTTCGTGACTTTTAAAACATCAAACAACACTACATTGAGCATTAAATAAATTAAATAACTTACTCTTTTGCAGCTGAAGTATTCCTCTTCAGAACTGTGCCGCCGAACGCTCCTCAGGATTTAAAGTTAACCTCCGAATCTTTCTCTCAGGCGGCTGATCACCTTCATTCTAGCAGCGGCCCGCCGGTGACAAAACTAACTCGGGCCGAAGATAGATACACACAACTACACACAAGACCTGCCGCACGTACAACAGCTTTCAGCCGAGATTGGCCCATAGAGAAAAGCCGTCTGTCAGCCAGAAGTGTTTTGTAGTCGGCGCGGCTCTGGCCCATTATCTTCTCACCGATGCCGAGACTGAGCCGAGTCCGACAGCGCCGCATTTCGGCCAGAATCGGCCCGAGTGTGCTTGCTATCTGCCTTCCGTTTCCACTATACTCTCTCTCTCACATACATACATTCTCCTTTCACATACATACATACTTCTCTCACACACATATATTCTCCTTTCACATACATATATATAGAATGTATGTATGTCTGAAGAAAATATATGTATGTGAAAGGAGAATATATGTGTGTGAGAGAAATATGTATGTATGTGAAAGGAGAATATATGTGTGTGAGAGAAGTATGTATGTATGTGAAAGGAGAATATATGTGTGTGAGAGAAGTATGTATGTATGTGAAAGGAGAATGTATGTATGTGTGAGAGAAGTATGTATGTATGTGAAAGGAGAATGTATGTATGTGTGAGAGAAGTATGTATGTATGTGAAAGGAGAATGTATGTATGTGTGAGAGTAGAAATGTATGTATGTGAATGGAGAATGTATGTGTGTGAGAGTGCCAGAATGAATTATGGCTTGAACGGCCCCTCATACTAATCACAGATTATATCATATATGTGTATATGCGGTATATATGCTTATGTATACATACACATATATGTGTATATGTGTGTGTGTGTGTAATATATATATATATATATATATATATATATATATATATGTGTGTGTGTATGTATGTATGTATGTATGTATGAGTATATATTTGTGTATGTATGTATATATATATATATATATATATATATATATATATATATATATATATATATATATATATATATATATATACAGTGGGTACGGAAAGTATTCAGACCCCCTTAAATTTTTCACTCTTTGTTATATTGCAGCCATTTGCTAAAATCATTTAAGTTCATTTTTTTTCCTCATTAATGTACACAGCACCCCACATTGACAGAAAAACACAGAATTGTTGACATTTTTGCAGATTTATTAAAAAATAAAAACTGAAATATCACATGGTCCTAAGTATTCAGACCCTTTGCTCAGTATTTAGTAGAAGCACCCTTTTGATTTAATACAGCCATGAGTCTTTTTGGGAAAGATGCAACAAGTTTTTCACACCTGGATTTGGGGATCCTCTGCCATTCCTCCTTGCAGATCCTCTCCAGTTCTGTCAGGTTGGATGGTAAACGTTGGTGGACAGCCATTTTTAGGTCTCTCCAGAGATGCTCAATTGGGTTTAAGTCAGGGCTCTGGCTGGGCCATTCAAGAACAGTCACGGAGTTGTTGTGAAGCCACTCCTTCGTTATTTTAGCTGTGTGCTTAGGGTCATTGTCTTGTTGGAAGGTAAACCGTCGGCCCAGTCTGAGGTCCTGAGCACTCTGGAGAAGGTTTTCGTCCAGGATATCCCTGTACTTGGCCGCATTCATCTTTCCCTCGATTGCAACCAGTCGTCCTGTCCCTGCAGCTGAAAAACACCCCCACAGCATGATGCTGCCACCACCATGCTTCACTGTTGGGACTGTATTGGACAGGTGATGAGCAGTGCCTGGTTTTCTCCACACATACCGCTTAGAATTAAGGCCAAAAAGTTCTATCTTGGTCTCATCAGACCAGAGAATCCTTCAGGTGTTTTTTTAGCAAACTCCATGCAGGGTTTCATGTGTCTTGCACTGAGGAGAGGCTTCCGTCGGGCCACTCTGCCATAAAGCCCCGACTGGTGGAGGGCTGCAGTGATGGTTGACTTTCTACAACTTTCTCCCATCTCCCGAATGCATCTCTGGAGCTCAGCCACAGTGATCTTTGGGTTCTTCTTTACCTCTCTCACCAAGGCTCTTCTCCCCCGATAGCTCAGTTTGGCCGGACGGCCAGCTCTAGGAAGGGTTCTGGTCGTCCCAAACGTCTTCCATTTAAGGATTATGGAGGCCACTGTGCTCTTAGGAACCTTAAGTGTAGCAGAATTTTTTTTGTAACCTTGGCCAGATCTGTGCCTTGCCACAATTCTGTCTCTGAGCTCTTCAGGCAGTTCCTTTGACCTCATGATTCTCATTTGCTCTGACATGCACTGTGAGCTGTAAGGTCTTATATAGACAGGTGTGTGGCTTTCCTAATCAAGTCCAATCAGTATAATCAACCACAGCTGGACTCAAATGAAGGTGTAGAACCATCTCAAGGATGATCAGAAGAAATGGACAGCACCTGAGTTAAATATATGAGTGTCACAGCAAAGGGTCTGAATACTTAGGACCATGTGATATTTCAGTTTTTCTTTTTTAATAAATCTGCAAAAATGTCAACAATTCTGTGTTTTTCTGTCAATATGGGGTGCTGTGTGTACATTAATGAGGAAAAAAAATGAACTTAAATGACTTTAGCAAATGGCTGCAATATAACAAAGAGTGAAAAATTTAAGGGGGTCTGAATACTTTCCGTACCCACTGTATATACATATATATATATATATATATATGTGTGGTAATACCGCATACCGCGCTATTGAGACACTCAAAATTACCGCAAGGGAAATTCCTTCACCGCGACAGCCCTCACAACTCTAGTTTTGTGTCAGAAATAACAGCATCCCACGCACATTGTTTAGGAAATATTTCTTATTTTACAGCCCTGGAACGAATCCTCCCATCACAAAATGGAATGGAAAGGGTAAGTCGAGGAAGCTAAGCTAAGTTTTTCCATGCAATTATATGCATGCTTTTAATTACTGTACATTTGTTGCTGCTTGTCAGTTAACATCTAGGGCCAGAGGGGTTGCTTCTAAAATAAGTCAGTCATGGTATGAAATGTTGTGCTAAACAGCAAGTGACCAAGCTGCCCTGTTAAGTTAATTTAGCTCAAATAATGAGTCAGCTGGAAGTATTTGGATTTTTATGCCATGTTTAAAAATGTCTTAATGTCACTGCATTAGAAAAGAATATGTCAATCTAAATGGCATTTATTAAAAAAGACTGAACAAACACAATTTCATGCAAATACTTCACAAAAACATCCATTAGGTTTTATATGTGGGTTAGGTTTTCAAACCACTTTGAAACCAGATGCACATCCTTAAGTGCAAGAAAAGAAGAAGAAGAAAAAAGTTTGTATGCCACTTGCTTTGATATTTTTGGATCTGATATATTGGCATTCAGACATTTTTAAGCATGTCCACTTTTTTGGCCCACTGATCTTCAATCATGTAAACTGAAATAAACGAAGAACAGATGTGCAAATGCTCTTATTCGCCAACCACAGAGCTGTCTTATGGAGAAAACTGGTAGAATTTTCCATTGAGTTCAACTCTTGTCTTGTACTGGAACAGAAAAGCTGTTCCGTTTATGTCTCAAACGCTAGCGAAAAGCATGCATAATAATTTACCAAAACGCATTCGATTGAACAACACTTAACAAGCAATCAGCATAAAATGACTTCTACATTACTCACACTGAGACTTAATGAGGAACATCGCAAGCAATTTGTTATAATTTGCCAACAACACACAAAAATTCCATCCATTTACAGTTTTAACAAACCAACTAATAAACTTAATGTGATGCATATTTGCCAGTCATAAACATAAATGTAACATGTTATAAAAATAGCAAGTAGGTTTATGGTTGTGGATTAGTTATGCGCTTAAAATCTTAGTTACTAAAAACTGCAAGGTTGTTGCTAATATTCATCTTTATTGTGAATAAGTAAGTTTGGACTCATCATTACAATGATTTCTTTAGTCCTAAAATGAAAACTGCCACCATGGATTGCTAAAATGCAGGCAAACCCCCACCACTTACTGGGAAGATACTGACATGAGAATTTCTACTGTGGCGTGTGACTGTAAACATCCACACCCTCCGAGACAGGCATGCAAAGACTGAGAGCTTTAGTTCCCGGGCAGACCAGGGTATTGTGAAGATGGACAAAGGCCTAGTATGATACTAATGCAGTGTTAACACACTTCTACGGATACGCCAAATGAATGCAAATGGAATAAAAGCCAACAGCAGTGTCACTAGAGCAGCTTCAGGGGACTAAAACTCCCTAAAACGCAGCCACTGAAATATCCCACAGATTATGGGAAACCATTTGAATCAATGTCTGGACATGAAACTAGGCTGACTGCACAGAAATACTCCCAGTTATCTCATTACTCATACAAGAGAACACAACAGCAGAAATTTACTTGTGGTAAATTGTTCAATGAGAGCTTCAAAGGGCTTGTCCACAAGCCAAAACCATAAAAACACAGGCACACTTGCATACAAGAGAAGATACCATCAAATGACATTACCGCTCTTTTTGTAAGCACCATCCTCCACAGGCATCTTTATGTTCAACGGCTCTATCTGATGATCCAATACTCCTTCAGCCCACTATCTGACTGTTACTTCCTGATTTCAAGCGGGAAACCAACCTGCCACTGTTGAAAACTGGTTCAACCAGTCTAGAACAGGTTCAAGCTGAACTAAACACCCCTTTTCAAGCAAGAAAATATTGGATTTCCCTCATTTGATCTTTGTGAACTTGGCTGTGTGTCCTTTCTGAACTGTTTTTCTCATCGTTTTGTCTCTGCAGGATTAACTGGAGTTTTTTGTGTCTAACATAAGGAGGCGTCTGAGCTGGGTGTGATGGCAATGACATTCGTTCGACTCGATTTACATTAATTTAGCTATTTTGTTGCAAAGCAACTTTGTCTCGTAAGTGTCTCTTGAACCTTCCTAAACTGCATTAGCAGCATGAATAAAATGAAGATCTTCTCTTGTACGTCACACACAGCCTGCTTGCATAGGTTTGTAAGTGTGAAATCTAAGTGTGAGAAACCAAACTTTTTGGTTTCACAATATCTAGCTAGACCTGTTCATATGTATCTCCACTCATGCTGATATGATGAAGTTAATTAAAGCCATGTCATTTAATTAAACAAGCAAACGTTTTGGTTCAACTACGCTTAGATTCAGAGAAAACAAGTGATTACAAATCAATCAAAAATTCTATAAAATTTAATCAAATCAAAGTTGAATCAGATTGTTTTAGAGGTGGGACGATAAATCAATTCGTGGATCAATTCTGCGATTTTCCAAATGCATCGCAATTCTCTCTGGAATCTATTCTGAGCTTGGTTTTTAACAGCAGATGGTGCTCTATGCTAGTTTTTAATCGCACACTCAAACGCTCACGAAGAAGAGCGCTTGTGCGTTCAACTGAGTAATTTAAGTGGTTAAATGTACTTGTACCCTGGCTTTTATTCTTTTATGATGCGAGATTAATGTAATCACAGCCCACTGTGAACACTCCTGCAATTCGCTTCAAACTTTTCAAACTTTATGAATGATTATTTTAGGTTCAAGTGGTGTGTGTAAGGAACTGGAAGCAAGAGTACAGCTGTTTCTGAAGCGATGCATTCAGGGGAAGAAAAAAATATATATCGCAAAATCGATCCACAAATCAATTTATCGTCACACGCCCATAGAAACATTTTGCCAAATCTGAAAAAGACATACTGTAGTTTTTACTATTATTAGTTTTTATTTTTATATTTTCCATTTTCATTTTAATATTTGTTTAACTACCTTACCAACTATTAATAAGCAGCAAATTAGGAGTTTGAGGCAAAAGTCGTAGTTAATGGTTTGTTATTGGATCTTAAAGTAAAGTTTTTTAATTAGTTTTTAAGACAATATTAAGACTTGTTTGTTATAGTTTTATTTATTTTAGTACATTGCGTTCATCAAGAAATAAAATAAGGTTACTTAATTATTTTACATATAATTTCTTAATAGCATGAATAAACACTTTAAAAATGATTTTTGAAGAAACAATTGACTTCAACTGAGTGTTAAATCAACTGAGTGTTAATAAACAAGATTTTTGACAAAGCAGTGAATAGGCTAAATAATTTGTATTCATTATTATTGCTTCATTTTAGTAAAGAAAAGTGCATAATGACTCTGATAATGATTAAAACATACAGAGAAACAATGTCCAAACAACCCATAAAGTCTAAAACATGGTCACTGCCCTTAAAATATGTACTGTACAAAAAGGCAAAGAAGGAAAACAAATCAATAGCACTCCCATGTTTTCTCAGTGACTAATGGAATGAAAGCTGCTGTCAGCAGTCCATTTCCTAGACTGAATGTGATAAGATAACTAATTGGTACTGTACATGGAGCTTACACCTTTCAAAACTCACCGTACAATTAAGAAATGATATCAGTTTTATTAGTGAGAAAAAAGTGACGTTATGGAAATGCCATTGCATTTCCTGTTGTCTAGCTTCTGAGGAAATAAACCACAATGTGCTCTGATAAATTCAGTAATTCCCCGGAAGTTTTCAGTAAACTACTGCAAGTAATCATTACGTCATAAATTGACTATAACATGAGTTAACTACAAGATGCTAGTATACAAGACAATTACATATAGCCCTACAGCATAAGACATGAAGGCTACTCTCAGTGCTTATTTATATTTTATTAGAGCCTGGCAAATAATGTACTCTAATAAACTAATAAAAATACATAAAAAGGAAGTACTCAGTTGGTTTTATTCATCAAGAATTGCAATAAGGACACTTACACTAGCACAGGGACTCAATGCCTACGTATCCCTTAAAAACAAATTTAGCTAATATTTGCCTTTAATACTACGCCTGAAATGAGTCCACTACACAATTCTCATTGCAATTAGGCAATATAACAAGATTCCAGTGAAAAACATTGCTTGCAAACTATTAGAGAAGTTGCACTGCATGTAAAAGTTATCCCTTCCCTAATTTGAAACAGCTGCAGTCAAACTCAGGCTCTCAGCAGCAGAAATAGCACATAAGTACAGCTCAGAAAAACATACAAGTTTAAAATTAAGAGGTTAAGGCCTTATTTCACATCTATAAAGAGCACCATCCTATATTCAACCCTTTAATTACATGCACTCCAACTGGTGAGAGCAGCCTCCCCTAACTATGTGCTCTATGACTTGGGTAACAAGCTATACCTATGAGGAGATATGCAAGAGTAAAATCTGATTTTTTTTTAAAAGCTGATTTTTGCAAAGCAATTGTTGCAGATACTGTTTTTTTAACCTAATGCACAAGCAATAATGTTCTTGTTAAAGCAATATTGGTTTCGAACTGAAATCAAGGACAGAAACCATATGAAAACTATTAGAACAGCCACAAATGAGCCTTTCAATGCTGTCCATGTTGTGTCCAAGGATTTGTATTCATGCACACAACAGCTGCGTAGTTTCATATGTCTGTATATGTACTTTTACTCTGCCTGTGCCACAGCTTTGCTGCGACTGTTTTGACTAATAATCTATAAACAAACCTGTGCACTAATAGTATAACATGAACACATGAACATTTCAGCCATAACACAATGTGATGGAAAGCCAAATGCGCAGCATTTATTTTCCAACCACCAAATTTACAGTAAACGAGTCGGCTGCTAAATTAAAATCACAATGTTTACAGATAAAGGCGTTCAGACTTTATGTTTGTTTAGGAGTAAGAAACACACTAAACATGACAGGAGGTAACGTTACTTCCAATGAAATTGCAAGATATGAGCTGACAAAGCTATAACGGGACTTTTAGGCGTTGCCTTTCTAACAAAACACCAACGATATAACACCACAGTCTTTCACTTTAACACGGCGTGTGCAGCCAAACACATCTTCCTTCGCTGATCTGGGTGTTTATTTAGCGGCGGTGAAGTAATTAAAACCAATTTCAGTTTCTGTTTGGAAGCGTAAATATGAAAGGGATCTCTGAAAAACCACAAACTTTAACAAACACCAGCAAATGTAAACCAGGAATAAACTTACCGTATTTTGGCTTCTCTTCCATATCCATTTCAGCTTAGCGTTATGTGTGGTGAGCTATAAACGTTACTCTAGTGATCATGAGCATTTCAGTCCACAACAAACTGCACTGAATCCATGGGGCATGAAAGCAGTGTTGCCAGATTGGATGGACGATTTCCAGCCCAAAAGCTCACAAAAACCCGCCCAAAAACCGCCCAAAACTTTAACTGTCAAAACAATGTGATATAATGTAAATCAAGGTTGATAAGAGCCATTTTTAACTCCTTGTAATGAAATAATGACGACAAAATAATATAAATATAATGCTAGATACATTTCCCATGGATCAAATCGGGGCAAATACATTAAAAAGAACTACCAAATATGATTAAAATATGCAAGCAGACACTGTCAAAACTGCAATCAAGAAATTAACCGATACCATCGAAAAACACATGCATCATTTTCAATGTCAACAGAATTTAAATGCAAAAAAGTGCCCAATATAAGTGATCAGAATTAGCAATGTAATTGTATTTCACACTCGTTCATGCACACACATGACAGTCAAAACTGTGTCATTCTGTATGATAATCCGACAATAAAAAAATGACAACAATGCTCTTACCTTCGTGTCGCTCTATAATTTCACAAAGAAGTCTTTCGTGAAGTTCATATTGAGCATAATATAGAATTTTGCACAGTCAAAACTAACAAGTCCATCAGCTTTAAAGGATTCTGGACCGTTTAAAAGATAAAAGACAGGCTCATATAGATAGATTTTGATTAAATAATTTAACTGTGCTCTAAATTTCGGAGTTGCAGTGATATAGCCTTCATGTCATCTCCCTCAACAGGTGTAATTCACGTTTTGAGAGTTAAAACACTCTCCACTCTTTACCATCGAACTAATATTTATGCATTATGATCACTTACATTTATACATTCAAAACCCGCCCAATCTGGCAACACTGCATGAAAGACGAAACTGGAGTGCTTTGATTGGCAGTTCTTTTAACCAATCACCGGGCATCCTCCTACTTGACAAATGGACCAGTAGGATCCTCTTCTGTATCCTACGTGTAACTATTCAAAAATATTAAAAACAGGAAAGAAATCGTTATGAAATTTCATAACAGCAATTGAGGAGACTGATTAGGACGGTTCGGTCACAGCTCTGATTTTACAAACGCTGTGAGAATCGGTTCGAACGAATCAATACAAAGGAAAAGATCCGGTCGAGAAGAAAAGTTCAAGGTAAATTTACGTCCGGTTGCTTAAAATGTCTTAATTAAGTGATTTTTGTCTGACCATCAAGAGTCAGTCACTCAATGCCAAATGTTAGGAAAACATGGTAAATTCTAACCATTTATAATAGATATTACAATTCATAAATCTATTTCCACACGGGCACACATTGCGGGATAACCTCCCCGTGCTGATTTACATCATGTGTAGATGATAGCCAGAGATATTGTCAAACGCATCAAAAATTGGCAATATTAAGAGGATTTAGCATTTCCAATTCATGTAACAGTTAGGCCTGTTACATTCTTCTTATTATTAGGCATATTATTATTAGATTACTTTTATTATTAAATTACATGAAATTATTGCATGATGCACTGTGAGGATAATAAAATAGGCTAGCTTACTCCTCATTGAAAATGTTTTTAAAAAGTTTTTTTTTAAAACAGGTCTATTAATTTATACAATGAATTATAGGCCTATACTTATTATTATTAACACTGTCACATTAATGAACATCAATGAAAATTCAGGGCAGCTTTATTTCATGCACCAATTTTCAAAAACAACCTGTTTAACGTGAAATAAAGTTTCTTCTCATGTTTTTCACTATACCAGCCACAAGAGACAGTTTAAGACAGTTATATACTGTTATCAGCATATGTTAAAGTAGATTCGTCTCTCGTTGTCTCAGAGAGAATATGCGCCATTAATGCAGCGTTAAACTTTCACTTTCTCTATAGTGAATTGACTGATGTTCACCGTCTTGCGCAAAGTTTGCGCGTTGTTTGCTTAAGTTGCTTGAGTTGAGTTGCTCCCCCATATTATCAATTGTTTATAGGCCACATATTAGGCACTTTTTAGGTTTTTAATGTTTATTTTTCAATGTTAATGAGAGTGACACCGAGAGTTAAAAAAACAGGAAAATCATTTGGAAATCCTTGGGGGGGCTGTGCTGGGGATAAGCAAGTTTCTGATGGGGCTATAGCCCCGTCAAGCCCCGCCCTAGCGCCACCACTGCGTTTCCTCCATCTCCACTATCCAAGGGACCTGTGCAGCAGCTGTTTTGCGGTCGCGCATTGGCTATTGTGAAAGTACTGACGTAATCAGCCGTCATCATCCCGATTTAAATCTTAAATATCAAACATGTTTGATATGATCGGGGTGGCCCCGATTTGTGTACGAGCAGATCGGGAGGTGCAAGGTTCGATCTGTGAACGCCTCACATTACCAGATAATCCGCAGAACATCGGGACCGATCGAGGTGCTCCACAAGATTTTTCCTCCGATTCTCGGGAGGGGGAAATCGGGGCTAAATCGGGCTAAAAATCCTGTAGTGTGAGCCAGGCTTTATTGTATATAGACTTGCTGCATATTCTAATCATGTCTTTATTGCTTTTATCTTTTTTATTAGATTTTCTGTGTATAAGATTTGGAGTTTTTAAGGACATTGAACAAAAACAATGGAGCAGCGTAAGTTTTAAACTGACACCCCAAACCCAAGTTTAACCTGACTAAACCAAATAGCTTTAAAATGTAGATCATATAGCTACACCATTCTGTATTAGTTCACTATGATGAGTAGGACTCTCTTAATTGGTGATTTTTAACTGATGACAGAATTTTAATTCTTGGGTGAACTGCCCCTTTAAAGTCTGTGTGAAATCAAAATTAACTATATTTATTTTGTTAGCGCACATTGCTATTTTTGTGGTGAACAATTCATCCATGCAAGTCAATCCACAAAAAAATGTGTTTTCCTTCATAATCTTTCATTCAAATCTGAAAATGCTCCTCCCTTTTAAAACGATGGGCCTTCTCTGGGCTTGGGCATGAGCATGACATCCTTAACCACGCCCTTCCAACTGTCAGTGTTCATTTCTGAATGAAACGACTACTTTACTACATATCTAATCAATTCACAGTAGAAAAAACAAGCCATGCCCTCTATTTTCCTCATTCAGTATTCTGTTTCTCTCGGAAGTATGTCACAATATGGAAGTAAAAACGGTCACAAACTTCCGGTTCACGCAGACTTTAAACTCCTTCAGTGGATATTTCCACTCTGCAGTATTACTCACATTGCATATGGCAAATATTCTGGTTTAACTCATTTATTTTTCAGATGCTGAGTTTGTGAACCGTTACAGAGACCGTCTCATCCAGAAGGTTACTGCTGTGATGCCCATTGCTGATTCACTGATAGCTGTTGAAATGATTCACCAGGAAACATACGCAAATATTTTTGTAGCCTCTACAAATATGGCTAAAATGAGAGTGTTACTTGATGCTCTGCACACCAACAAAGCAAAATCTGCTTTTTATAATTTGCTCAAAGTGAATGAGTCCTTCCTGATTGAAGATCTTGAACGAGAAGGTGAGAGAGAGTAGGACACATACTGGCACAGATTCTAGATCTGATTGGATGTTCATATTTTTGTTTGTTGTTTATCATTTTTCTGCTTACTATGTTTATGCAGCTTGTACTGAATTATTTGATTAATTTGTGTGGTTACATATTTATAATTTCATTATCAAAAAGTACTGAGATATAGAGCAGTTAACTTAAAGAAACATTGGTGAAAACACGAGAAATATTTGGAACATGCATAACCTTCACATATTTTCTTATACTTTCTACAATTTTGTAGGAATTGAACAGGGAATGGCAGGGGCATCTGCACAGATCTCATCAGAAGTACTGGAAACTGACGCTCACCCTCAAAAAGCTAAAAGAGTACAGATGGAAGCTATCCAACAGGGGACTGAGGACCAACAAAGCACCTGGTGGAACAGAAACAGATCCCGTACAAGACATAGTACAAAAATAGAGGAGCTGTTAAGAGAGACTGACAAACAAATAGTAGGGAACCTCTACTTTTATAAAGATGAGAAGTACATGATTGGCTCTGGAGGAAGCGGCACACAAGTATATATTGGCGTGAGTAAAGATGGCATTGAGGTGGCCGTTAAAATAATAACCAAGAACCCAAAGAACATCAAAGATTTTAAAAATGAACTGAGTCATTTGCAAGATTCAAAGCTTGAAAGCCCATATATCGTCAGGTATGTGACCTGTGCAGAGGATAAAGATTTTTACTATCTTGCAAACCAGCTTTGTGAATATGATCTAGTGGACTACATGGAATATCTTTGTCAGCCAGAGCAAAAGGACAGAAAAGAGACCACTTTGAGGAGAATAGTGAAGGAGATGCTTCTTGGCCTTCAAGTTCTTCACCGTGCTGGAGTAGTGCATCGTGATATAAAGCCTAGAAATGTTTTGATGGGTATTAATATACTTTTTTTTTTCTGTTTCTTCTTTTTTTTTTATATAATCTTTACTGTTGATTTGGAGACATTTAGCATCATCAATGGATGCTCTGCATTAAATGGGTGTCGTCAGAATGAGAGTCCAACAGCGGATAAAAACATCACAATAATCCACAAGTAATCCACACCACTCCAGTCCATTAATTAATGTCTTGTGAAGTGAAAGCTGCATGTCTGTAAGAAACAAATCCATCATCAAGACCTTTTAACTTCAAACTGTTGCTTCCTTTACCATTGAGTCCTCTATCCATAAAATCGCTTTCTCCAGTGAAAAAGTCATCTCTTCTGAATCAGGAGAGAAATATGCACAGATCAAGCACTGTGTACTAGAAAAAACAGTCCAAAACAGTTCTAAACAAATATGTTTTGATGCAAGAGGACAACAGGAGATGGACTTTTTCACTGGGGGAAGAGTTATTATGGATTATAAACTCGTATTTTGTCCAGAAGTGATTTTTTTTAAAGTTAAAACAACATGGAGCTTTTCATGTCACAAGACATTAATTGATGGACTGGAGTCATGTGGATTATTGTGATGTATTATTTATCAGCAGTTTGGAGTCTCATTCTGACGGCACCCATTCACTGCAGTGGATCCATTGATGAGCAAGAGATGTAATGCTAAATTTCTCCAAATCAGTTCTGATTAAGAAACACACTCATCTACATCTTGGATGGCCTGAGAGTGAGTACATTTTCAGCCAATTTAAATTTTTGACTAAACTAATCCTTTAAAGCAATCGTTCAAATAAAAATGTAACTTCTGTCATCATTTACTCACCATCACGTTGTCCCAAACCAGTTTAACAGTAGCTGGTCCCCATCCACTTTAAAATGACAACAGAATTTTAATTCAGTATATTCAAAACTTTAATTTATTCCTAATAGATAAAGAAGAAAGGGCAAGGCTGGCCGACTTCGGCATAAGCTGCAAACTGGAGGAGGGGAAAACCACAGTGTATACTGACAGAGCTGGTACACAAGGCTGGGAGGCAACGGAGATTGTAAATCAGACAGAAAAAGGCAGATACAAAATGAGCTCAGACATCCAGGTTTGTGAAATATCATGAATGAACTGCAGCCATGATTACAATGATATCATCTTAATAAAAGAGTATTTATTATCAGTTTAGTTCAGACTATTTGTGATTACTTACACTTTTCCTACTTTAATCATGTCCAGTAGTTAGTATTGTGCAGTTTTCCCTGTTAGATAACTTTGTTTTTGCATCAGGTAGCAGGAATGTTAACCTGTTACATCCTCTCTGACGGGAAACATCCGTTTGGTGATGGCATCTACCGTGAGGTGAACATTTCAGAAGGGAAATATTCTCTTGGTGATATTCAAGATATTGCAGCAAAGGATCTCATAGAATGGATGATCAACAAAGAACAAGATAAGAGACCGACCATCGACAAGGTCCTAAATCACCCTTATTTCTGGGATGATAAACGGTAAATTATAATTAATGTTTGATCCTTATAAAGAAATCATTTGCTCCTTATTCTTGCTTCTACCACTGAAGGTGGCAGTTACATGAAACTGTTAGGTGTTTTTTCAATATTATCATTATTATCTTCTGCCTACTCTTTCTCTGCATCCCTTTACTCATTTACTTCTTGCTCATTTCATGTGTTTATTTCCAGTATTTCAGATGCTGTTTTACCTGATTCTCTGGCAAAAAGCGCCTCTCTCATACTGAGCCACTGGCAGCGTCTTGTTTCTAGACTTTGGGCTTTTTATTATCTTGCCATCTATCCTGAGCTGTCAGTCTGCATCAGTTCTGATCCTCCTTGAGACAGCTCTACAACGTGCTGCTTTGCTGCCTGTTAGTAAGAGTACATTGTTAAATTTCCCTATTAGTAACAGTAGGCTGAGTCAGGGAAAATTTTCAGTCATAAATTCCCTGACTAGCCCTCATATTTATGCACCAGTCTTTCTCTGAAAGAAGAATTAGATCATTATTATATAATTGATCTGTGAAGAAATGATGTGAACTCACCCCTGAACATGCTGTATGCCTTCACAATCTTGTTTTCCCTTCAGGATAAGAGAGGTTCTTCACAATCTGGGTAATAAAGAGGAAGTCCAGGAATACAAGAACTACGAAAACAATGAAAAGCTTTATGGCACTGTACAAAAACACACAGAGGGAAAAGCCTTTTCTGACTGGAAGACAAAGGTGAGCAATGACTAAACCTAAACGTAAGAGATGTATTTTCCTCTCCTTGCTAAATTGCTGATTGGTTCAGTTAAGGCTGTTTGGACTATTAACAGCACAGCAAACTAGATTAGTCATTCTTAACTGGTACTAGGTAGTACTAGTGACCCCAAACTGGGTTGTAGGGTTCTCTCTTATGTTCGGACAGAGGGGAAAATCAATGCACTTAACCATTTTCAGTAAATGTAAATTATATTGATTATAAAAACAGGGTTGTATTTTCCTGCACTGAGATTTCTAGGTGTAAGTAACTTTGTGTTTGCAGGCTCCTAAGACATGGACAAAAATTGGCAAAGCTCTTCCCAATGACTTGCTTGGCCTGTTACGGCATTTGCGCAATGCCCTAGGACATCAGTAAGTACAGAAAAGGGGCGATATGTAGGCAAAATTTTGCATTTTGCAGGATATGAGTTTAACAAAGAAAACCTCCAGTATAGTTTTACTGAAGGTTCCATGTATGATCTTTGTATTTATTATCGTATATTATATATTGTATATTATATATTATAAGATCTACCTCTTTTAAAAGGGAAAAAGAGTTCTATGAAGAGAAGATGATTGATGAGTTTCCAGATTTCCTCATCAGTTTACATAGGCTGGCTATGGAAATGGGCTGGGAATATTGAAGATGCTGAGGAATTGCATGTAGACACCTGTACACAGCTTTTCTTTTTTGTTTTCGTAGTTTTGATCATGTACTTTTTTTGGAGGCAAATATTTAACATATTTCACTTTTCAGTCTTTTGCTGCCTCAATTGCTTTGCACTTAATGTTGAATATTGCTGTTTTTAAGGTCCATAACATTTTTAAACTACACAATATTGGTTTCAGCTCAAGACTACTGCAAGTGGTTTCAAGGCTTGCATAACCTTGCAATTTATGTTTTTAACTAAAGTCAATATTGATATTTTCAACGTGCTTTGCTAAATGAATGCTATTTGTATAATGTGAAATGATTTGTAAAAACAGTCAAAGAGTGTGTCTTCTGAAGATCACATACTGTACACTATGTGATAAAAGGACAGTTCAAGCAAAAATGATCATTCTGTCATCATTTACTGACCCATCATGACCCTCAGTTTATATACTTTATTTTATTTTGTTTTTAGTTTCCAATACTTTTTTTCTTGCACTGGAATTTTGAATAAAACTCTTCATATTGATTTCTGACTCTTGAGTGTTTGTTTTAACATTTCAAATATGTTAATATTTCGAAGTAACCATAGCAACAGTGGGCTGCTAGAGCGCAAAATGTTGTTATAATTTACCACTTCTATAGATTTACATACTTCACCTCAGTTATGTCTCTCTTACATTTGTAATAACGACTCGTGTTGTTGTGTGCTGTCACTGATTGGCTGCCTTGTTTTCCTCTTCCGCTTTCATCGCAGCTTCCTGTTTCGCCTGTCTAGCGTCCTGATTTCTGCACGAATAGGAGTTAAATACGTGATTATTAATAAACTAGAGGTATGTGAAACTCACATTTGTATTTATGGCACAAAATATGTGCTTGACTGACTGCGCTCTTGGTCAGTTTTGTAAAGTAATTCCTTTCGATTTCAAATAAGTAAAGTCGACGTGTTTATATCAGGAACTGTAGTCGACATTGTTAAATAAATAAATAAAAATACTGTTTTCTGAATGTACAATGACTTTGGTGACAACATGATAGGGGGCATGTATATACAATATATACATATTTATTGCAAGAATATACAATAATTAATATTAAGCAGCATTCTAATATTTTTGTATTACTTTTTTGTCTTCTTAGCAATTTTACACTGAAGAAAAACAATGGAAAATCAGCGTAAGTTTTATATTCACTTCAACTTCAATGCGCCACATTTTAAATAATATTGGCACAGATTTAATTCAATTGATGGCTTACTAGTTACAGTTACCAGGTACTGAAGGTGAGAAATGGTTGATAACTGCCTTTTTAACTGAATGTTATTTGATATTTATTTATTTGATACAGATGCTGAGTTTGTGGACACACACTATGAAGCTCTCATTCAGAGAGTTACATCTGTGATGTCCATCACTGATAAGCTGAAAGAAAGCAGAAATCTTACCTGGGAAGTGTATTCGAAGATCACAAATGCGACTTCTAAAAAGACTCAAATGAGAGCGCTTCTAGACGCTGTCAAATCTGGAGGACCTGCAGTAAAATCTGCTTTTTACACAGTACTGCAAGAAGTTAAGCCTGATATCATTCAAGAACTTGCAGGTAGGGTATTAGTGGAAAAAATGAAGAAATCTATTTATTTAAACCATATATATTTTCAGCTTTTATCTTAAATGGATTTTGCAGGGCCATCCTCACCGACAGAGAGACTTGAGAATGATAGCATCAGGTGGAACCCATCCTCAATAAAGTACAGAAGTAAAATAGAGGAGCTCTGGAAAGATTCCTCCAGAAAGAAAGTCGGGAACCTCTACTTTTCTAGAAGTAATAAATACATTATTGGCTCTGGAGGAAGTGGCACAGTTTATCTTGGCCTGAAGGAAGATGGCACTGAGGTGGCCATTAAACGAATAATCAAGGACCAACCGGAAAGCAATTACTTTGAAAATGAACTAAAGCATCTACGAGATTTAAATCTTGAGAGTAAGAACATTGTCAGGTATGTGGACTTAGCAGAGGATGAAGACTTTTATTATCTTGCACTACAGCTTTGTGAATATGATATGGAGGATTACATGGTAAATCTTCGTCAGGAAGAACAACAAGACAAAGACACCGCTTTGAGGAAAATAGTGAAGGAGATTCTTCTTGGCCTTCAAGTTCTTCACCGAGCTGGAGTGATTCATCGTGATATTAAGCCTGGAAATGTTTTGATAGGTATAGGTTTTACTGCTTTTGTAGTTTTACAAGGGATTTATTAAAGTAATGTTAGACTTTGTATTTATTCAAGAATACAGGTGACTTAAAAACTCTGTAAAACACTCTCAACAGATTCAGGAAAAAATGCAAGGCTGGCTGACTTTGGCATAAGCCGCAAACTGGAGGAGGGCAGAAGCACAGTGCATACTGCTAGAGCTGGTACACAAGGCTGGGAAGCAACGGAGATCCTGAATCAAGAAACAGGTTACAAGAAGAGCTCAGACATCCAGGTCTGTGAAATATCATGCTTTAGCTGCAAAGATAGCTAGCTATAGGAAAGATGAATTTGAACTCTAATATTTTAAGTTGCTATTATCTAAAAACCTTAAATCAATAACAATGATTTTAATGTATGATTTAAAAAAAAAAATATATGTTTAGAAATGTATTTTTTTAAAGAAATCTCTTATGTTCAAAGCCGCATTTATTTGATTAAAAAAACTAAAAACAGTAGAAAATAATGATAATTTTAAAAAATAACTGTTTTCTATAATTAATTATTTTAAAATGTAATTTTTATTATAATAGCAAAGCTGCATTTTCAGCATCATTACTCCAGTCTTCAGTGTCACACGATCCTTCAGAAATCATTCTGATATGATAAATTGCTGCTCAAGAAACATTTGTTATTATGAATAATGTTGAAAACAGTTGTGCTGCTTAATATTTTTGTGAAAACCATAATACATATTTTCTCATTTTTCTTTGATGGCTAGAAAGTTCAAAAGAACAACGTTTATTTGAAATATACATTTTGTTGTAGCATTATAAATATCTTTACTGTTACTGCAATTTTGATGAATTTAATTCCTCCCTGCTAAATAAAAGTATTAATTTCTTTAAAAATAAATTACTGACCCCAAACTTTTGAATGGTAGTGTAGAAATATTGAAATATAATACAAATTTTAAGAAACGCTTCTATTATACTTTTATTGATTGATTGATTGTCTTTTTGGAGCTTGACAGCCCCATGCGCTTTTATTATTTGTAAAAGAGTTACCAGAATATTATTCAAAAAATTCATAATTTGTTTATGAAGATAAATAATGACAGAATTATTCCCTCAAATGAACAAACACAGAAAATACCATTTCTTTATTAAATGTTACTGATAAAATGGCATGTGATTCTGGTCTGCTCTATTTATTTCAGGTTGCTGGGATGTTGGTGTACTACATCCTTTCTGACGGGAAACATCCTTTTAAGGACACAAAGGATCGTGAGGAGAACATCAAGAAAGGGAAGCACTCTCTTGTAGATTTACAAGATATAGTAGCAAAGGATCTGATAGAATGGATGATCAACAAAGACCCATCAGAGAGACCGACCATTGATGAAGTCCTACGACACCCTTATTTTTGGGATGATGATAGGTGAATAATAAATTGTTTAATAGACGGTTGCAGTTTTTATTGTTTTTATCACTGTGAAGTGAAGGTTAGTTAATCTAGTATGTATTTGTTACATCTTTCTGAAGAAATATTTCACAGTTTTTGATTATGATGTTCGCCACCTGCTTCTATGAGATCGATCTTATGCGTGGTTTTCCACTGCATTTCTTTACCCACAATTTCTTTTCATCTTGCTTGTTTGAAACAGTTTCTTCTGTTTATTTCCAGTTCTTCAGATGCTGTTCTTGCCTGATACTCTGACAAAATTACTCTTGACTCTCCTCTGAGTCACTGCCAGGATCTTGTTTCTAGATTTTGGACTCTTTAGGTTGGCATCTATCTTAAGCTGTGAGTCTGAGAATCGTAAAGGAGTACTTCACCCAAATATTACAGTTCTGTTATTATTTACTCATCCTCATACCGTTCAGTCATAAGAACCACTTTTATGATGCTATTTTGTCATTTTGAAACCTCGTTAGTTTCAATGTGTTAAAATGTGTGGCCAGAATTTTAAATATTTCCATGTTCTATGAAAGAAAGTCATAATGGTTTGGAATAATATGAAGGTGAGTAAATGATGACAGAATTGTATTTTTCAATGAACTATCACTGCAACGTACTTCATAGAAACATGCATGTAGTGTATGTTGTGTTTAATGTGCACTTTCTGAACGTTCACCCTTGTTCTGTTTCTGAACTGACCCGCTCAATGCCTGCATGTTTTTCTGTCCTCCAGCAAAGATGCAGTCCTTAGGAAGCTGGGGGATAGGCCTGAAATCCAGCACTACGAGGTTTTAGCAAAACTTCGCAAACTCTACATAGAGAAAGGGCACACAGAGAGAACAGACCCAACAGCAGCACTGAACATTAATGAGGCCTTCAGTGAAATGAAAATCGAGAACGCAAAGAGGTAAGTTCTAAGTTACTGAAAGAAGTCTCTTTTGTTGACCAAGGCTGCATTCATTTGACCAAATATGGTAAAACAAACATTGTGAAATTACTATTTTAATCTATTTTAAAATAAATTAAATCCTGTGCTGCAAAGCTGTATTTTCAGCATCATTACTCCAGTCTTCAGTGTCACATGATCTTTCAGAAATCATTCTAATATGCTGATTTTTTTGCTTAAAAAACATTTTATTATTGTCATTGTTGAAAACAGTTGTGCTGCTTAATATTTTTGTGAAAACCATGATACACCATTCAAAAGTCTGGGGTAAGTAAGTTTAAAAAAATAGGTGATACTTTTATTCAGCAAGAATGCATTAAATTGATCAAAAGTTACAGTAAAGACATTTATAATGTTAAAGAAGTTTTCTATTTCAAGCATTTTTTTACTTTCTATTCATCAAAAAATTTACCACATTTTCCACAAAAAATATGAAGCAGCACAACTGTTTTCAACACTGATAATGATCAGAAATGTTTCTTGAGCATCAAGTCAGTATATTAGAATGATTTCTGAAGGATCATGTGACACTGAAGACTGGAGTAATGCTGAAAGTTCAACTTTGATCACAGGAATAAATTACATTTAAACATACATTACAATAGAAAACAGTTGTTTTACATTGTACTAATATTTCACAGTATTACTGTTTTGTTGTATTTAATATTAAATAAATGCAACCTTGGTGAGCAGAAGGGACATCTTTCAAAAACTAATCTTAGTTATTCCAAAACTTTGAGCAGCAGTGCATATATTAATAAATTAATTTAATTTTACATAACATAGTTTACATGAAATGTGGATCATGTACCAGGCTTTGTCTGCTCATTTATTGTCCTTCAGGAAAAACGACATCCTTACTATAGTTGGTGAGGATTTAAAGAACCTTTGGAAGCTCTTCAACACTGCGGAGGAGGTCACAAAGGGAAAGAGCTTTTCTAATTGGAAATCAGAGGTGACCAGGCAATCAGAAACTGTAAAACAGCAACACTCACATAAACACAAAACAAGAGCCTTCCTTTTTTTGCTCTCTACATTATGATTCATTCAGTGGTGTGTTGGAACTGCTAACAGTGTTGCACACTAGATGATCTGTGCTAGCCAAATGCCATAAACATTGTATTTTTTATTTGCAGCTTTCAAACATATGGACAGACATTAACAAAAAGCTTCCGGAGGACATTCTTGGTCTGCTGCGCGTTTTGCGCAACAAACTGGTGCATGCGTGAGTGAGACACAAAAGTTCATCCAGATCTCAGTTACATCTCTTTTTCTGTTATTTGACCCTTGTACTTATTTCAGTTCAGTTTCATTGATATGTATGAAGGCCGTCAAGTGTTGGTGTGTTTATCTGACTGTAATGCTTTTATTTTTCAATTAATTCACTGTGCCTCTTTTGTTTCTAACAGAAATGTCAGAAATGAATTTGAAGAGAAGAAGATTTTTGACCTCTTCCCGGACTTTTTCATCAGTTTACACAGAGTGGCTATAGACTTAAGATGGAAATATTGAAGATGCTGAGAGGACATTACACCACAACATACCAAAAGCATTTACATTTTTAACAGTCAGCATAAAACTTCTCATTATTTGAAATGGAGCAATCATTCTTGTCGACAAGTTTAAGCACTGTTCTCAGAATTATTACTTACAGTTTTTCACAGTTGCTAAGACACTAAACCCCATTATCTTAACCAAATTCTGAATAGCCTAAACCAGTTTGTCAAATAAATCACTCTATCTGCAAAACCTTAATAAACAAATTCAGGCAGACAAATTGCCTGGCAAGGGACAAAATTGCCACATTAGCTTATATAGAACTGTTTATGGAGCAGATCAAATTTAATTTATCATTCTGACTCATCCTGAAGGCTGAAATGTTATAATTTTTTTTTTTTTAAATGGTCAAAACTTTATTTGAACATGTAGTACATGTCAGTAGAAACATGTTATGAATATTTTTTGTTAATTTAAAGTCCGGCCATCATTTTTTTATGTTTTTATTTCACTGATTATGCAAACAAAAAGTGCTTAGTGCTGCTAATTTTATTTCTTGGCTTTTGTCATAAAACTTGGTAAAATTATTTCAGTGTGTGTATCAGTACTTTTTTAATATTTCCAGCACATTTTAACAATGCCGTGTATAACAGTTTGGACTGATATTTAACCCTCTGGGGACTGAGGTGATTTTGGGGCCCTTGAGATGTTTTGACATGTCCTGATATTTGTGCTTATTTCAGCTACTTATAACATACTATTGACCAACATGTATTTGTTTTTGTATTCAACACAAACCTTGCTACAATATTATGTGACCAAGATGGATGTACATGTTTGTATTTTTTTAGAAAAAAAATATTATGCGTGGTTAGTAAGTTTTGGGAAAAAAAATGTAGCTGAAATAAGGCCATAAAACCCACACTAAATAGTCCTGAATAAGACTTTAGAGTAATCAGTCTTGTCGGCTAGAATATTTACTTCACAATTAAGTGAGAATCATTCTGCTTACTCATTCACAGAAAACAATATATTGATTAAAAAATTTTAAGACATGTTTTGTGATTGAAAGCCTGTATGCGAGGGAGTGACAATGTCCTTGAATATTAAGTGATTCTCACCTGAGACACAAAGGGCCCTCCCCTAAAGGCTGCTAATGGCCCATCAGTGTGACTGACTTTGAGGCAGGTAAGAGAGAATGTGAGGAGATTGAACAAATGTTTTTTTTTATTATTTGTATTTTATTTACAACACCGTATAATCAAAACATACATAATGTTTTTAGACACATTATTGTGCACACTGATCTAACCACAGAGATGTGAACAGACTTTGAGTCATTCCTGCAACAGATTCTGTTCAACAAGTGACAAGTAAATCATGCCTGATATTTACGTGTGTTATTTGAGTGTTTCTGCTACTTTCCATGGATTCAAGAAGAAAGAAAAACATAATCAGTGGTCAAGGAGCTTGTTTTACCATATAATATCAGTGTAGTTGGACATCTGATTCTGAGTTTGAAGAAAGTCATCAGGATTCATCATCTGTGGTGCAGGTATCTGATTCAATAAAATACAAACCAAAAAAAAAAAACATTTGTGAGCATGTTAATATCAGGAGCATCTTTTTTTATATATGTTTTATAGACTCACGCATGCTTTGTACTATCGTAAACAAAAAAATACATTTTATATCTGAGAAACTAATTATTATTGTTTAGAAAAAACGAACTATGATTTTGTAGTCATATAGCCTAGTATGTATGGCTTTGTACTACAAAAGATGTACTTTGTACTATAAAAAAAGGATATTTTATATCTGAGAAACTAATTATTATAGATTAGCACGCTATTAAATCCATTTGTGAACATTAAACATTTGTCTAAACGTAGCATTCATCATGTTGTCGTTTGGGAAAAAAATTAACGCGTTCAAGTTTGAGTCACAATAACAGGTTAACTAATGCAAAAAAATAAACATTACTTACTCATCATATCGCTCTTCTCTTCTGGATGAACTCTTGCTCTTATTTTGAGGCAAATCCAGCTTTTATTCAGCGTGTCTTCTTCCAGAAACTTACAGTAATGTTAGCCGCGAGGAACGATCTGGCGTTGTTATTAGGCGTTTCCTTGAGCACGCGGCTCACGCGGCTATTTACATATGAACGCGAGGGGGCGGGATCGATAAGACTTACTTCATTTCAAAGTAGACACTTCCAGCTTTCTATAGATATAACTCCCATGTCCGTGTGTTGAGTTTTCGCTGAGTTACAGTTCATTTTAGCGACGTATTTTGAAGAGCAGCTCGCGGAGATGGAGAAGACAGAGAGCGCATCCTGTTTGTTTTCTTTTTTTTTTCCAAAACCACAAAGTTTTGTTGTATTTGTGAGTGTACACAAAAAAAATAGACACTTCAAAGTTTCAATTGATGTATAACACTTATCTGTACGACCAAAATCGACGGAGTATTTTTAATGTCTTTTGCACTGGTCTTAAAAAAAACGAGTTGGTATCGCCGGCGATACAGCCGTCCCCTTAAGAGAATCAAGTATTGTATAACATTGATAGCTCTCAGCTGCTTTAATTTTTAAAAAGTAGCTCTCGAATGAAATAAGGTTGGAGACCTAAGTAAAGCCATGTGGTAGAGGGAGTTAGCAATAGCAAGCAGCAGTACCCAGCATGACTCACCTGCTGAACACATTGTGCTGTGTCCTGGTTGGGAAATGTGTCATTTCAAGCCCAGTCTAAAGGAGTTTTTTTTTTGTTTTTCTATTTTAAAGTGTACATTGCTGATGTTTTTGCAGAGATGTTACATGTATGTATGGCCTATGTTTGGATTGATGCTAAGAGTTTAAGACAGTGTATTTGTGTGCATTTTAAAAGGACTCTTTATTGATGAGGTCACCACATCATGGTCCAGTTTGAATATGGATTTAAAGATCTTTTTGACATGGGACCATAGTCTGGACTATTTTTGACTGTTCCTGGTTAGGAAGAGTCTGGTGTTTGAGAGCTGTGGTGTATTTTCATTACAAGAGGTTGGATTATTCATGTGCTATCAGTGAACTTCAGCTTCAGACAGTGTTTGGACATTGATGCACTTTCGCACACATCAACTTTCACATGACAAAATCCTACAATCATCTTACATTGCTTAGTTTGCTTTTTTTGTGCTTTTACATTTTTGGTTTTATTAACCTGAATTGAATGTTTTCTATTTTGTATTTAATAAATCCATTGATTAGAAATCCCTTTGACTACAGTACATTTTTGACAATATATACATTAGTTATGTGGTGACTGCATCCATTTCGGATGTATAATAACTGTTTTTCCCAAAGACTTAAGTTATAGTAGCTGAAAAGTATTTAAAGTGAAACATATATTGTTATAGATCAGGAGTGCATCCTGTTCCTGAAGATCTACCTTCCTGCAGAGTTCAGTTCCAACCCTGATTAAACAAACCTGTCTGTAATTATCAAGTGCTCCTTCAGATCCTAATTAGTTGGTTCAGGTATATTTGATCAGGACCAGGGTTGGGCACCATGTTGTCGATAAATAGTGAGGGCTGCCCGTGCAGGGCCAGAACTAAGGGGCTAACGTTTTGCCAATGAGCAAAATCTCAGGCCCTGCGCTGGCAGCACGCTGGGGGCCCTTAGGCTTGCCTGAATTGGGCCCATAAAGGGCCAGAGCAGGCTTGTTTGCAGGGATGGTTATTTAACAATTGCATTCGGTCATGCATACTATGTATTTTTCTAAAAGTCAGGGATGTGTCTTACTCTTTTATTTTATTACTTTGCTTTTATTTGAATTTGATTCTATTTCTCTCCATTACTTCACACAGTTTTCACCTTCATTAACAAAAACAGCACTGTACAAGTCTCTGTGCGTGCGTGTTTTTTTGCTTGATGTTTGCTCTTTTCTTTAGGAAAACTAAAGTTCTTGGGATACTTGGAAAGACTGAGCAAGTCCAGAATGAAAACTTCTGAAAAGTTTTTAAAGCTTGTGACTGTGCAGAGAGCTACTCGAAAGACAAAACCTTTAGTAAATGGAGATCAGAGGTGGGGAGAAATATCCAACAACAGAATATCAGCTTTCCTTGCTAAACTGTGTTTATAAAATATTGATTACTTTCCTGATGATCACAACAATTTTGTAATTGTTTACTAACTGAACATTTCTTGGTGTAACACCCTTGCATTGTATTTGCAGCTTGCAGGTGAATGGAACTGTAGCCTAACTTACAAGTGAGTTTAAGGTTTTCCCAAGAGAAAAAAAAAGTGCATTTCCATGATGTACTTAAAGTGCTCTATTTTCATGCACTAATTGTGTACTTAATATACTAAAAATATTCTTTAGTACTTGTACTATAATCTTAAAAACATCTAAGTCGTTTTGAGACACCCTGAATACGAAAAAATGCGCTTTTAACATATTTCTGTATTTAAAAAATATATTTAGTTACCACTTGTAGTACATGTAACAACATTTGTGCACTAAAATGTATAAACCTGGTACCACGTGACAACACCGTTGTGGCGCTTTATCGAATAGAGAAACTTTGTCAAACATTGTAAATAGTAAAAAAGAAAGTAATTCGAATGACTATGCCAGTAAACACCCATTTCATTAAGAATGTTTCTTGGTAATTGCCATTCTACCCTTTTGTTTTATTTCTATGGTCTTCTGAGGCTGTAGATGCCACACTCAAAATGGCGCCCTGGACTCTCCATCTCTCGCATTCATGTTCCTCCTCCGCTTTCCATGCGCTGTCAATCTGTAAAAATCCCACCTGTCTAACGTCCACTAGTGTGTTCACAGGTATGTGAAGTCCTTATCTGTTTAATATGACAGTAAAACGGAGTCCATTATTAGCTGGTAGATTGTACTGTGCTTTAGGGATCAGCTGTTTGTGTGCATGAAGAACTGACGCTTTGTTTATGCATGAGATTACCTACTTGAGGACTTGTTTACAGTGACTGAAACTCTCTCAGCTGAAGGAGTATTTCCAAATCTGTCATTTAAAACAGTGTTGATACCTCGAATATCTTGTTTTAACTTGTGTTTTAAGTAGTTACTACAATATTGAATATAGTTTGCCATCATTTGTATTCTGCTGACATTGTATGCTGCCATTTTCGAAAGTTATTTTTTTTTCTTAACTGAAGAAACCAACCTAGTAAACTAAAGATTTAATAATGACGCAGGGAAATGTTTAAGGCATTGTTGTCTGTTTTGATACATGCATGCTTTGTAAACTCATGCATTATTGTTTTTCAGAGGCTCACTTCATCATGGCATTAAGGAGTGTGAGTCGTCTGTTAGTGAACAGCCAGAGATGTGTCCTCTTTACAGCTTCCAGATCACAGAAAACTGCTGCGACTTCTCCATTGGGTCAGAACAGAAGTTTGTTTTATAAATGTCTCTAGATATATAATGATATAATCACTTATGCACATTATGCTATTCCAGACCTGTATATTGTTATTGTTTCAGTGGAACATGACCGTGTCTGTCAATCTTGTCAAAAAAATATAAAACTGTATATATAACTGTAATCCATACAGTTTTTCGCAATTATATCCCAAGCCTTCTGAAGCCATATATTGGATTCATGTGAAGAACAGATTGAAACTGAAGTCTTTATTCAAATCAAATAATTCATCCAAATTATTATGTAGTATGAAGATTCTTTAAATAAAAAGTACAACATACAGGTTTCCATTTAACTATCCATTTAAATGTGATTTGATTAGAGTTTTATGTCATCTTTATCAGCGCATGTTTAATTTCACAGTTCAAGTATAGAATGGAAGTCAAGTTTTTCACACATTTCTATTTTCAAATGCATAACATTGAAAAGATGCACAGGTGCATAATTCTATTATTCTATCAGTTGCCGAGAAGTCTGGCGAAAAGAAGCAAGTGAAAACACGTATGTTTACTTCATTTGCAGTATTTCTTATGCTCTAAACTTGTGAAGATCTGGTGATCACTGCATGTCCATTTCTAATCTGTCATATAAACCTCAGCTAAAGTGCAGTTTAACTGGCGTGATGCTTTGGAGCTGGAGGGTCTCCTGACGGAGGAGGAGATCATGATTCGGGACTCCTTTCGCACCTACTGCCAAGAGAAACTCATGCCACGCATCCTGATGGCCAACAGAAATGAAGGTGTGCATATATTTATATCACATGGACAGTTTATAGTTTACAATAGGACTTCTAAAATGGGCTACAGTTTGTGTAGGGTGTTTAGTTTCCATTGATTGATTTCCATCATTTTTAAACTAACTGCCCTTTGTTCTCCACTAGTTTTTCATCGTGAGATTGTGTCTGAGATGGGAGAACTTGGTGTTTTGGGACCCACCATTAAAGGTACGCACAAAATATCAGTCCCATTTTGGTTAGCAGTCGATATTAAAGCTGCATGATTAATATAAATAAAATTTAAACCTCCGATTTAATTCAGTTAATACATGCACTGCATGTTTCTGAGTAAAGAGTAGCACTGTGTTCATTTACACGAAAGCAGCTCATGATTCAGTGTTTTCAGCGTCTCAGAGCAGCTCAGTTCACAGTAAATGCTGCTCCACACAAACTCATCTCTGCATCTGCTCTCAGTTTGGGTCACTTGTAATGCATTACAATCACTTTTTTCCCCCAGAAAAGTTGCAAATAAATCTTTTTCCCTAAATCATGCCCTTCTGTCATCTAATACCTAGTCAGGAAATGCAGAACTGATCGCTTGTTTAAAGTGTAACCATCTATACAGTATGTTTCTGTAACTCTTTCACTCATGCACACTTCCCTATCAAGGTTACGGCTGTGCTGGCACAAGTTACGTGGCATACGGTCTCATCGCGCGTGAGGTGGAGCGAGTGGACAGCGGCTATCGCTCGGTCATGAGTGTGCAGTCCTCACTGGTCATGCACCCCATCAATGCTTACGGCACTGAGGAGCAGAAGGAGAAATACCTGCCCAGACTGGGTAAGACTACAAAATCAATAGCCAAACATTTATAAAATGTGTCTGTGCAAAAAATCTTAATGATTTATATTCTTTATCTATTGATTTTGGGCTTCAAGTATTGTTCATAAGATTCATTCTGTATTGTCTATGTGTTGTGCAGCACGAGGAGAGATTCTAGGTTGTTTTGGACTGACAGAACCAAATCACGGCAGTGACCCAGGCAGCATGGAGACCAGGGCCAAGTACAACCCGTCCAGTCGCACCTTCACCCTCACCGGCTCCAAGACTTGGTAGGTTCAGTGCCGCTCTTATGTAATGCACAAGCTTTATGACAACAGTAAAGAATAGCAAAGTGCAAAAACTGCATGGATGAACTCAAGAAATCACCATTTGCACAAAATGAGAAGGTTAAGTAACATTCTCTGGCATTTACAAACTGTGTCCACATGGTGGTGCCATGAGCCTTTAAACCAAGGGTCTCCAACCCTGCTCATGGAGAGCTACCAAAGCCACTAGAAGGCAAGACAGCAACCATTAGCTGAAAAAGCGTAATGGCTAAAGCTAACGCTTTCGGTCTGGCAGTACGTGGGAAAGGAGACCAGAGGCCATTTTTTTTTTTTTTTTTAATGTTAGTCAATTGAGGAGAGGTTTCACTACGCTGAATAAACAGCTTTTTAGAGGAAACGGCTTATCATTTAATGAATTGACAGCCTATCGGCTAATCTTCAACATGTTTTACACTAAACAATACTTTTGGATATAACTATTTTTAGAGTTTACCATGAAAAAATTGCTGTTTTATAAGAGAAGTCACTGACTTTTTGTGACAGGTGGGATTCAGTTTACGGCATTCATTCTCATTCATTCCTATGGTATCCGTAAACGGCGACTGAGTGTCGCACAACTCTGACTGAAATTCAGTGACGTCAAGGCTGTAATGTGATTGGTTATTAAGGCACACGTGATCTCTCATCTCCCTATAGTAAGATGCACTGTGGAGCTTCTGTCACTACAACAAATTCCTCGTATGTGTAAACATACCTGGCAATAAAGCTCATTCTCATTCTCATAATAGGCTTGTTCGAGATTAACTCCACTAGTCTGTCACCGGCTGGCGAGAGTAGCCGCTTGCAGTCGGGGCGGAATTAAAAGACGTCAAGTCGGACACTTTCTGCTCCCGGTAGTGACACTCGCAGTGTTTGCATACTCTTATCACAGATAAAGTGAATTAAATGCAATATATGTGAAATACACAGAAACATTTTTATGAACAACAGAAAAACTTTTTATATACTTAATACAGTGCCACCTGTTCAAGAATATAGTTCAGCATAAACATAGGCTACTAAATACCAATAAAGTATGCTTCTATCAGTGTTTTTGATAAAAAATGACTCGGGATGACCCTAAAAAAAGCTTTATTGTTATAAAAACAGATTTGTGAGCATTATTGGAATTGAATTGTTAGAATAAACACACCTCGTGCTTGTCATCACAGAATCTGACCAATGAGAATAAAGTGTGTCGTCATCAAGGCTTTCGCAGCCGATTTTGAGCAACTGCAGCACCTGACCTCAGTGGCTGGTCTCGTTTTGCTCTCGCGGTATTTTGATGCCACATGTGATCGTAAGGCGGCTGCAGCGCCGATCAAAGTCGGACAAATGTTCTAACCAGAATGCATTGCTTTTGCCGATCTTTGCGGCGCCGCATGAAGTCGAACAAGCCTATTCTCTGGAGTTAGGGTCCTGCAGATTTCAGCTCCAACCCCAATCAAACACACCTGAACCAGCTAATCAAGGTGTTCAGGGCTACTTGATCATTACAGATAGGTGTCTGAGCAGGGTTGGAACTGAAGTCTGCAGGATGGTAGCTCTCCAGGAGCAGGGTTGGAGATCCCTGCTTTAAAAACTGCATTCACTTAATGGACAGATGCGGCCACTGTGCTGTAGTGATGTATTTTTGTAGGCCAACCTTGAAGTTTGCATCACCCTGTTTCACTTGACAAAACGCCAATAGAATTTTCCATTGGCTTTTGGTTTACTGCAGAATATTGGCATGATTTTGACATCATCATAATGATAATCTTCTCAAATTAATACAGCTATTATGAATTTTGAAGCCTAAACATAATTGCCAGGAGTACAAAAACTGATAAATACGGATAAAACATGTATAGCCTGAATGCACTGTAAGTCGCTTTGGATAAAAGCGTCTGCTATATGTAAATGTAATGTAATTGTAAAAAATAAACAGACTACAAATGAACTACAGTTGCATGACTTCAATGTCACCAACGTTAAGCTTCAGACAACTCTAAGTTTTTATTTAATGAACATTTTCCCTGAAAGTTTTAGTTAGAATTGAGTCATAAACACAGCAAGGCTACAGACTAGTAGAAACCTTTTCAAGGGGTTACAAGGGGATGTTAGTGATATATTTTATGTTGTAGAGCAGGGGTGTCCAAACTCGGTCCTGGAGGGCCAGTGTCCTTCATAGTTTAGCTCCAACCCCAATTAAACACACCTGAAGCAGCTAATCAAGCTCTTACTAGGCATACTAGAAACTTCCCTGCAGGTGTGTTGAGGCAAGTTGGAGCTAAACTCTGCAGGACACCGGCCCTCCAGGACCGAGTTTGGACACCCCTGTTGTAGAGTAATGTGAAAAATCTTGAGATTGTGTTAACCACAGACCTAATTTTAGGCATATAACCAAAAACCCATTCAAACAACCCACTGACTTTAAGACAATGGAACAATACGTGCTAAAATGCTAATTCGTTTCTGGGTTTTAGGACTCATTCCTGTGGCATTCTAAATTTTTTAATTTAAATTTTTTTTTTTCTTCAACACGGAAGTAAGCCTATGGGTGAGACTTCCGCTTCATTAGCCGCTATAGGTAAATAACGATGAGAATAACAACGTGCAGTAAACGGTAAAACTGTTTGCACTACAAACCAGTGTGATCATAATTAAGATAATACATTAAAATAATATTATAAGACGCACCAATTTTCAATATTAAGCATTAAAACGAACTGTTTTGTACAGCTAAAAATATCTGGACGTGGATGAGACCGGAAGCTAGACCCATAGAATTTACAAATGGCCACGCCCATTTTTACGGCAAGAAAAAGGTGGATAGTAAATGACATTAGTGGCAAAGAGTCTCTTCTATCATCTTACACTCACCCCCCATCTCTCACACAGGATTACGAACTCACCAGTGGCTGACATCTGCGTGGTTTGGGCCAAATGTGAGGATGGGAAGGTACGTGGCTTCATCTTGGAGCGTGGCATGAAGGGTCTGTCCACTCCTAAGATCGAAGGCAAGTTCTCCCTGCGGGCTTCAGCCACCGGCATGATCATCATGGACGAGGTGGAAGTGCCAGAGGAAAACCTGCTGCCCAAAGTCTCAGGACTGGCGGTGAGTGAGAGAGACATTGCATGAGACACCATTGAGAAACACTGGCTCAGGGTTTATTGGCTTTATTATTAGTAGGCGTACAAATAAAAGCAATGCTAGATTTTAAGTCTTTCAAAATAATGATAAAGCACTAGCTTAAAGAAACCAGAGCTGTAGTCATTTTAGTAATTAGAAATCTGACCTATTCTCTTAGCCAGTGTGTGCAACAATGAGAAAGCTTTATTGTAAAAACACAAGAGAAATCAGCAGATCATCAAAACAGAATGTCTATTTTTGGACTGTAATTAATGCTGGGTACACACTAAAAGATTTTTAAAATCTGATAAGATCTTCCAAATGTGAGAGACCACAAACACAAGGACAAAAAATCCTAGATTTAACCGTTTTGCTCCTATGGTGTGTGGTGTCCTTGGGATTCCCCCCACACATCAGGATTTCTGATCCTTATTCCTGATTCGTGATCGGGCTTCTGAAACAGAAGACCGTTCTTCCGAGCAGATTCAGTCATTCTTAATACACCTCACACCACAGGAAAATCTGATAAGATAATCTTTAGAACCACCAAGATAATCGGGACATTACCTAGGATTGTCGGAAAGGGAGAAATCGTACCATTGTTTGCAGAGGAATTATTTCCAGGTAAAGACGCTCATTCTAGATCCATATAAAGCAGCAAGCCACAAATCCTAGAATCCAATCAAAATCTCTTCAGGCTGATTTCATCCACATGTCTAGGCCCCCATAGTACACATTACTATAAAAAAAATATTTCCTAACAAATGCTAATTAAAATGGATAAAAAAGCAAAAAAGAAACAAGCATGAAGCACAATCTTCATGCACGCCACATACAGGGACCAGAGATGCAAATTAGATGCCTATGCTTTAATCTTTACCATGTAATGCATATTTTTTGTTGTGCTGCATTTTTTGTATTTTTTTTGTATTGTCCCTATACAAGCAAACATAAAAAAAAAAAGCCCAATATATATATTGCTCAGGCCAATTCATTGACCAATTGTTGACCATTTTGAGATTCATCAGCTGATTAACACAAATCATAATCAGCCCTTTTTTCAGTTCCAAACTCTACTGACCACCTTGTAAGTGCATAATACAGTTTCTGTTTCATTTTTTTTTTAAACTTTCATTACATGATGCTAATATACTCATGATTTTCTTCCTCGTTTACCAGGGTCCGTTCGGGTGTCTGAATAATGCTCGCTATGGCATTGCTTGGGGAGCTTTGGGAGCCGCAGAGTTTTGTTTCCACGCCGCACGACAGTACACACTGGACAGGTCAGAACACATCTGTTATCTAATGACCTTAATGTGAAAAGTGTGGAAGAATTTCAATACGGAAATGTTAATGTAAGTAAATTTGTTTGCTTCCAGTTTATTGCTTGCTTGCTTGCTAAGATTGTCTGTCCTTGTAGTTAAATTCTTTATGGTTCTTGCAGATGTTGTTTTTCAGCATGCGACATAATCTGTAATGTTCCCATTAGAATCCAGTTTGGAGTTCCTCTAGCCAGAAACCAGCTTATCCAGAAGAAAATGGCAGACATGTTAACCGAGATCACCATTGGCCTGCAGTCGTGTCTTCAACTGGGCCGATTGATAGATGAGAAAAAGTGAGGTTCATCTTTATGCTGCTACAGTTTGGACTGGATTTAGAGATTTGGAGATTATTTTTATGAGGATGCAGGAGTCGAGTTTGGAACTGAGAAAGAGAAATATTTGGTGCAATTAATTCCTGCCACGGGGTCATTGAAACCCAGGAATTATCTGTATTTTTAAAAATGTGATTTAAAGTGGGAATTTTTTTAAAATAAATAAATAAACTCCTAATGAATAATTTTCAAACTAATAATCTTTACTCTCCAAACTACATTCACAGAGCGGCTCCAGAGATGATATCTATGCTAAAGAGGAATTCCTGCGGTAAAGCCCTGGATATCGCTAGACAGGCCCGAGACATGCTGGGAGGAAATGGCATCGCAGACGAGTATCACATCATTCGTCACGTCATGAACCTGGAAGCCGTCAACACTTATGAAGGTCAGAGAGAGTGAAGGAGACGTGAACAAAGTGATCAGATCAGGCATTACAGGGAAACCCATCTGTTATCCCTGCTTCAAACTTCCTGGTCCTGGTCACTACACAGGCAGGCGTTTTGTAATGCTTTGAGCTTTCAAGAAAGTGATCGGGATTACAAAGCAAAGTTAGATATTTTGGAGGACGTCTGCAAATTGCATTAGAGCATTTTTCATATTATTTTATATTCTATTACTAAGCAGCACCTGACCGTCTCATAAGTGTCTAATGTCTAAAGTCTCATAAGTTTTTCCCAAGCTCTACATGTCACTGAACATTGATTATTGTGTTCTTTTGAAGGTACCCATGATATCCATGCCCTGATCCTGGGCAAAGCCATCACTGGACTGCAGTCCTTCACGGTGGACAAATGAGCTGCTGTCAAATCATGTCCACTGACTGCTGCTGCCTTTGACCTACAGCCCATATAGTTCCTGAATGCTTTTAAAGTTTGCATTATTTACCATTACAGCTGACTTGAAATCGTCAATACAATATTCTCTGAATCTGGTAGCAGTATTTTAATTAATGTGTGTCATTTTGAATGTTTGTACTTTATGTAGCCTTTGTCAGCGATCTATTTTTCTATGTTCTAACCAGATCACAACACTTTGAATGAATGAATGTTTGACTGCAGGTTTTTAAGTAGATTAGTAAAGAAATGCACCAAGAATCGCAGAGATGAAAAGTGCATGTTATTGTTTGTACATTGGTGTATTATAGAAAGATTTCAAAGAAGTGTTGAAAAGAATTGTTTACTGCAGTTGAATAAAATATTAAATATTATAGTGTTTCCGCATCGATTTTCATTACACAGATTGTACGAGGGTCTCTAGGGTCTGTTATCTAATCCTAATTTTAGAATGGTGCTGTTCCTTGCTATCTGTATCTACTTAGAGCAGCTCATTTGTACTGAGAAAGCCATAAAGAGAATTGGCAACAGATTAAATGAGTTTTCTATAACTAATGCTGTGGGAAAAAGCCTTAATCCTGCAAAGCTCAAACCTTAGTTATTGAAACACAAATAATGCGGTTATCCAAACCACATTTGC
This sequence comes from Schizothorax lantsangensis, assembly GCA_027422415.1. Lineage (NCBI taxonomy): Eukaryota > Metazoa > Chordata > Actinopteri > Cypriniformes > Cyprinidae > Schizothorax > Schizothorax lantsangensis. The sequence continues at coordinate 12,688,974 of CM049840.1, forward strand.
CAGATTTTAGAAGGAATGATAGTAAAAGACCTTTAGGTAAACCATGTAATCCATCAAAAATTGATCTTTTTACTTTACATTAAATACAAATCAAATTAGCATATTCATGTGCATTTGAACTTTCTTTAACATACTATTGTAAAAAAAAAAATAAAAAAAAGTTTACATTTTGAAATGTTTGAATAGTTCAAGTTAAATTAAACAAGCCTCTGTTTGATGTAAATACCATGAGTAACACACAAATATAAGTGTACCCCGTCTCATATTAAGTTACAGTTTGATTGGTTTGGTTGTGTATCTACTGCTCTGTGCTGTGCTGCAGGCCTTTATTGATGGCGGCCAGAGTTTGACTGGCTCCCTGCAGCTCCATACTCAGCTGACTGCTTCTCTCCAGCACCTCCGACAGATCAGTGATGCTGGCCTCCATGCCCTGACTGTGCTGCTCATAATACTCAAACATCTGCTCCTTCACCTGCTGACACATCTCACTCACCTGCACAGACACACACACAAAGCAATAGTTCACCCAAAAATTCAGATATGCTGAAATTTGCTCCACCTCAGGCCATCCAAGGTGTAGAATTTGTTTCTTTATCAGACAAGATGTTCACAAGACATTAATTGATGGACTGGAGTCGTGTGGATTATTGTGATGTTTTTATTAACTGATTGGACTCATTCTGACGGCACCCATTCACTGCAGAGGATCAACTGATGAGCAAGTGATGTAATGCTAAATTTCTCCAAATCTGTTCTGATGAAGAAACAAACTCATCTACATCTTGGATGCCCCAAGGAAAAGTACAAATTTCAGCAAATGTTCAATTTGGGTGAACTATTCCCTTAAATGTTTAAACGTACAGTGTTTGCATTAAAAATATCTGAAAGTTTTATATATTATTATGCTTTAGGCCAGTTGTTGCTGAGCCAAGTTACATAATTATTAACAATCACTGACTTTTTATGCATATATGCAACAAAAACATAAAGAATATGCTCTTAGCTCCCATAGAAACCATTTGGATGTTAAGTTCCTTCAGAAGTTTCCTCTAAAGATGTGTTAACCCCGAGACAAAGGTTTGAGACCTTGGAAATGTGTATACAACTTGTTCAAAAATATTCATACCATAATGAATCTTCAGGCATACATCGGATTCCATAGAAAAAAAATAAAATTTGAAAATAATAATAAACAAATAACGAAATAAACAAAAATGTGTATTCTTTTTTTAAATAGTAATAAAAACGATCATAAAACAGTGAAAACAGTGATATTACTGTTAATAGTAATGATTAGAGGTCAAAATTGGCTGATATTTTGAGAAAATCCACATGTTTAACTAAATGCCAAATCCTGTTTGTTTAAAAATATTTTATAGTGTAAAATGTATCATGCATATAAATATATACTGTTCATGTAATACATATATAAAAAATACATCGGAGCATGACATGAAAATGTGCATACATTGCATGAAATTCACTGCACTGACTTCTTAAAAGCACAATATCAGTCAAGTACTAATGTTTCTTATGTCTTTATCTGTTGTAGTGTTGAGTACCTTTTTAATGAGCTTTTCCTCAAAGCTGTTCATCACATGTTGGTCCATGGCTCGCCTCTCATTTATTCGCTCAATAAGATCCTGTGCTTTCTTTCCAATCTCATCTATTCGTGAACTTGTGGGAGCCATCACGCCAGATTCTTCCATAGTACTGTTGCCCGGCGAACTTCTAGTCGAGGTTTTTGAAACTCCGATACCCGAGTCCTCACTGTTACAGGGTAAAAAAATTGGTAAAATGTCTGTAAACATAATTAACAATAGCAAGCACGCAAGAACAATTTTTCTGTTACTAGTTCACCTTTGTTGCTCATTGCTGTCATCCAGGCTAACAAATGACAGAGTTTCACCTGTTGAGTTAAAACCATCATCTGGCACCTGAATTAAAAGGAAATTCACTTTAGCAGCAATACTAGACCATTATCAGATATTTGACAATTTTAGCCTAAAACCATATGTACCTTTGCTGATGAGTGGTGATGACCAACTTTGGGTGTTGACTGCAATGGCCATAGAGCCTGAATTTCCAAAGAAGTGCTGTGCCATAGCCTGAAAAACATAATATATCACACTTATTTAAACATTAACATGACAGTTACAGTTACATACATACGTTAACATGCTAATTAACCTGCGTCTTAACGTTACAGTCATAATAACATAGTGCGGTGATTTCATGATTATACTTTGAGCTCCAAAGTACGTCAAAGAATACAATGATACTATTATCGTACATGTAATTCATGTGGTACCTAAATAATGCATAATTTCACGACAAATAATATGTCAAACGCACAGTTTTAAGCTTCGCGTTCATATTAGCATGTTAAATTCTTATATTGTAAATAGCTCGTTGCTTAGCAAATCTGAATGACTTAAACTTACTCTATTTAATGTGTCACCGTCGAGTAATGTGTCTCTGGGGTTCTTCTAAACTGTAATAGTAACAACGTAACAAATGAGTGGCAATTTTGTTCACTTTTATCGGAGTTGTTTACAGTTTACGCAAATCTACAGCGCTGCAATGATGCACGTGACGTGCACGCGCGTGTGATTCTATAGGAAAACGACAGCTAATTATATAATATTGCCACAAATATTTTTATTTATTCGTTTTATTTTTTACATATCTAGATTTTTCAGAATAACTTATTTTTAAATAAATAAGTATTTATTTAAATGAATAAAAAAAAATAGATAACCTAATCTATGTGTGTAGCCTATGTCCAGTAAGACACGGTATTTTTGAGAGTGTTGTGTTATAAAACCAACAGAGTTTCTTCAAATCCTCCTTCAGTTTTCAATCCAACAACAGTGAGTTTTATAGGGAGACCTGCCCTCATAATTTGCACTACTGTCTCAGGTCAGCATCTGAGGAGCAACCATTAATCCGTAAATGGAAATACATTCAGGCCTGACCTCACTGACTCAGAACATAATGGACTGTAATAATGAGGACACAGATAATCTCTGCTGTTACTGAGCCAGCTGGGACAACCAGGAGCAAAGAACACACATTTGTACAATGATAAAATAAATGGCTATTGTTCAACTTTTAGGTAGATGAGTTTGTATCTTCATCAGAATAGATTTGGAGAAATGTAGCATTATCACTTGTTCACCAGTGGATCCTCTGCAGTGAATGGGTGCCGTCAGAATGAGAGTCCAAACAGCTGATAAAAACACCACAAAAATCCACAAGTAATCCACACAACTCCAGTCCATCAATTACTGTCTTGTGATGTTAAAAACTGTGTGTTTGGAAGAAACAAATCCATCATTAAGACATTTTTAACTTCAAACCACTGCTTCCACCTTTAAAAAAGTCCTTTATTCATAATATTGCTTTCTCCCGTGAAAAAGTTGTCTCGTTGTCTTCAGGAGAGAAATATGCAGTTTTTATTTACAAGCAAAAAAACAGTCCAAAACAGACCTAAACAAATATGTCAGTGGACAATTTTGTTATGAGATGAAGCGTTATTATGGACGTTAATTGATGGACTGGATTGGTGTGGATTACATGTGCATTATTATGATGTTTTATTAGCTGTTCAGACTCTCATTCTGACGGCACCCATTCACTGCAGAAGGTCAATCAGAAGAAACAAACTCATTTATATCTTGGATGGCTTAAGGGTGAGTAAATTTACATTTACATTTACATTTAGTCATTTGGCAGACGCTTTTATCCAAAGCGACTTACAATTGGGGAATACATAAAGCGATTCATCTTGAAGAGGCAATCAGACAGAGGAAGTGCTCGTAACACCAAGTCTCAGTCATTGTTCAAATAAGTACAAGCTAGCAAGGGAAGGAGAGAAAGATAAAGGGAAAGATTAAGTGTTTTTTTTTGTTTTTTTTTTATAAAGTTTAGGATGAAGTCAAGTAGTGCTGAAAGAGATGAGTTTTCAGTTGTTGCTTGAAGATTGACAGGGATCCAGCATTCCGGATAGGGGTGGGAAGATTATTCCACCAGCCAGGAACGGTGAATGAGAATGTTCTGGAGAGTGATTTTGAGCCTCTCTGTGATGGTACCACAAGGCGTCGCTCACTAGCAGATCTCAGACTTCTGGAGGGGATGTAGATTTGTAATAGTGCGTGGAAGTAGGAGGGTGCTGAGCCTATGGTCGTTCTGTATGCAAGCATCAGTGTCTTGAACTTGATGCGAGCTGCCACTGGTAGCCAGTGCAAGGAGATGAAGAGAGATGAGCTCTTTTGGGCTCGTTGAAGACCAGTCGTGCCGCTGCATTCTGAATCATTTGTAGAGGTTTTATTGTGTTTGATGGAAGTCCAGCCAGAAGAGCATTGCAGTAGTCCAGCCTAGAAACGACAAGGGCCTGGACAAGAAGTTGTGCAGCATGCTCTGTCAGAAATTTTCAGCAAATTTTAATTTTTGGGTGAACTATTTTTTAATGTAAGTTAATAAAAATACAATTGTTCATTGTTTGTTCATGTTAGTTCAGTGCTTTAACTAATGTTAACAGATACAGCTTTTGATTTTACTAATGTAGAAAATAATAAATGCTGTAGAAGTATTGTTTATTGTTATTTCATGTTAACTTTCACTTTTCATGTTTTCATGTTTATTGTTATTTCATCTCATGTTTTGGTTGTTTTATGAGTGTATTATCACATGATTTCCAGGACACTGACTTCTAGCAGGGACACACACACACAAAAATAAAAATAGGTGGACAAATGTTCAGAGTCAAACCAGGTGCCAGATTTCATTTAAAAGCTCATCCAAAAATAGAAAACAGTGAGGGACACAGAGAAGAGAACAGGATGTTGTGAAAGCATGATGTCAATCTACTGATGATTAGAGAGGCAGTATCTGATATAAACCCATGTGCTGACACATTATCACCGAAGGATCATATTCATCAGCACTAAATATCATGGCTGCTCAGCTTTTGTTCACCTCAAAACAGGCACAATTCCCAAGAAGAAAAAAGAGTCAGGGGCTAGATATCCCAGGACTGTAGTCAAAACTTCAAGACATGTGTTAATACATTCAAAAATAATTTAGAAATTATAAGTAAATAGAAATTTGCTACAAACCTACCCAAGTGAAATGTGTGACAACTTGTCAAATTGTCAAGAACCACCACACACATTGTCACATACAATAAGTCCACATAAAAAAAAAGAATAAAAAAAAAACTTGCAGCGCATGCAATAACATATTTTGTTCCTTGATCTATGAGAGCTGTATAATATTACTGGCCTTGAGATTTTTCTTTCCTGAGATTGATATTTATATTTGCCCATAAAAATATCTGCAACTGCACTAAATTGCATATTTTTGCTCAGTTTTGGGCCTCTGAATAAAATTGAGGGTTTTCCCCCTAAAGTACGAGCTCCATATTCCCATATGAGCCATTAAAACATGATGTATCAAATATGATACTCCAAAAAAAAAAATTATAATTATATTATATATATATATTGTTTTTTGTTTGTTTGTTCATCTCCCATAAGCACTCTTGCGCAATTATTCTTATGCTTCTTATTGCAGGGGTCAAGCTAGAGAGCTGGAAATCCATCAGGAATTACACAGAGGAAATAAAAAGCCTTTCATGTAGTCCAATACAACAACTAACACAGGCGGCTCACGGTCTTCTGTCAAGACCTGATTTTGAAGAGGGCATTATGAAATCAACAAATCCTGCACAAGCTCAAATGGTTATGTAAGAGGAATACTGCTTAGCTGTAGCTTAAAATTAATTTGACAATATCCTGACAGAACTTTCATCTTTTGAAAGAGTTTTCTGATGCCCCCTCATCCTGAATTTAGTCTAAAAGAGGGCACGCTTTACTTTCATGTTACTCAGTGGCAATGCAATTCGAAAAATACTCAACTTAAATAGAGTGCTTTAAAAGTTCTTAATAAAGCGTGTCACAAACAAAAAGAAAAGTCTCTAATCTTCATTGACTTTTTACAACCAAAATCTCCATCAAGCCTAATAAGCATCCAAATAAAGGTCCAACCAAAAGTTTTCATGAAGAACAAAACTCAGAAAGGAGATCCTAGACCCTTCTGACAGTTATGAAACACGTTTTTGTTAACTGTAAATCTACATAGCCTAATATTTTGTTTATTTCAAATATTTATTGTAAACATTCATGACAAGCTTTCAGCTTAAGAGATGTACTATGCCCTTCAGCATTTGACTATCATCCTGTAAATCTAGTACAAGAATAGTACCACTAATGTCATACAAGCGTTGCTCTATCAATATGAAATGTTATTTAAGCTTCAGTATATGAAAGTCATACATGCATGTTTTTTTTTTTTTTTTTTTTAAAGGTTCGGTGTGTCTTACTTACTCTACTGGGTCTTTTAACTAAATAAAAAATTGTTTAATATTTTTAGCGTCTCCAAAAAAATTGGACTACGAAAAATCTTGAGGAAAATCTTGTTTCTGTTTTGGAACAGCTTTGTGAAAAGCGCTGTAATTAATTTGAAACGGAGTTATAAGTGGCATTGTTTCATGACATGTCCTGATCATGTCACGCACAATGATTTATTTTCGCCCAAAACAAAGCCAAGATTAGTCTGATAAACTGGAATTAACATGTGTCAATGAGAAAACAGGTCTTTTCGGAGGGATCACCATGTTCGCGGAATCCCTGACTTAATTAAGCGAATTAAAGGACTTGGGACGAGGCCAACGGCGGCATTATCAACTTCTTGGAGGCGGGGTGAAAGGAAACCTACCTACTCTACTCTACCCCTGTCCAGTGATTCAAACCGGGCGGAAAGTGGGCGGTCTTGGAAATGTACTCCGGTCTGATTGATAACGTAACGGAGAGTGGCGCCGACAGCGAGAGGCTTCAGCACCACGGACAGCGCACAGACGCGCATGCGCAACACGCTTCTGTGAATCTGGGACTTGTGAAGTACAAGCTCTTCACACTCTCAAAAACGAAAATCTATAGGCACTGAAGAATAAATTAATGAACTAAAACGCAACTTCAACGATGAAGGTGAGGAGACAAGTTTTAATATTTAAAGTAAACTCTTCAGGAATAAACAGAACATTATCTTTTAAAAATCTGTTCAAATTATCTCACTTTTCCAGATTATTATAAAGCGAGGAGCTTTTAATCAGAAATCAAAGCAACTTTCAACAGCGACAATTTCGTGAAAGAGACATAATCGCTATTTTTGGACGAAATAAAGGCTGGTAATGAATTCTCTCAACGTAACAAGTTTGAACTTCACTGATAAGACAGGACATGCTTTTCAATACTCTTTTCCAAACGAGGACCCGATGTTCAAAGACTACAAGCCAGTGACCCGCGACCTCATTCCCTTGCCAAAGGGGGTTGTTGTACCTGTTAATGGCCGGGCTGGTGATTGTTGCGGTCGCCTATGCCATAGTGGGACATCTGATCAAAGACCTCGCAAACGATATAGTAGGTAAGATATCTCAAAAACTCTCAGTAACTTGTGGTTAACCTGTTAGCTGTTCCAGTTTATTTTGTACAACGTTAAAAGCTTGGGGAAATAAATAGCCTACCATGGTAGTCTATCTGTTAAAGAGCCATGTATTACCCTTCTGTACCATGGTACTGCTATAGTACATTTAAGGTAGAAATCTTTACCATGTATGGTTGCATAGCATTTTCAAAAGTTTGGTAACGGTAAGACTTTTTAATGTTTTTGTCTCTTAAGTCTCTTGAAAGTTATCTGATCAAAAATGAAGTAGAATAGTAATATTGTGTGATTTATATGACACAATTATATTAATTATATCATATATAATTTTAATGAATGTATTTGAATATATTTTAGAATGTGATCAAATCTGTATTTTCAGCATCATTGCTCCAGTCTTCAGTGTCACATGATTCTTCAGAAATCATTCTGATATGATGATTTGCTGCTCAAGAAACATTTATTATTATGAATATCGAAATCAGTTAATATTTTTGAGGAAACTGTTTTTTTTCAGGATTATTTTATGAATACAAAGTTCAAAAGAACAACGTTTATTTGAAATATAAATCTTTTGTAACATTATAAACGTCTATGCTTTCACTTTTGATCAATTTAATGCATCCTTGCTAAATAAAGGTATTCATTTCTTGGTAGTGTAAAAAGGTAGTGTAACTTCCACTAAATTGTAAAGTCGATGGCTACAAATGGCCATTTGGTTGTGAAGAATCACCTAAAAATGTCAGGATAACAGGTTTCAGCATAAATCTTCTTGGTTAGTCATAGAAAAAAATTATGTACATAAACAATTTGTGCATCAACTGTACTTTAATAAGAAAACCTCTAAACCTCTAAAAAAAAACGTTTGCTGTAATGTCTAAATACTTGGAAATTGTTCACTCATTAATGTTTTTGCCTGAATATTTCGACATTTAATAGAGTTAAATTAACATAATACCTGTTTGTCAACACAAGTATAGGTTCTTAGTATTTTACACTCCTGATGAAAGTCTTTATTTACTATGAAATAGAACTTCAATTTCATTTCCTTATCTCTCATTATAGACTGTGTGCTTGGCCCTAATGAAGACGATGAAGAAAAAGATGACATATCGAGTATCAGACCCACCCGTCTGCCCGCGGCTCTGTCTCTGTCCCATACCAACGCCTTCCACGTGTGGGACCAGGACGATGTGGTGATCCCCTTACCGTCGGACGACAGTCCCCAGATGAGCCCTCTGCTGCTGTCCGCCATCCCCTACATCCCCTCCTTCTTCCCCACATCCAGCTCCAACAACTGCCCCTCAGTGCCCAACAGTCCTGGGCCGACATCTACCATCCCACGGGACGTCTGAGAAAAAACGGAAGGTAAGAAGGTGAAGCTTGGCCATCTTATATGATTCTTAACGGACAGTGTACGATGGGCCCAGACCAAAGAAAACATACAAGGACTAGAGTCGTGCACCAGAAAAAGACTTTGTGCATGTTCTCTTCATGCAGATGTGACTTTTCAAAATAGATTGTACTGTGCTAACTGATATTATGAATCTGATAACATGACAACATGATTTTATCCAAAGTGACTTCTAGTGCATATATACACATTTAACCATTCACATCCCCTGGGAATCAAACCTATAACCATGGCATCGCTAGAACTTCATTGGAAGCCTCTTCTGTTTTATTTTTCCGAAGTTTTTGGACTCTGAAAGGTCACTTGGAAATACATACAGTAGGATGGACTGCTTGAGTCATTACTTTTTGCTGTTGTGTAAGACGATTTACTGAAGCTCTGTTATGAGCACTGTTGAACATCATTTCAACTCATCCCCAAAAGGAGGATTAATTTGAAAGAACTTGAGCTCAGAATGACTCTGCATTATATATTCAGTTGGTATTAATGACATAACAACTCACGTCTAGACTTCCCATGCCAGTACAAATAAACCCAAAATGATTCCTCGAATGGTCTCAAAGGAGCGTCTCTTTACGGGAGCCAGTCTCTTGGAAACCAGAGATGAGCGAGGTGAAGGATAAAAAGGGATATTTGGACGAGGCCCAAAGCAACAAACTCAGCAAATGCCCTTGAAATGGTTGAGAAGCTTGTTGGATGATTGATAGTGTTTGATTCACCTGAATTTGAACGCTGGATCTAGATGTCAAGCTCACATTGTATCTTTGGATTCACCATAGTAAAAATGCACTAAAATCATCTTTGTATAGTTCTGTTCATTTTCATGTTGGAGACCACATGGGGTTGTTCACACAAGACACATTCTTGCATTGTTTCAACAATTTTAAATGTTGGTTTTTGGCATTGGCCAAAATCTTGCTGTTTTTTCTGCACCTCACGTTATGAGCATCCTGTTTCTTAAAATAGCAAGTAATAACAATGTTAAAAATGAAAAACTTTTAAAGTCAAAATTGACACTATTTATCATTACATATTCCTGGACTTTTTGTGCACAAATCAGGGCATGTTATCCAACAGCACATAAACCTGTTCTGACTTAGAAATGTTTTAAAATGGTAATTCAACATTTTTTGAAAATCTGTGCTACATGACTTGAGAAAAAGGGCTGTGTATGAAAATGTAAACACCCATGATGCACTGGATTCAATCAGACTATCCATGAGCGGGGATACAAAAATGCAAAATATGATTTGTGGTTTTCATCTGCAGGACTTTTGCTGACAATAAAGGTGTAGATGACAGAAAAATAATACACATTATTTATTTACTTATATTACTGACATTATAATAATGCAAAGCTGGTTGAAAATAGGTAAACTTACCCAGTAAAACAACAAGGACCAACGTTCAATCAGCTCCTCCACAGTAACCTGGAAGTTTCTAGTTTTTAGAGCTTTGATTAGTTGGTTCAGGTGTGTTTAATTAACATCTCTGCTTTATGCGTTTAGCAGACTATTTTATTCAAAGTGACTTACACTGCAGTAGAGGAACACATTGCTAGCCAATTAGTTAACAATTTAGACTTTGTTTTAGCAAACTTGCACTATGATATGGATATTTTCACCAAATATCCTATTTTTTGTCACATTGTGAATGTACCTGTAGTGGAACACAAGAACGTGTGCTGTGTGAACATCCCCATTTACTTATAAGGCAATATTTTGCTAAAGCTGGCTGACTTGTTTTTTTTGTAAACCTTTTACAGTCCATACTGGTTGACAAGCATCAGCTAATGCTGTTTCAAATGATGTAAATAAACAACTCTGCTAACCCTTAAGTTGTACTTGGACAAAACAAGTGTATAGTAACTCCATGAATAAGGGTGAAAACACAAATACTGCAAAAAAATGAAAATACCACCGTCTTTCGTTTAACACTGAATTTCTGATGTTAAAATGAGACATCCATACAGGTAATAAGTGAAGCAGCGGCTAACACAGGGCTGTTCTCAGACAGGTTATTTCTAAACGATAGGGGATTACTTTGACTCGGTCACTTAAGATGTTACGACATTTAAGCAAGTAAACAAGATGTAATCCTTCACTGTCACAGAGGATTCCCTCGATCTCTCCTCCCCCAAAGAGCAATCAGCGGGCCAGCAGATTTTCCACCCGATGCTGACAGCCCTCTCAAAACAAGATTGTGTTCAAATCATCAAAATTGTTTTTCAATGGCAAATGTGTCCTGTATAAACTTCATCAACATGCTTCTGTCCCAGATTCAGATTCTGACGATCCAACTCACATCCTCTATACATGTGCTTTTATGTAATCTTACACAAGATGCTGGGAAATGAAGAGATTACAAAGCCTGATCAAATCTGAATGTCCAATTCATTAAAAAAAGTTTTTTAACATTGATAATAATAAAAATGTTTCTTGAGCAGCAAATCAGCATATTAGAATGATTTCTGAAGGATCATGTGACACTGAAGACTGGATAATGATGCTGAAAATTCAGCTTTGATCACAAAAATCAATTATATTTTAAACTATATGCAAATATTAAAGTTATTTTATATAATATGTAGCAATATTACTGATTTTACGGTATTTTTTGTCAAGCAAGAGTGACTTATTTAAAAAAAAATTAAAAAAATTGACCCAAAAATTTGAGCGGTTGTGTACATTTATGTAATTTTTAAGTTGTAGATGCCGAGACAGGAAAAGATGACGGAAGCAGCTTTAACTCATTTCCAACCATGAGCTTTGCTGAAAGAAATGGAATTAGTGCCACTAATCTTATTTAGTCTGTTCATGGAACTTGCCTACAAAGTACAAGTGTCCCCTAGAGATACAAACATACTGCTTAACATTTACGTCAGTTTCAGCGAAAACAAAATCAATGCAGCCAGGAAATAATATTACTTAGAAAAGACAGAGAAGAAGAAAGAAGATGTTGACTGATGGCAGAAACATCAGTCCAGTTTGACTTGAGTACAGCGGTTCTCAACCAGGAGGCCTCAGCAAACTTTAAATTATTTAAAATAAATATACTTTTAAAATAATCTAATTTAATTTGAATGCCAAAACATATAAAATCAAGACGTGAAATCATATTTTTTTGTTATATTTCTTTTCCTTTAATAAACTTTTGTTTTTACTAATGCACATACCATTCTTGAAGGTTCTAGAACCACAAAGTTAATTGTGGTTCATTTATTTAATATATCAACACATCTAATAATTATTTTTTTTTGAAAACGAGCTGTTTTGTTTGGAAGAAATATCTTTGGAGTCAATGTGACAGTGGGGGGCTTCGAATCAAAAAGATTGTGAACCACGTCACATTGCATTGTGTAGCCCCGCCCACAGGACAGTGAAATCTCATTGGTCCCTGCTCCCCATAGCGACACATTAACATCTCATGCATTTTAGCTTTCAGCATGGGCTAAAAAATTACTTCTCGCAGTAAAAAAGCTGGTTAAGAAGCTGCACATTGCACCCTGTGGTCAAACATAGAACAATGAGATCAAATGGATTCTCCCATTTAACCAAGAGAGAGATTTACTCTGTCTGAAGAAAGCTTAGCCCTCTTCCCTGGATTTACACAAATGACTCAAGACCCTTATCCAGACCTCTCAAGCATTTACCTCTCAAGCGCCGCACAATGAAGATGAGCATGCACTGTAAAAATTATATATATATATATATATATATATACATATTAGTGCTGTCAAATGATTAATCGCGATTAATGGCATCCAAAATAAAAGTTTTTGTTTACATGTGTGTGTACTGTGTATATTTATTATGCATATATAAATACACACTCATACAGCATATATTTGGGAAATATTTACATGCATATACATTTATATATTAATATTCTTATATTTTAAATTATATATAAATATATTTAATAAGCATAACATATTTTCTTAAATATATACATGTATGTGTGTGTATTTATATATACATAATAAATATACACAGCACACACACATATATTATGTAAAAAAAAAAACGTTTATTTTGGATGCGATTAATCGTTTGACAGCCATAATATATATATATATATATATATTATTGGAGTACATTTTAAGAAATTCTATTTCAGTCTAATTAAAATTTCCACATTTAATTAAACATGTTACTCATTTAAATTTCTTGGCAATTATTTGTGAAATTTAGCAATTTGAAAAAGAAAATTGTTTTAAAGTAACTCTAACACAAAATGTTTATAAATGTACTGGAATATGATAATGCAGCCATGGAAAATATCCAGCAAAGGACCCTGGTTTAACTGCATACACTTACAGTAAATGAACTGTGGTTGCACAATAAACAAACATTAAGTAAGTCATACTGGAGATTTGCAACATTTTTAATTTAATATTTCTACAGTAAGAGGACTTCAATAGTTTCCATTGCATTCTGGGTTGTGAGAACAAACTGGGTGCCTGTTCTTTTACAGAGCTGGCATGGAAAAGGGTAGTGGAAAATGACAATAAACCAATTAAAAAGATGTTTATATATATATATATATGTGTGTATGTTTGTATATGTGTGTGTGTGAGTGTGTGGAGCAGAAATCAAAGAATTAACCTACATAAAAACAGAAGTGGTGCTTTGAGTGGAGGCCAATAGGGATTTCTATATCAGGCGGTGATGTTGTATTAAGGTCAATGTCACGCTCCTCATGCAAAGACGTGACTCTTTTCCTCTGCTTTGACGTCAGCCTGTTTCAGCACGGCCCTCGTAACTAATGCCCGAGCAGCAAAGTGTAGTCAAGGGTGTGTGTTATGGCTTAAATAAACAATAAAAATGCAGATGAGTCGCGAGAGTACAAATGAATCCATATGCTGAGCTGTATGATGGTCATTTAGGAGTCCAGTCGACATATCGGGCTGTCGTACACCATCTGTAGGTTCACTTTGTGGCCCACGAGCTCTCGGATGTTGTTGATTCCGTATTTGATCATGGTGGGTCTGAAGATGGGTGAAAATAAAAGAGAAACAATCAAGCAACTCTGAGATTTTGTATGCAACGATGCTATTTTATATGCGTGTGTCAATGTACCTTTCCAAGGACAGACCCCAGGCGATGACTGACACCCCCTCGGGCAAACCCATGGGCAGCAGCATTTCAGGCCTGAAGACCCCAGAATTACCCACCTCCACCCACTTCTTCAGACCTGAGAGAGATTGAGCGAGAGGGAAGATTTATGATGCTAAACTGGTTCAGATAGCTTTCCATCTTAAGAGTGCGCAGAAAAGCTTTTTCAGCAGCCTTTATATGGAAAGTATTGGTGCATTCATGTGCTGACAAAAAGATCGTATTTATGAGTTCAACGCACATTAATGCCACCACTAAGTCTTAATTATGAGTGGGAAACATTGAACTTTCTTTAAGCCCTGAGTTTCTGAGCTGGCAGCGTGTCTGTGAGAAAACATGATGCAATGGCTGTATGTATTAAAATGATTTTTCTTCTTCCATTTACAATAAAACTAGCTAAGTTGCGTATATAAAATATGATTATATCAAACAATTACGATAAAATACATAGCGACTCAATTTATCTTCCTTAATTATTTGTAGAATGGTACATAGCCATCTTCCTCATCCTACAAAATGACTTGAACACATCTGAGGTCGTAACTAATTACGACTTGGTATCTCATAAATAGGAACTTCCAAGAAGGACATGAGCACACCAATATATATTGAATCAGAAAAGTATTGTGTTTTTCAAATTTTCATGCAGTTCTTTAAAGAAGCCGTTTCACTCAGATATACACCACAATGGGAAAGTAAAGACTGTTACAATTTCTTTTTCATATTGACTTCAATATTAATGCTATTTCACTACTTAATTGAATAGTTTTGCTTCTAAAATTAGGTTATTGCATTACCACCTCTTTTTTAATAATTTGTCTATTATTAGTTATTCTATACTCACAAAATAGCAGGCTGTAAAAAACGTCATGTTTCTAGCTTTACCAATATAAAATGTAGCACATTACATACACATATGACTTCATATGGAGAATTTTACCTTCATGATAGCTGAAGACCTCCATACTCGGCTCGGTGTAGGGGTTGTACGCAGGCTTGAAGCGCAATTTTGTGATTCCTGAAAGAAAACATTGATCATGATTTTGAAATGAACTTTGGGATGTCTAAAAGTCAGACAGTGAGCAATTTACCATGTTTATTAATAACTTCATGAAGATTCAGAATACAATATAATACAAATAATGATGATTATTAAAAAAAAGTACAATCTCACATACTCGTGTATCTTGTTACTAAAAAGCAAGGAGTGTAGTACCTAGTTTGGTAAAGAACTGGTGCAGGATGCCCATGAGGTTTCCCAGCGTAAGGCCGTAGTCGGCCACCACTCCCTCGATCTGGTGAAACTCCGCCAGGTGAGTAGCGTCCAGAGTTTCATTACGGAAAACTCTATCGATGGAAAAGTACTTCACGGGTGTGAACTTCTCCTGAAAGATTATACCACAGAGATGAGTGAGATCTGAACTAACGAGCGGTGAACCTAGCAGCGAGCCTGTGAGTGTGTTCACCTGCTGTGCGAGTTTATACAGCATGCGAGCGCTGACCGCCGTGGTGTGCGTTCGCAGGAGGTTCTTCTGAGCTTCTTCAATCTTCCAGTCATATTTGTATCTTAAAATTGATTTGAGATGTTAAAATTACATTGATCTACAAATATACAGTACTGTTCAAAAGTCTGAGGTTGATTTTTTTTGTTTTAAACCAAGGCTGCACTTATTTAATCAAAAATACAGTATATGAACAGTAATATTGTGAAATATTACAATTTAAAATAACTGTTTTCTATTTTAATGCATTTTTAAATGTAATTTATTCCTGCGATGCATGGCTGAATTTTCAGCATCATTAATCCAGTCTTCAGTGTCACATGATCCTTCAGAAATCATTCTAATATGATGATTTGCTGCTCAAAAACATTTATTATTATTATCAGTGTTGAAAACACTTGCGCTGCTTAATGTTTTTGTGGAAACTTATGGATTTACTTTTTTTTTCAGATTTCTGATGAATAGAGAGTTCAAAAGAGCAGCATTTATTTGCGATAGAAATACATTTTAACAATTGTCTTTACTGTTACTTTTGATAATTTTAATGCAACCTTGCTGAATAAATAAATAAAAAAAGTATACATAAAATATAATATGTGGATCATCTTACCCCTGTGATCCATAACCTCCTTCAGAATGAACCTGCTTCACTCTCTCCAAATAGTCCTGAGGAAACTCGTGAGCAAGGGCTGGGTCTGTGAAATACACAAAATATGATTTGAAAAATATGGTCCTGCAGAATGAGTCTTCAGCAGGTCAGTGAAAGCACAGAGGTGGATATTTCTCACCTGAGATGAAGAAGGTGTCGTGCTGGTCTCTAGCTGGGTGCTGCTGGGGCTGGAACAGAGAATCGAAGTTCCAGAAGGAGCTCTCGATGAAGTTATTGGTGGGCATTTCTGTGAATCTGTGAATGAGAGACCTAATACTTAGGAATATGCTTGAAAAGTCACGTTCTAAGATTAAAACATTGTTATGGAGTAAATGTTTTGTATGAAGGCATAATTGATTTAACTATGGTACTCACACATACTTCAAATCAGTATGATTACAATTGTCATATTGGTTTTATAAAATATTAAGACAATATTAGATTGTAGACACAATATTGTCAAATTTTCTGTTTCTGGTTTATTTAATCAATGAAAAGTTTAAAAAGAAACCACAGCAGATCTGTTTTGCATCTTTGAGCAACACAACATGGTGCTTTGTTACTGAATGAATGAGTTTTGAATGAATCACTTTAATGAATGATTCAATATGAATGATTCAATATGAATGAGTGACTCAAATCATTGACACTACTGGATGTTTTAGATTCATTTAAAATACCTTTCCATTTAAAAAAAATAAAATAAATAGAAAAATAAAATATTTATAAAAAAATAAATTTAAAAATTAATTTATTCATTAAAAAAAACTAATCTCACAGGCATCACAGCATTCAAGCCACCTCAGAACAGTCTGTGAAAATACATCTAAATGCCATTTCAGACGCAGCTTCTGCAGTGCCAAGATGGATTTTGTTGATACTGATTTCATTTGATCTGAATTTACTGATTAAATGTAAGAATTTGACGTAAAAGGGGATGTGTACATCTACTAAGGTTAAAAAAGTCATGCAGGAAAAAATCTCTGGGAAATCAGTTTTAAGAGGCAAATGATGCCTTATAATGGATAGTGGAAGCTATTTTTTGTCACTACTGTGAACTAACCATCAAATAGAATATGAAAACTGAAAGCTTGGGGAGTCAGCTGTCCATGAAAGACCTGAACCAGAAAAAAAGATACCAACACAAAAACAAACTTGGCACAATATTGTCTAATTATAATTATCAACAAAATGTTTAGGTTAAAGGCACGCTTTATTTTTCATTCAAAATTGTACTGCCCCACAAAAACACTGACCAAGCATGTGTGAAATCCTTTTGTCCAAAATATTATGTCTAGACAATCAATCTGATAACTGGTGGTTTATCAGCTGAGGCAGAAGAGTGTTATGTAAAGGTAAAGGACTGACCCCATCTCCAGGAAGATCTGCCTGAACTGTGTCCGGACCTTCATGAGCGGGTGCAGGTGACCGCAGTCTGGAGCGACACCCATCGCCTCGAAATTATACGGCTTGAACTTCTTCTCCTTCCAGCTTCCACTGAGAGAAACAAGTTACAAATATTAAAAGCCAAAGACTTGTGAAGCATTTCATTCAACCCAACTGAAAACACAAGTCATGCAACTTACAAACACACAAGGAACTGGAAATGTGCGGCTTTTTAGTTGTTTATAACTTAGCACAAGTCAAAAGTTGTAGGAAAGTCTTGTGTTTCAGAACTGTATCTTTGCAACATGACGTTGTGTAATACATTTAGGTCCTCTTTACAATTTTTACATCCTTTTTCCTTTGAGAAATTGATTAGTCTCACCTGGCGATCATCTCTGGAGTGAGTTCTGTCTCTTGTTTGGTGATGGTGGTACTGAAGCTGCTGCCTTTAGTGATACAGTATGACTTAACCGTCCTGAAATTAAACATTCATCCATAAACAAATTAGCAATACACTATATAGTTTTCCCATAAAAAAAAAAAAACTGGGATGAAAAAATGGGTAACTGGGATGAGACTGTTATTGAGCTGTAGCGCCTCCTACTGCTCATGTAGCGATATAATAAACAATCATCTGAATAACACCAAAATGCATCATTTGCAGACTAAACAAACACACTGAATAAATTAAAATTAACAACTTCAACCAGTTAAAGCAAAAAAAAAAACCTCAACACTCTCTCTTACACTTCCGATAGCAGTTTACGTTTCTTGAGTTCATTCTTCTCTTTGTCCTCTAGTTTTGCCGACAGTCCCTTCTGCACCAGCTGCAGTTTGTCCCTTACCGTATCCTCAATAGTTTCCACCTGAAACACACACACACTACATTAACTACATTAATAACAAACACATTCACGTGGAGATTCAGGCTTAATCCATCATGTGCGCAGCATGTAACTCACGGTTTTGAAGACTCTTGGTCCTCCCTCATGAGCTTTATCCAGACGGATCCATTTGTTGGACATGGCTTTGCTGAAACCAACCTTCCCGCTCGGCATTTTCTAAAAGAA
Organism: Schizothorax lantsangensis; assembly: GCA_027422415.1. Classification (NCBI taxonomy): domain Eukaryota; kingdom Metazoa; phylum Chordata; class Actinopteri; order Cypriniformes; family Cyprinidae; genus Schizothorax; species Schizothorax lantsangensis. Next base: position 12,707,615 of record CM049840.1, read on the forward strand.
TCAGAAGGTACATGAGATATCAGATGCAAAACATGTATGCAATTTTTTCCTGTTATGCAAATAAAAACAAAAAAATGAATTTCATACATATTACCGTACGAGAATTTCTGTCAAAGTTTTTTTTCTGCTTATCAAATACTTCCATGATGCATGTCCAATTGTACTTTACAAATATACTTTAATAACAAGATTTAAATAACGTTATTTTTCCCACATAGTAAAAAAACAGCTTTTTGCATTGTAAGCTACTGAGAATGTTTAAATATGAGAAAGTTTAAATAAACTTGGTAGAAAATACTTTGTTTTCATGAGATTCATCCTAGCGGCACTCTTTATAGTCAAAATACATTTACATTTAGTCATTTAGCAGACGCTTTTATCCAAAGTGACTTACAAATGAGGGCAATGGAAGCAATCAAAATCAACAAAAGAGCAATGATATGCAAGTGCTATAACAAGTCTCAGTTAGCTTAACACAGTACACCTAGCAAGTTTTTTTTATTATATAAAAAATAAAAAGAAAACAGATAGAATAGAAAAAGAATAGAGCAAGCTAGTGTTAGAAGTCTCTTTTTTGCTTTTGTTAATTGTATAATAAATACAAATACATGTTTTCTCCTGTAGTATAGACTATAAGCGACTCATCTCTCACCATGAGTTGATTCTGCGGCAGACCCTCGTCAGGGATAGCGTTGAACACTCGGGCTTCATGACTGCCCTGCTCCGCGATCTCACAGCCCTCTCCTGTCAGCTCCCAGCATTTGGAGGACTTCTGCTCTGCCGAGATCACCTGAGAACAGCATTCATACAGGTTAAGACAGAAAAACAATTACATGTTTCTATTACAAAGCAGTATATATACAGATACTGATAACCTCAGAGAAACTAACAAGGGAATGTTCTTGCCAATGTACAATAATATGCTACAAAATACAGGCCCTTTAAAAGAGTTGCAACGTGCTTAATGGCATTTAACAGTAAAACATAGATATAGATAGATAGATAGATAGATAGACAGACAGACAGACAGACAGACAGACAGACAGAGAGACAGACAGATGGATAGACAGATAGACAGACAGACAGACAGATGGATAGACAGACAAATAGACAGATGGACAGACAGATGGATAGACAGACATATAGATAGATAGATAGATAGATAGATAGATAGATAGATAGATAGATAGATAGATAGACAGATGCATAGATGGATAGACAGATGGACAGGCAGACAGACAGACAGACAGACAGATGGATAGACAGATAGACAGACAGACAGATGGACAGACAGATAGACAGACAGATGGATAGACAGACAGACAGACAGATGGATAGACAGACAAATAGACAGATGGACAGACAGACAGACAGATGGATAGACAGACAGGTAGATAGATAGATAGATAGATAGATAGATAGATAGATAGATAGATAGATAGATAGACAGACAGACAGACAGAGAGACAGACAGACAGAGAGACAGACAGACAGATAGACAGATGGATAGACAGATAGACAGACAGACAGATAGACAGACAGACAGACAGACAGATGACAGACAGACAGACATGGACAGACAGACAGACAGACAGATGGACAGACAGATAGACAGACAGACAGATGGATAGACAGATAGATAGATAGACATATGGATAGACAGACAGACAGACAGATAGACAGATGGACAGACAGACAGACAGACAGATGGACAGACAGACAGACAGATGGATAGACAGATAGATGGATAGACAGATAGATAGACAGATAGACAGATGGACAGACAGACAGATGGATAGACAGACAGATAGATGGATAGACAGACAGATAGACAGATGGATAGACAGACAGACAGACAGATAGGCAGACAGACAGACAGATGGATAGACAGACGGACAAGGATAGACAGACAGATGGATAGACAGACAGATAGATGGATAGACAGATGGATAGACAGACAGATGGATAGATAGACAGATGGATAGACAGACAGACAGACGGACGGATAGACAGAGACAGACAGATGGATATATAGATAGACGGACAGACAGACATACATCATAGCAATGTTTCGCTTATATTAGCAGTTATTTTGACAGGTATGAGAGTGTGTAAGATGATTTATTTGTAGTGCGCTGGTCGGCATGATTTCAGTGAACACACAGATCACGGGGATCGGATGTGTCTGTTTGCGCCGCTGTTGCATCAGTCAGAGCGGGCTCACCTCTCCCAGCGCCTGCAGGCTCTTCACCGCGCCGACGATCAGCTGATGATCCACCCCGAGATCCGCCGCCACATCCTTGCTGTCGATGCCGCCGTCCACCTTCTCCAGCAGCCGTAAGAGTGCTTCCAAGAGCCCGGTGTCAGCCATGCTGGAGTCGCCTTGCGCTCGGATGGGGAAACGGACATGAGGTCATGTCAGCCGTAAGCTTCGTAACAAAAGCGCAGCACATTGTTTTACCGTAAACCACGAAGAGCGGCTCTGTATTTATTATTAAACTTTGAAACATTATTATTGTTGTAGTTACCTGAGTTTTCAATCAGGGTTTCAGCAAACATTTATTACAAATATTTTGAACATTTAGAGCAGATCTGTATTACTAATGTTACACCATTAAACACAAAAGATTTGTATTTACATTATTATTACAGGCGTTTTCAGTTGTGGCTTCCACAAACATTTATTTAGGGAAAAAAAAATCTGTGTATTTAGAGCGGCTCTCCAATACATTTTTAAACAAATAATTAAGTTTTCAATAGCCAGTTTCACAAACCTTTATTTAAAAATCTGTATATTTAAAGCAGATCTATATTTATTATTACACCTTCAAACATAAAAGATTTGCCTTATTTTTTAGCACTAGCATTTTCAATCGTGGCGTTCACATTTGTTTAAAACAAAAAACACATTTTACACCCTAAAACTTTATTTTCAGGTTTAGATTTAATTATATTTTGAATACCAGATTTCATACAGTGACTTTTGGATCAAACTGTATATATTATGTTTAGACAACTATAAGCAAAATAACTTGAAAAGTGCATTCAAAAACACTGCAGAGATCAGATATCCTCCAAAATAAAAACCTTTATTACAAACACCTCACATTCTTTAAACATTGTTCGGAAAAATAAAGGCCCCCCCCCCCACCACCCAAAAGCTACAACGACCTGACACATCACAACTTTCACTGTCACATAACCATTTAAAACAATGTCACATGTGCATTCATAATTTAAAAGAAAAGCCTACCATTACAGGCAAAATCATGAAATGTTTCTGGTCAAATAGAGAAAAAGGAAAAATATAAATCATAAAACTAATGATTTACAGCTTGAGATCGATGCTTCTTATATTTATGCATGTGTGAATGGTTAAAATCACTCAAAGACAGAGCGTCCCGTCACTGCATATTAACAAATTATCAGGTCCTCATGCGTCGTTTGGGTTTATTTCACTTGTCCTGTTTGAGGGCAGTAGTTTGGGGGGGGAGTTCACAGATTTGAAGCAACTAAAAATAAAAATACACAAACTTCAAAAGAAACATGAAAACACACTATTTTGAGTACTGTCACTATTTCAGTTTAGAGACTGCTATTATTTTCTTTAGCTCAGGTGTTGGTGACAGAAACCAAAAAAAATCGAGAATGACAGAATCAGAAAGGATGATGCTCCTTGTTTGGAAATGATGATGCAGGACTGCACACAGGAAGGCAGGTTTATCGATACTGGTAGTTCATACTGGGATCGCCCCGGCCATACCCTGCTGGTCCACTGTTGTAGGGGGCGGAGCTACCACTGAAATTCTGGTTGGCTCCGCCCTGTGAGCTGTAGTTTGACTGGTTGCTGTAACCTATGAAAGAGACCAGACCAGAATTAGTTATAAAAAAACACAACAAAAACAGTTATGACCCATTCACACCAGGGATGATAATCGTTCTAAGACCACAGCTTTAACAATGAACAATATCATTGGAATCACTTTCAGAACATTTTCCCCCTGCTGATTCACGATAAAATCATTGCCAGCCAATAAGAATCTACCCAAGTTTAAATTTTTTTTTGAGCATTTAGAGCAATTAACGATGTATGTGCAGCACACACTTATAACACAGCATTGGTATGGACGCTAATATAACTGTCATTATAGTTCTTGGTGTTAATGGGCCTTAAAGGAAGTGTTCACCAAAAAATTAAAATTCATTTTTCACTCATTCATTCACTCATCCTCAGGCCATGCAAAATTAGTTTCTTCATCAGAACAGAATTTCAAGAAATGTAGCATTACATCGGTTGTTCACCAATGGATCCTCTGCAGTGAATGGGTGCCGTCAGAATGAGAGACCAAACAGCTGATAAATACATGACAATAATCCTCACCACTCCAGTCCATCAGATAATGAAGCAAAAAGCTGCATGTTTATAAATAAATTCATCATTAAGGTTTTTCATCTTTAAACCATCACTTTTGTCCATTATCCATCATAATGCTTCCTCCAGTGGAAAAGTTCCTCCCCTGTTGTCCATCAAAATCCACCAATATCTTTAGAGCCGTTTTCACTTGTAAACTGTGCTTCATCTGTGCATATTTCGCACCCGATTCAGCAGACAACTTTTTCACTTGAGAAAGCAATATTATGGATAGAGGCCTCGTATTTTAGCCAGAAGCAAGAATTTAAAGGTAAAAAATGTCTTGATGGATCTGTTTCTTACAAACACACAGCTTTTAATTTCTCAGCTGTTTTGACTCTCATTCTGACGGCACCCATTCACTGCAGAGGATCCATTGATGAGCAAGTGATGAAATGCTAAATTTCCCAAAATCTGTTCTGATGAAGAAGCAAACTCATCTACATCTTGGATGGGCTGAGTACATTTTTAGCTAGCCTTAATTTTTGGGTGAACGATCCCTTTAAGACTCCCAAACTTGTAACTCGGACTGTTTCTATCACCTTCATAGCTGTAGTCCTGTCCTCCGGTCACTTGTGAGGGATAAGCAGTGCTGTAGTTGAAGTTTTCACCTCCTCCTCCACTGCCACCACCTTGAGCCTGGCCGAAGTTCTTCTTCTGTCCGAAGCCCTGGCCATACTGACCAAAGGAACCCCCTTGGCCCACTCCGGATCCTGGAGGCTTGGTGTTTTGGTGCATGGGCATGGGCAGTTTCTTGGCGGCCGGTTTGGGGGTTCCAGTAGGGGACGAGTAACTGCCATCACTCTGGTAATACGAGCCGAAACCACCCGCCCCTGCAGCACCTCCAGAAGACGCGTTTATGCCTGGACCTGAGGCCACTGGTTCACCATTAGACCCTCCGTTATTATAAAAATCTGAAGAGGAATAATACAATAAAGGTTAACAGATGGGCATTCAATTCTAACTCAATTCACACAATAAAATGAATGCTTACACAGAATCAACAAATTACTGGCTTTTAAGTAACAAACCTAAAAACTTTTTGCTGTACATTGAAACTTGATACAAAATATACATCAATTCAGGGTAATATTTAACTTAAAAATTAAATTTTGTGGGATACGATGTCTTGAAGTCTCAGTTCGCCCATTTAGACGTGAGACCCAAGCTTCAATAAAACCACCATCTGCATTTTCTGGCTTTGAAATAGTAAATGCGTCACACTACATTTTTCTGTCAATTCGCTTGCATTTAAACACATGCTAATGCAAGAGAGCAGAAATGCAAGCTTTTGTTAAAATGTTTTGTATTTTGCTGCTCTACAAAGTTCAAGTTTGGACCTGCGAATTAATCGTGTCAAGACGTGACCAATAGAAGATCAATATGTCAGGGTTGAATTAAAAGAACAAAGTGGAGTAGACTGTATATTTTTACATGTTGGATGTGTTATACATTAAAATTATGTTTCTAAAAAAAAAAAAAAAAAAAAGGTGCTGCATAGTTTGTCATATGACCACTGCACTGTCTGAAACAATTCTGCATGCTGAAAATTTAGTGACCTCAGCTTAATATCAATTTACTTTTCTAAAACATGTTACGAGTGGTTCGAAAGCAATTGCAGTAATAAAGACTGGCTTTGCATATACGTTAGGGGTGTAACGATATGCGTATTCGTATTGAACCGTTCGGTACGAGGCTTTCGGTTCGGTGCGCATTACAAACCGAACGATTCGTTGGACTAATCCTATTGCGTTTGGAAAATAAAAGAGCTTAAAGTGTGTGAAATATCAGTGCCACTGCACTCAACAACGCAGCCCAAACGACGTAACAGGTAACGTGCTGTCTGCCCCGTGATAACCTCCCCTTGCTGGGGAGAATCTTCACTTCAACTGAATTGCTCAAATATTTAATTATAACTGCAATACGCTGTTATACAGCAGTGAATTATATTATTTTATATGGAGCACAAACATCCGTCTGTGTAACAAACTATGTGCATATTTACAGACGAACTACACTCATGTTCATATGCCCAGACAGTCAACAGTGATAGGTTTTTGGAAAGGCTGTTTTGTATTCGTTCATTCACAAGTCTGCTGCGGTTCGGTTCTTTGAATGCGCTGCTAACTCTGCCGGTGGAGAAAGACTGCGTCGGGAAGGCGAAATCTCCTCGCGCTCGACATTATTCTACTGAATGAAAGCTTAAGGTTTATCCAAAATGTTGCTAGTTGCTATGCGCTTTGTCTTACAAAAGAGTCGGTAAACACTGCAACACTGGTTCATGCGTGCCATGCACGGAGGTCTGAGTGATACGAGTGCGCTTGAAATACGAAGTCGCGGCGGGTCCGGATTTAATTCCCTCCCGGTCCGGAGTCAGGACTTTGAGAAGCGCTGAGCTATACCGTTATCAGCATGTTGAAGTAGATTCGTCTCTCTTTGTCTCTGAGAGAATATGCGGCGTCAGATGCCGAAAGCTCCGTCATTACTCCATCATTTACTTTCACTTTCTGTTTATAGTGAATTGACTGCGATTTCGTCTGCGATTAGACGTTCACCGGCATAAATCTTGCACAAAGTTTGTACGTGTGCAAACCCTGGTGCAAACGCGTGCTTGTTTGATATCCATTGGCTCACCTTCATGGTGTAAAACAGAAATATTTCCAACATTGCGACGTAACCAATTGCCCCCCCCCGTATCGAAAACATACCGAACCGTGACACCACTGTCGTATCGAACCGAACAGTGAATTTTGTGAACCGTTACACCCCTAATATACGTATATAAAGGTTTTTTTGGATTGAATAGCAGAGGCCACAAGCTCATTGCAAAATACTAGAAGAGGAATGAAAAGGGTTTCAACTGTAATACTAGCTAAAATCTTCCATAAAAAAAGTCCCTAAACCTATGCAAATCAGTTTATTTTCCAAAAAAATCCCCAAAAAACTAAACTAACACCACTACTAATAAAAATGTACATAGATATCACAGGTTTGTAAATTAAATCAAATTTATTGCAAAATATGATGTGATTCACAAACATCAAATTTAAAAACAAAAATGCAGAAAATGTACCCCATTTGTTCAAAAGTTCACAGAATTGATAACATTCTCAAATTAAAAATCTGTGCCTACTCCTCACAAACCCAATTTCTCACTATCAATGGCATTGATCGCAATTACAAAAGAAAAATAAATAAACTTTAAAACATTAAAGACATGGCAATGTATGGAAGTGACAATTAAAAATCCATCGGGAACATTATTCCAGGAAAAACTACTAAACTGTTGGCAACAAATGGCTTATACAGTGACTTCAGAGTGAAGATGCAGTCATTATGAAATGTCAGTCCGCTACTTTGTGACCATCCATCAGCCAATCACATTGCTCGACTGCGCTGATCGCGGCACAAATATGGTCAGAACGTCTTGCTTGTCTTGATTTCCGCAGGCAGAAACTCACGTTCACATCCACAGTGTTAGTTGATCGTTGGTGCAGGTTTTTTGAGGTGAGATTGTGGGCGAAACATCACAAGGAAACGAGTTCATAACCAGTGTTTTTTCCCCTCTGTCTCTATTTTTAGTTTCATGTTTGTGTGCTTATTGAAAACATTGGGCGGTTTATGTCGCAAACTCATGGTAGCCATAGGAGTCTGAGACAAAGTCACCTAAAGGGTGAGACAGAGCAGAGAAGCACAGAATTAGACGTCTTCTGTGTTTGGCATGCCATGACAAACGTCACCGGGCATGAGTCAAGGATGTCAATCAGTTATCATCAAGGTCAAAGATAGTTTTCTGTGTATGTTTTTTTTTTTTTTTTAGATTTCTCTGCTCCGGTCACCCTCAAGAAGGTCTTTCCTCAGAAAGTGGCGTTGGCATGTTGGGAACATTTCTCGTTTTTCGCCGAGGAAAGTTTGCGTCCCATGGCACAACAAAGCAGAGAAATGTAAAATCAAAAGGAAAATACAATAGCGGACACTCCCATTAAAGACATCATTAACATGTCCCCAAAACTAGCAAAGTAGCAGTTTAAATAGATCCAGAGCAAAGTGCTATTTATATAAAATATATTTATTATTATATTTAAAAAAAAAAATAAAAAATAGGAAATTAAACCGGCAACAACTTGTGCCATAAAGACAAGTCTTACAGTTAAAAAAACTAGTTAACAAGGATAACAATGCTAAAAGATACTAAATAAAAAAAGAGAAAAGCGTAGATTCAATGGCACCAGTGAGAAATAAGAAAATACTCACTGTAGCCAGAGTTGTTATTGCCGCCATATCCATACGTTCCATATCCACCTAAAAGGGGACAAGGATATAAATAAGAATATTTATATGTTCAAATACAAGTCAACAGGACTTTTGTTTTATTAGACACAATTAGAGGCATAATTCATGTATAAATCATAGCACAAGGAAGCCATTAATTATAAAACAAATACATCTGAAAAGTAACATGTTTCAACCAGTAAAGATATGGTTACTAATTAAATGGTCAAATAGTGAGAATTCATGTCATAAATATTCATATCAAAATACTGCATTAATTTTAAAACTACGATTTAACAAAGGGAACGCCAAAACTCAAAAACAGCTGGGAAAAAATATTTATATCTAAAAAATATTTTATATATATAGTACCATTCAATCAATAGGCTTAATTGTGTGAGAATAAATGTGAGAGAAAGCTTGAGCCCTAATAACCAGTTTGCATTTATGGTCTCAAATTTATGTACATTCATAACTTCAGGGAATTTCATGCCTCCCCCCCATCACTACACACAAATTATTATTATTTTTTTAATAGTGCTTTCAAACGATTAATCGCATCCAAAATAAAATTGTGTTTACGTAATATGAGTGTGTACTGTGTATATTTATTATGTATATATAAATACAAACACATACATGTATACATTTAAGAAAAAATATGTTTTGTTTATATATTAAATATATTTATATATAATATAAAATAATAATAATATAAATGTATAAATGTATATACACATGTAAATATTTTAAAATTTATAAATGTATGTGTGTATTTATATATTCAAAATAAATAAACAGTACACACACATATATTATGTAAACAAAAACTTTTATTTTGGATGCGATTAATCATTTGAAAGCACTATTTTTTAAACATCAAATATCAAACACTTATTTTGCAAGTGTAATTTGTTCCAAGTGGAAAGAATTTCAGATTAACAGTTAATCTCAAACAATTTTTCCCACCAGAACTGATGTCAGAAACTTCAGAGTGTCAGCTACCGTTAGCTGTAGTTTTTATCCATATTTAGTGAAAGTTAATTATTTAATTGTTTGATTAAAACATTGCTGGGTCTTTGAGTGTTAAGGTTTGTCTAAAAGCCTAATGCAAACTGATGCTTTCAGACCACTATAATTGTACCTTGATTGAATCCTCCACCATTGTTAAATCCCCGGCCTCGGCCCCTGCCACGTCCTCTTCCTCTGCCTCTGGGATTGATCGCCATGTCAGCAGGCGGCCCACTCACCATCCCAAATCCAGCAGGGTGCTGAAATTAGCAAATCAGACAATTATGCACAGAATATATAAGTGAAGATCATAATGACACTGAAAACAGGAAGAGTCGTGCGTGCCATTGGAGGCATTTTCTTCTTCTTGTTTGCCTCCGAGTTGGAGCCTTCTGGGAAGAGCTTCTCCAAGGCTGCAAGTGCTGCGTAGGCTTTCGCCACCTTTTTATTGGATCCAGCACCCTGAAACTTCTGTCCGTCGATCTCCACCTGGAGCGAAAAATAGAGAAAAGCAGCAGCTTTTTTTATTTGATCTGTCTAGAATATATAAGATGAATTTAATGAGAATTCGACCTTACAAACACATAATATGAAGAACTAGATTGTGTCTCTGAGTTTGTGTCCTCACCTCCATGACGAAGCGTTTGTCGTGGCTTCCTCCGGTCTCGGAGGTGAGCTCGTACTTCAGTCCTCTGCGTTTTTCATTGAGCTCCATGACTGGGTTTTTTCCATGTTTGGTTAGGATGGGCCCTTGCTGTCGAGCGCTCTGAGAAAGCGAAAAAGGAGGAATAAGCTTTTTTAAGACTGAGTAAGGTACATTACTAGAGGTCTGGTGTGACTAACTAGTCAAAATTAAACCACAATTAATAGAATTTGCACTTTTCTGAATGTATAACATTACAGTTAAAGTAAGTTATTCAGTTATGCCATACACTACTGTTTAAAAGTTTAGGGTCAGTAAGATGTTTCTGAAAGAAGTCTCTTTTGCTCAGCAAGGCTGCATTTATTTGGTCAAAAACACAGTAAAACATTAATATTGTGAAATATAATAAAATAACAGTTTTCTATTGTAAAATATTCTAAAATGTAACATTTCTGTGATACAAAGCTGAATTTTCAGCATCATTAAACATTTCTTATTACTATTAATGGAAAACAGTTGTGCTGCTTAATATTTTTGTGGAAATTGTTTCTCAAAGATTTCATGAATAATAAATATAGCATTTAATTAAAATAGAAATGTTTTTAACATAAGTCATGTATTTACTTTCATTTTGATCAATTGAAATGCATTAATTTTTCACACACAAAAAAAAAAAAAAAAATTACTGACCACAAACTGGTGAGACTGAATGTCCTTGTGATGTAATTTACTTTAATTTTTTTTTATGAACTATTTAATATTTAAATCAAAACCTTAATATATTGTAATTCATAAATCTTCTTTGTAATTTAATGTAATCATTTTTTATTTGCATCAAAAAAAATGCCCACAAGTTAATTAATTAAAACGTATTGCAATCTGAGATATTACATTTTGGTCTTCATGAGCAACTATTTGGATACAAGTTGTAAATAAACAAAATCACTACCTCGTCAGTGGGGCTGTCTGTGGTTGGTGCTGGTTCAGGCTCCATTTGGGTCACAGTGGGCAAAGTCTCCTGTGTGGTCATCGGCTCCTCCTGTTTAACCAGTTCAGCTATCTTTTGCTCCAATCCCGTTGGCAGACCCATATCCTGCAAGACCTGGAGAAGGAATTAAAAAATTTAATTTATACTGTTTCAGACTGATCCAGTAATTCAAAATAATTGATCTTCTACATCACGGTCTCTTACTTTGACAGCTACGTGGAGTTTCGCAGTGCGTTTGGAGGGACCAGAACGCTTCAAAGTTCTTTCCGTCCACCTCTACAGCCATAGTAAACACCGGCACATGGACGGGCCCGGTCTGAGAAATGAGTTTGTACTGCAGACCCGGCTTCAGCTGGTTCAGACGCATCAGGGCATTCATGGCCTGTGGCGGCTCTGCTTTCTCCTCTGGAGCTGAAGGCCAGAAAACAAGGTATGTTTTATGTGCAAAGCTCTGCATAACTCCACTATAAGCAGATTAAGAACATCTGAACAGCATTTACATTTCTTTTGCAATTTCTTCTTCTTCTTGTTTGGATTCTTCTCATCAGTAGCCATCCTCCTCCTCTATGGGGCGTTTCATTGGCGGCACATAGGTTGTGCTGGGTGGGATTTGAACTATGGAGATGAAAGATGTCAAAAGTCAAGTTTCTTGCTTAAAAATAGATAGATTTGATACACAAAACATACATGAAGTAATGAAAAATGTCCACTTTCACTCACTTTTACCTGTGTAGTCAATAGGTATCTCACTCCTTGGTTTTCTGGGCATTTTTGAAGGAAGCGGGTCCATGCCGAGTACTTTGTGCAGCTGTCCAAAAGCTGAAAGCCTTAAGGCATGCTGTCAACCAAAAAATGAAAACGTCACCCATAACCCTCAAATGAGATCTCCAAGCGATCAAATGCAAAACTGTAATAAAAACATTAAATTGTGGACAAACCTGAGCACTCTGGGTGATGTCCTCCCGCTGCTGGCGATCCATGTGACTGATGGCATCTGTTGGCTCCTTTTCACAAGGGTCACACATGCCTGAACCATCTAAAGCAGACAGATTCACATTCAAATTAAGAAATTTTAAAAGCATCTTTGTAGCATTCTAGATTTCTCAGACCTACATAATGCTGATTGGTCAACAGAACACAACATAATATGCTATAATGTGAATGCAGTGCACTCAGAAATGGTCTTTCATACTGTATTTTGATATACTGACAGACAGTAATTTTGTAATCCATTTTAAATATGAAGTGTGGAGCTGACTTACCAGCCATTAGGATTCCAGATGCGAGACACTCGAGAACTCTACGGAGAGCTTCTCCTGCTCCCATTGGCCGAATCCCAGTGCCAATCGCCTTCTCGCACAGCAGCTCTAAGGGCTTCAAGAAACAACAGCTACATCAGATAGATGCCATCTAAACATTTCTAAACATTGGGGGTGTTAGGGGGTGCAACAAAGACCAATGCTTGTAGAAAAAAATTACATCACATTAATTCTTAAATCGTCATGTGGAATCAACATTTGATATGAAAAGAAATTAAAACTACTACGAGAGCTTACTTTTTCCTTGAATATTCAAGTAAGTTGTAATAAAACAAATTAATCAAAATTAAGATCAGCATTTCTTGAAGACTATATAGTAGGGCTGTTAATCGATACATTTTTAATCTAATTAACTGCATGATGTGCCAAATAACCAATCGCACAACAGCTCCGCTGTGGCTTTTTTTGGAACTACTTTCATTGGCAAAATTGAGCAAAAACTCAAAATTGACAATATTTTGTCTAAAACACAATATAAACTTGTTTATTACACTTGTGTAACATTTGCAATCGCACAGATATTAAAGAAAATGTGTGTCTCGGTCCAGCAGGAATTTTAGGTGGGGGGAGTGAATGTACAGCGCTCTCTCCACCTTCAATACCACGACTGAGGTGCTCTTGAGCAAGGCACCGAACCACCAACTGCTCCCCGGGCGCCGCAGCATAAATGTCTGCCCACTGCTCCGTGTGTGTTCACGGTGTGTGTGTGCACTTTGGATGGGTTAAATGTAGAGCACGAATTCCGAGTAAGGGTCACCATACTTGGCCATATGGCACTTCACTTTCACTTAAATGTTAATTTTAACGTGTTATTTTATTATAATCACATCAAATTGACAAAAATTTGTAAATGGGAAATTTAATGCAATTCACTTATTGAGTCTACATTTCAATGCAAAAATAAATAAGAAATGTTAAAACTAAAAGCTCAATCAGAAGACATGCTACAACAGCATGCTTGTTTACAATTTTCCCCCCTCTTGCATGGTGAGCCAAACCAAAGTTCATCACAGGACAACTTTTGGCATTTCTGATGTGGACTATATAGATAGCTATGGCTTATTAGAGGGCCAGCTCTTCATTTTTGTGATTAGAATGAAAGGTCATTCTCTATTAATGCAGCACTGTTTCGTGCCACAATGTAAACAATACATATTTTTACACCAGCTTTTGTTGCAATTTAAATATTGTTCACCCCTATATTCTCGGGTTGTTTTGTACTTACCCATCCTCGCAGAGGGGCCCAGGTGGGAACACGCGCACAGAGGTCCCTCAGGATACGGATGACAATCACACAGGAGCGTAGTCCATTAGCCCTGGCCTAGAGACAAAAGCAGGAGGGATACAATCCAACGGTTTATCTCATGGAATCATAATGTGGCACAACACCAAAGCAATAAACAAACAAAGAAAAGGGGTGAAATTTGGCGATACTGAATAATGTGTCGATAAGCATTAATGTAGAAAGGGTGGCAAATTTTTAAGAGTTACAAAAAAAGCAATTACTCAGTTGAGAAACTACATATATGACAGATATTAAGAGAGCAGATTAAAAACGTCAAGCTCAAGAGATGAAGAACACAACAGGGCTTGTGTTTGTGGCTGGCCTTGTGATTAGTTATTAAATATCAGAACGGAGTTGATACAAGCGAGAATGTACTAGAAGATACTAGATATGGATTAAATCTGGGAAATGCAGCTGCTTTTTAAAGCACTGCATGACATCAGTGAAACCATGAATACACTAATATGGTGGAATGGTGCAATATTTCTTTTTGGCATAAATGAAAGCTGACAGATTTTTGCAGGGACCTGCATTAAATATCTAACACTTACAACAATGTTCTGAGTTCAATACAAGTTTTAGAGGCAGCATTTGTGCCATAATGTTAATGCAATAAAAACAACAAAAACTCTCATAGCTCAGCAAGGTTGCATTTTATTTTATCAAAAATGCAGTTAAAACCGTAATATTAAGAAATACTACAATTTAAGATAAGTTTTCATTTATTTTATACAAGATAATAATATGCATATGGTCTACTTCTATATTTCTACATATTTCTTTATTATCTTATATTATTAAACATATTTTTGTAGAAAACGTGATACATTTTTTCAGGGTTCTTTAAAGAATAAAGAGTTCAAATTGAACACCATTTATTTTAAATAGAGATCTTTTGTAACATTATAAATGTATTTACAGTCACTTCTGATCACTTTGTGACCTTGCGGAATAAAAGTGAATAATTACTAACTTTTAAAATCTGTTCTAAATGTTTATTTCTAAATTTCATGTTTCTATAATAAATGTAAGATAAATAACTGTAAAACAAAGTTCACATGACTGTTCTAAATGCCATGTTTTTTCCTACTAGCCAGCCAAATAATCCCTTTCTAGTTTCTTTCCACATCTCATACAAAAGCTACAGGGTTTGCTGGCTTTACACCAAAAGTACAAGAGTTGAGATCCTAGATATAGCTATACTTTTGAAAAGTTGTCTATTTTAATGTTTGTTTCCTGTCTGTATTCCATTATAGCAAAACAAAGTGTAAATTAATTGTGGCAATCAATATTATGCCAAAAAAAAGCTGATGACAAATTAAATTGCACTGAACCCAGAGCATTCCTATCAAGGACAATTCAAATGATATTGGGAAAAAAATATTCTCCAGCGAAGCGTCAAATGGTATGGCGGGCTGCAGAAATATTGCACCTGCCATTGCGCTGAAATATTTGAATTTTAAATCAAGGCGTTCAAATGTTAAACTGGACTGTAAAAGCGGCAGTTGATACAGGCAATAACGTCTCAAAAAGATAATCAACAGTTTATCGATGCGATAATACACTTAGTTAAATTAGCCAGGCAGAGGTCAGACAGCATTGACAAAGATGTCCTTGGCAACGCAATTCAAAACCATCCAGCAAGAATATAACATTCTACCGGAGGCAAATACAATCCCACAAATGAAATCTACACAGAAAAACACATCCACACAAACAACTGAAAAAATAATACAGCATGAAATAAGGTTAACACAGAAACAAAAATAAGGAAATAAAAACAAACTCAACTACTAGAAGACAAATAAAGACAAGATGCAAACCTGGAACCACTTGGCGTGGCGGAGGGACGCCAAGGCAGTCAGGCATTTCTGCCTGTCCAGTACATCCGGTGGATCGTTGACTGATAGCGTTTCTATTGGCAGGTGGAATAAGAAGACAAGGTACAGTTTGACCAAGGGGTTTTTCTGTCTCACGGCCGGGGGGGAGGAGGCAGATAACCCCTACCAAAGGCAGTGGAGGGGAGAGGAGGGGGAACCCCCCAAACCAGAGCAACCCTTCCTGTGCTAGTACACAACAGCAGGACAGAAATCTACAAGTGGCCGGAGCATCCGGCTCTGTTCCAAACCTAAGTGAGGCTACACTCAACAATAAAAACCATAAATCTAGTTGTTTCCTACTTTACATTATTAACACACATATATTGGACTTGACATTGAATGAGCCTTTTTATAAAAGCATTATTAAAATTGCTTTAAAAATTTAATTAGTAGATTATTTAAAGTCCCCCTATAGTCAAATATTTTATCCCTTAAAACTCATCTTTGATCATCAAAATGACATATTTAAGTGTTTTTTCTTGTGAAAACATTTTCTCATGCCTTAAAATAGCTTGAATCAGTCCCTCCATGAATTCGTGGGACTTTTTTCTGATTTTTGCGGCCTAAAATGACAGATTTTGCTGCGGCTTCTAAATTTGCGGTGATATTTGCGCAATTTTTTATTGTTTTGCAGTGAAAATATACCATGGACAACATTCTTCTAACTTTTCAGACTTCAAGAACCATCGTATGGCTCCAGACTAACATTTGAGGACACCAGCACCATTAAGTTAAGTTAACAGAAGGTGGCACCAGCACCTGACAGTGAAGCACTCACCCTAATCGCACATGTACATCTCGGAGATGTCTATTTGATGTCTGCATTTACATATGCAAGACGTATTTTTTAGGGTGTTTTCTCATCTGCAATACGTCTCCTGTCAGATGTCAAATAGACATTTATTAGAATGCATGTAAAACTGCTTCTGAGACGTTTATCAGATTACACAGCAGATGTTTCCCAGATCTTTAGCAGACGTCTTACAGATTTACTTCTGTCTGGGTAGTTGAGATGCAGATAAAATTAACTTTTATTACTGTCATTCATAACTCTGCAGCCATATAGTGGTAATTTAATGTCCTTTTTATTTTTAAATAAGTGTTTGCTTTCCTACATTATGAAACTTTTAGTTTTATAAATGGAGGCAACCTATGAAGGACGAACAAATAATGTCAGAAGCGGACAACTACAGTGAATACTGTAACATTCGTTAAAGTTACTTACTTGATGTTGTGTCCTAAAATGCCTTTAAGACTGAATGCAGCCGTTTGTGATTCCAATTCATGCCCGCGAGCATACACGAGTGACGTGCAGACGCCGATGCGGGAGAGGTGGGTCTGACTGCGGGCCACTTTTACACTATTGCTGCGGGTTATAAAGCAAGTTAGCGGTTCTAAATTCACATTAAACCACGGCTTCATGGGTTTTTTGCTCTTAATTTATTTTTGGTTTTGTGCTGGTATTGGTATATTTTGCATGCCAGTGATAGGAATCTATCCCTTGACGTGATTGGTTATTGAATTTTGTGACGTAGCAAACCGAGGGCTGTCTCAAACCGCGTTTCTGGGTCAGCCCTTGGGAAACTACAGTTTTAAGGAGAAAATACTCAGCAATGGTGTTTATTAATGGATTGGCACATGGTTTGTCTAAAAGCATATTAAAAACACCACATAGACAAATAAACAACAAACTTGATTTTCACTACAGGGGGACTTTAAATTACATTCAATTTTAAACAAAACATGCACATAAACGTACATGTAAAAAAATATAAAGCACAGAAATATTGAGTAAAAGTCCTTTTTTTTTTTTAAATAGACAGAACCATTTATAGCAATACTTTTGAATTAACTGATAAAAAAGATATGTAAAATACCACTTTACATGAAAGTACACCATTTGCTCAAATTTAGGCACAAAACCATCATAACGCTTGGTTGGTTGGCGTTTCAATGCCATGCCAGATCCCTTGGCAATTTTCATGGCAAGTCACAAGTTGAAATATTATAAAAGAGTCATTTAAAAGCCTATATATAGTTTGCTTTATATAAACTCTAAAATGGATTAAGGGTTTACTGTTAAAATTATCTGTGAAAGTGTTTTAATAACGCTTTGGATAAAAGCATCTGCCAAACTGCATAAATGTAATTTATGCGCAATGCATTCTGGATTAACTAAGGAAGACACGTGATGATTTCGTCAACAATTTTCTGCCAATGTCTTCACCTATGTTGCCTCAAGGTGGCGTCTAGATAGGCAGCTCACTATGATTTGGAACAGAGCCCTTCTGGCTGTATTTTGTGGCATGAAGGTGTACAGTGAGTGAATGTCAAACGGAGGTTCTTCTATGGCTTGTGTATCAGTGAGAACTGAGTGCATTTGTGCATTCATGTGACATGGGGGAACCCCTCCCCCTCGCCCCCTTGTTTTTTTTCTGGGTGCACTGCCTTGCCCCTTCCGAGACAGAGAGCGTCCAGTTGGTCAAAGGTCCAGCGTCCCTAAAATTGACAAACTAGAAGGCTTGACAGAGAGAATCAGATTTTGAACCACAGGCAGCAGTAGTCAGATAAACAAGAGGTATGATCAAAACGAGTCCACACTGCAGCAAAACTGATGGCTCGTGATGGTGTAAGGCAGGCGTCACTAACCGAGGGGGTCACAGATAGGGCTAGGCTTTGACTTCGGCCTCAAGTTTGCTCTCGATTGACCTTTCGCTAAGCCCCGTCACCCTTTGGTGGGAGCAGCTTTATTTAAAAACAACTGTAAAATGGCTATGTCATACAACGTCAAACAATTATTAACATGTAATCCACTGTAATCTTTAATATGGTAAAGATGTAGTAGCAATATTTTACCATATTTCGGTTTAAAAACTTAGACCAAAGACCAGAAGTTTTTCTGATAAAATTAAGAATGGCAAAAGCTGCCAAGATTGTAAAAATGGGGTTTAGCCAAAGGTCAATTGTTTTATCTTACCGAAACAAGTTGTTATTTTGGTGTTTTCCCTATAAAACATTCTAGCCCTGAAAAAGCTCTTTACTAAACTAAAAAAGGTTGCCCACAATTCTCTAAACTACAGATCCATTGAGTTACTGTGACCATATATTATCACTCTGGGTCTAATCTTTTATTTACACTGTATCCTAATGTCTAGCATTATCTATAACCCTCCTGCCCTCCGTCCAGCCTCTTTGAGAAAGGCTCTGTCAACAAGTCCCGGCGAACAAACCAGAACTCGACAATACTTCTGCTTCTCATTTTTGCTGCAATGCAAACCGTTCCCTTTCTTCTCCATTATAAGAACACATGCAAACAACAAGGTTTGTGATTTTGTTTCTTAATTCTCAGTAAGCCTTCAGTAAACTCTCCTTTTAAATACTTCAAAGGGAACTGGGTCTTATTTAAAGCTTTACCCATCACTTATGTTACTGTATATTGGGCCATCAACACTAACATCACACTGCATGGAACTGTGAGACTTCAGGTGGCAGTAAACATAACAATCTGTGTTACATGACTAGTCTGTACACAATATCCCCAAGCTCCATTGAAGGCCCAATAAACAATATCCCTGCCTGAGTCCATCCCATCTGCATTTGCTGTCTCTGGGGTTGTAGGGTGGTTAGAGGAACCATAAGGCACGTGATTTCAAACCTACCTCCGGCGGCCTGCTTCTCAGCCTCCTCCCTCACGAGAGGTGACGTCAGGTTAATGGTGAGGGTCAGCGGTGGCTCCTTGGAGTTCTTGATGACAATGGTGGCATCACGGATGCACTGTTTAACATCATATTTTTCTTCTGTGATGAGCTGTTGGTAAGATCATTGAGGTTCAGGCATGTTTATTATTCTGCCTTTGTAAACCATGTTTAAAATTAGAGATGCAGACAAACCTTAAGCTGCACAGCGAGGTTCTCGGAAACGTTCTTTAACAGGGTGATGGTGGGTTTGTCTTTGCACAACAGCACAAGCTCCAGGTCAAGATCTCCCTTCAGCAGGAGACCTTTAGCTACCAGCCCCACACGCATGACTCCACGCAGGGACCGCGTGGGATGCTCCATTGACTTTGGTTCACTGGAGAACAAAATATGAGGGGCAGTTACATCAGAGATACTAACTCACTCCAGTAACTAATCATGGAGTCACAGTAAAATTACACAGTGAACAGACAAGATGCAATTAAAAATGCTCACGTCTCTTTCTCGCTATCTCCATCGGACTCCAAGGAATTCACTTTGTCATTTCCTTTCTCCTGCTCGTCCAGCCAATCAGAGACAGCCTTGAGTGCGCGTTCGGTGTGGGACACCATGTTCTGCACCCCCTCCAGCTCCTCCTGAGTGGGATAGATGCCAGAGTGTTTGGCCATCACATGGCGGTCGTCGTTCACAAAGATGCGCATGGAGCGATGACGAATAGGAAGCGGCTTCACAGAAAACAAGAGAAAAAAACATTAATACACCTGACAACTTAAACCAAAAGGTTGTGCACATACCCTACTGTATGGGCTGGGTTCAGTAAGATTTTTATTTTAAGAAATTAATACCTCTATTGAACAAGGATGCATTAAATTGATCAAAAGTGGTAAATACATGTATAATGTTACAATATCTTTCTATTCTAAATAAGGAGTTCTTTTGAACTTTCTTTTTATCAAAGACTTCTGAAAAAAACATGTAAAAGTGGAGAAAAAGTAACTAACTTTGTTTAACACTGATAATATTAATTAATGTTTCTTGAGCAGCAAATCAGCATATTAGAATGATTTTTGAAGAATCATGTGACACTGAAGACTGGAGTAATGATGCTGAAAATACAGCTTTGATTACAGGAATAAATTACATTTTAAAATATACAACATTATTTATTGCAATATTTAATCCACTGATCTTACTGTATTTTTATTAAATAAATGCAGCTTTGGTGAGCATAAGAGACTTCTTTCAAAAACACCTAAAGTCATACTGATCAAGTTTTTAAACACTAGTGCATTTGCAAAATTCAGCCTTTTCTCTTTATATTAATAAACAAGCTTCAAGTAAACAAAAACATTCAAATTTACTGTTTGTTTGCAAACAAGCTGGATATAATTATCCTGATCAGTGTGGCTGCTCTGTGTAATTACTGGCATATTAGTATAATTTATTAGTACTACATGGTGCATAATTAGAACTACTAAGTAGATTTAATGCAATTTGTTATTAATCAAGTTTTTAAACACTAGTGCATTTGCAAAATTGACAAGCTACGCAATATCGTGTTCATTATCGATGGCGATTCATCTGCGATTATGAACACGATATTGCATAGCTTGTCAGTGAACTACGGCTCTGTGTATTAAATGCGCTCCATCTGAAAGCATGTGATGGAGATTTACTACTAATCACAAAACATTACAAATTTACTGTTTGTTTGCAAACAAGCTGGATATAGTTGCATGCACGTCGTTATCCTGATCAGTGTGGCTGCTCTGTGTAATTACTGGCATATTAGTATAATTTATTAGTACTACATGGTGCATAATTAGAACTACTAAGTAGATTTAATGCAATTTGTTATTAACATTTTCTAACAGAGCCGCAGATCACTGACAAGCTACGCAATATCGTGTTCATTATCGATGGCGATTCATCTGCGATTATGAACACGATATTGCATAGCTTGTCAGTGAACTATGGCTCTGTGTATTAAATGCCGCTCCATCTGAAAACATGTGATGGAGATTTACTACTAATCACAGAACGGGCTTTACTGACGAGATGCGCACCACAATCACATGCGATTTATTGTGCAGCCCTAGAAGAAATCAGACTGCAGAAGCATTGAAATATGTATACTTTACCATAATGGCTACAAAGTGGTTCTTCAGTTTGGCAGTGTTAGTCTATATGTGGCAGAGGAATGCTGCTCCAATTGGTCTGTAATGAAAAACAATCAGTTTCCATAATCAGTCAAATCCTATAAAGCAGCAAAAAAAAATAAAAAATCTTTCAAAGCTGTTTTAAAGATGGTATCAATCAAAATGTAGTACAATGAATAGTTATGGCTATATTTATTCATTCAGCTGACACAAATAGAAGGTTTCATGATAAAAAAAACACTGTCACTGTGTTTAACAATAACTTAGGCTAAAAAAGGATTTGAAGTAAAAACCCAGTTAAAGAAATTCTGATTCAGCTTCAGATTCCACACAAATCAAGGCCTAATCCATATAATCCTTCTACATGCACCCTGGGAAATGTTCACAGATCACAGGAGCATCACATATTCTGATCTCTATGGAAACAGTGACTCATTACATCCCATAATATCATCCAGGCCTATGAGATGCAGCACAAGCAGCTCAGAACACATGAAACCCGAAATGATGAAATCTGAACCCCGAAATTCATTTCATGCTACTGTCTCAAAGCTTGTCGCACAAGTGCTAAATGAGTTGTTCACCAGTGCCATTCTCTTTATCTGGGCGAAATGTGTTTTTCATTCATAGCAAACAGCCAGGAAATGTTTGCTGACCTCACAATTCACAAGTGAACCGTCTCACGTCTGCCACTTCTGCTCTACAGCTGTGAGGCATGTCTTTTATTCCATTACTATTACTATAAAAAGCTACAAACATCACAACTATACTGGCCCGAGGCAAAAAATAATGAAAATAAACTCAACTGGAATAAAATAAAAGAAGCGGGAGCTGGGACAGACAGGCTGTATTGTATTATATCAGGATTTTTAATCTTTTATATGCCACAGACCCGTAGTGTTAAAAGCTAGCAATGCATTTTCATATATAAAGAGCCAATTTATAAGATTAATGTGTAAAATATTTAGTTTATATTGTTACATTATATAACGTTATTCTATGCACTATAGTACACTATACCATTTGTACATTTTAGTCATTTGTTATTATTTACTTTAATCATCTTTTATATTAAGATTAACACTTTTTAAACGTTTTTTTTTTACCCCAGAATCCCCTGGGCGACTCCAGTCCAGCAGTATGAAAATATCTGTATCTGTATTTAAGAAACAAAACAAATACATATAATAGTAATAATAAATCATAATAAATCTTGGTTTTGGAACTGGTGGGACTGCAACTTACTCCTCAAATATTATCATTAAGCATAAGTACCTGAGCATTGATGCAATACACTTTGGAGAATCAAAAATGTGTAATTATTCAACTTAAATTATCTTTTCACTGTGAAACTTATATCACTGCGTTATATAATTTAAGCTCATTTAACAAGCAGGACACGCACTTGTTGACGCCGAAGCCGCCCCCGTATCTCCAAAATATAAAACAGATGAGTAAAATAAAAATAACAACAACGTACCTCTTACATAATCAACATACACACAAGTAAACGTGATATTGTAACTCAAGTAACACAATGCTGAAGTAAACAAGGGAAACGCAGTACACATCACAGCTGTGCGGCCATTTTATCGCAGCCAAACAATGGGGACAGTCTGCGCAAACAGCTACCTTCATTAATACAACATTTGGTCCTTAAAATCACATTCATCATGATCCAATTAAGTTTGTACACGTAAATCTGGCTAACTGTGCCCCCCAAAAAATGCTTTCTGACCAAGACACGCATTTGGTTTTGAGACACGACCAGAGACACCGAAAGAGATAAAATGGTCGTGACCCTGCCCCAAAACAACTAAAAAATTGTGTCGGAGTGTTGATTTAACTAGACAATGCGACAGAAGAGAAGACTGTTAAACTTATTTATTTTAAATGTAAGAGAAAATCATCAAGTAATGCTCAATTCTCGCTGTTTTTGTGAAACGCATAAGTAGCTAGCGTGCTAATCGCTAGCCATAGCCGTTTGCCATCGAAATAAATACATTTCTGCTGCTTTTAAGTGTTGAAACGACACATTTATGGTAAACTAAAATCTATTCATTCGACATATTTGCACCTCAAAACATTTTAAACCACATAATGTTCAATAATTTTACGTTTTTTCATCCACTCACCAGCGCAGCGACAAGATGTGTTCTGCCGCTGTAGAGAATCAGCGTGCGCTAAGCTGGAACAGTGACACGTGATATCAGTGGACCAATAGAATCATTCGATGGCGCGTCAGCGACAGACAGGAGTGAACGGAGAGGGCGTGGCTTTTTCATTCAGACTGGCGACTGCAAAATCAAACATTTCTTTCTTTCTTTCTTTCTTTCGCTTGGAAAGGAAGGCGTCAGCTGAGAAAATCAGTCAAATTTTGTATGCATCAAAACAATGCAAAGTGCAATGTAAATTGAGACACTGTATTTAAATTAGACAAATGAATGACTATTTTAGGACTTTTTTTCTATCAAAATGGGTCCATACATAGACAGCGGTAGGACACGGGCTCGGTCGTTTGGGGGCGATGCAACACAAAGAAATGCGGCCTCCGGGGGAACGGAAATAGAATTACAGAAAGAACTGTGTAACCATGTGGCTTTTCTTCTTTTTCCCCTGATAACACAAGAGAACTGTTTTGATACTTGTATTATTTAAGATGGTTTCATTTTGAAATTGGTGCAATTTGTCACTAAAAAGGTCAAATCAATGCTAAAGATCTTGTTTTGAGAACCGATTGATATTAGCAAACTGCTCTCCACTCACAGAAAAAAAGGTTTATAGTTGTCATTAAGCCAGTACCTTTTCAAAAACTACTAATATTAACAATTTAGGTATTAATATTTACACTATAGGAACTGTAGCCTATCTAGGCCTATGTACGTTTGGGGTAGACCTATATAAGGATGACGCTGTCAATATGGAACTGCATTACATCCTGCAACACCTCGACAAACCTGGGAATTACGCAAGGATCTTATTTGTGGACTTCAGCTCGGCCTTCAATACCATCATGCCTGACCTTCTCTCAGACAAACTGGCACAGCTCTCTGTGCCCACCTCCATCTGTCAGTGGATCACCAGCTTCCTGACAGACAGGCAGCAGCTAGTGAGGCTGGGCAAACTCACATCCAGAACTCTCACCATCAGCACTGGAGCTCCTCAGGGTTGCGTTCTCTCCCCACTGCTCTTCTCCCTCTACACCAATGACTGCACTTCAAAGGACCCCTCTGTCAAGCTCCTGAAGCTTGCAGATGACACTACAGTCATCGGCCTCATCAAGGACGGTGACGAGTCTGCTTACAGACAGGAGGTTGAGCAGCTGGCTGTCTGGTGCAGTCTTAACAACCTGGAGCTAAACACTCTCAAAACTGTGGAGATGATCGTGGACTTCAGAAGGAACCCCCCTGCTCTCCCCCCACTCACCATCATGAAAAGCACTGTGACTGCAGTGGAGTCATTCAGGTTCCTGGGAACCACCATCTCTCAGGACCTGAAGTGGGACAATCACATTGACTCTATTGCGAAAAAGGCCCAGCAGAGGCTGTATTTCCTCCGTCAGCTAAGGAAGTTCAACCTGCCTCAGGAGCTGCTGATACAGTTCTACTCTGCCATCATCGAGTCTGTCCTATGTTCTTCTATAACTGTTTGGTTTGGTTCAGCTACCAAAACAGACATCAGAAGACTACAACGGACAGTCAGGACTGCTGAGAGGATTATCGGTGCCCCTCTGCCCAGCCTCCAAGAACTTTACACCTCCAGAGTGAGGAAAAGGGCTAAGAAAGTCACTCTGGACCCCTCACACCCAGCTCACTCTCTCTTTGTACTGTTGCCCTCTGGCCGGCGCTACAGATCACTGAGCACAAAAACAGCCAGACACAAGAATATTTTTTTGCCCCAGGCCGTATCCCACCTGAACAACACATAACACACCCCGGTACTGTACATCTGTAAATAACTCCTCAAACCTTCATCTGTACATAGGACACATGCACATTCACAGTTCTGTCTATAGACATTTTTCTTTCTATATATTTTTCTTTCTTATTACTATTGTTATTCTTAATTATTGCCTATTCTCTTCATTATTAGTGTTCTTTATTACCTTAATTATATGTTGTCTCTGTTTACACTGTTGTCTGTTTGTACTTCTGTACTGGAAGCTCCTAACACCAAGACAAATTCCTTGTGTGTGTAAACACACTTGGCAATAAAGCTCTTTCTGATTCTGATTCTAAGGTTCATGTTGTACTTTAGGGGAACGGCACGTGACAGCCTTGTAGCTTTTTCCGAGAGTGCCAGTTTTTAAAAGAAAGCCAGGCCTAATAGTAGAAATGTAAATGCAACATCCTGACGCAGATAGAGACAGAAACTGAGATTCTTCCTGAAACTAACCTTTATTGGTCAAAATAATTTTCAATAGCTTCTACATTCCATAGCTTTCAAGATCACACATAGTAGGGCAAGACACAAATATACAGACACAAGAACACTGAGACGGTCATCATGCACATGTAAAAGTTCTGCCTTTAGGTTGCAGTGATATTTACACTATTTCTTCATTATTTGACTTTCATATACTGTATGTAATACTGCATATTGACTATACAGAATCCTGTGCAATAGCTCTGAAGCCAAACAAAAGCTTCATGTTCAAAGACATTTTGATTAAGTCACTATAAGAATCATTTTTACAATGGTGAAGCACCAAAAGAGATGGTGCATGTTAATCCTGAACAGTTGCAAACTAGTTTATTAAATCCTAGGCCTAAACAACATATATTTTCTTTGCTCCTTTGACTCCTCTTGCCCTTTTCCTTAGCTTGCATGGGAAAAAAGGGTCCTTTTTTCATATAATAATAATAATTTGAGGTGACATGTGGAGGGCATGTGTGCACTGCAGTCCATTTCACATTGTCATTTATCAGACTCACTCTACAGAGTGCAACTGTGATTGACAACTTTTTTCAGCAGCCTTGGTTTCAGAACTACAGTGCATCTTCCCGTTCATTTTCTCCATAAGCATTCTAGACAATTCTTCAGTAGAGTTTTAAGATTTCAATCAACAATACAAACCAAGGCAAAACAGTATTTGAAATGGATATGAAACAAAAGTACAGTACTGCGTACTTAATTATTTTATGACATGAGTTACTCATACCATGAAGCATTGTGAATGATGTAAATAAATAATAAACAATGGTAATGTATGAAATTATGGGCTATAAATCAATAATGATAGAGTAAAATACAATATGGTTCATTGCTATGTATAAAGTTCATTCAAATACATACATACATATTTTTGTTGCATGGTAAGGTATTTGCAAATTAAAAACCCAAAATTTGGCAATTTAAATGTAAAAAAAATGGAAGGACTGTCTTGAAAGTTGAAACATTTATACATTATTGTTAGTCAATTTCTTTATGGAGAAAATGAATGGGATTTTTACTTCCAGAACCCCACTGTGCTCAATTATTATGCTTATTGAAGTCTCTGCGGTTCTAGAGCATCGCTTGCATTACAACTTCCAGTGCGCTGCTTCTTCATCCACCATTTAAGCAATAGGAACTTACATCTGCCTTCAGTAATGCTGCACTGCAACGATTTTGGTTAATAACATTCTATTTTCCCCTTTTCCTAGTCTCTTCCATGTGGTAGAACACATACTCTGGAATCCCTCCATCAGTTCTGATTAATTGTGCTTTTCAATGAGTTCTGGAAGGAGCTGATCTCCCACCGCCGGAATGTGCTCCCTTTTAGGTCACTGCGGCCGGTGGTTA
Organism: Schizothorax lantsangensis; assembly: GCA_027422415.1. NCBI lineage: Eukaryota > Metazoa > Chordata > Actinopteri > Cypriniformes > Cyprinidae > Schizothorax > Schizothorax lantsangensis. Next base: position 12,735,062 of record CM049840.1, read on the forward strand.
TACGGTAGATCTTTCTGAGGACAGCCCGGCGTAGAAGGATATAGACCCAGGGGTCCAGAATCTGGTTCCAGGAGGCCAGACGCACTCCCATTACCATTAAAGTCTTGTAGTCATTCAGATCATCCCCCATCCTCCCCATGCTGTACGAGCGGATGACTGACATCAGACCGAAGATCTGTCAGGAAAACAGAGAAAGTTAGTTGTAGTCAGTGGATGAAGCAATATAAAGTCATAGTATAACAGCAAAAGAATAGTAAGGACTAGTCAGAACCAAGATCAAACAGGAAAATTTCATTGATCAGAGGTTGCTCATTCATAGCTCATGAGACATAATAAATCCTCAGTTGTGTTTCATCCTTCACAATGCATTCAGGTCTGTTTTGACCCCTGAAGAGATGAGTAAAAATATTGAAAAAACGCATGGCTTTTAGTATGAGAACCAAACTTTTCAAATGTGTCAAGACTATCAAAATACAGATTTTTTTTCTTTGAAGAAATGTTCATATTAAAATTCTTTGAATTTTGACTGCAGACTTGGCAAATCTACACACAGTTTGAGACAGTTGACATATTGTGGAGGAAATACCTGGAATTACTTTTTTTTTCTCATGAGAAAAATCAGAGAAGGAAACTTTTTTCTATTTAATCTTGTTGCTGTATAGAAGAAACGATTAAGACATTTTGTCCTTCTTACGGGATTCCTACACAGACAAACTTAACATTTTTTTATAAAATAATAAAATAGTTGTACTTTATTCTTAAAATGCATAACCAATTAGATCTAATGTCCATTTATAGAAATTTTAAGCATATAAATCAGTATTTAAAAAAAATAGTGTACTTTGTCACTTCTAATATTACTACTAATCCAAATAATAAAAATAAATAATAAAATCTATTATAAACAGTATTTTCAACATTTTTTTGTTATGACAAACTAATTTATATCTATATTTGTATACTAATTATATATACTTTTATTACAATTATGAGGTTGGTTTCTTCTTGAATCTTATGATAATTTTTTTGTTGCATGTGAAGTACTTGGAGCTTATTGTAATGCTTTTTCATTCTACAGTCCTAATAGATAGATAGATAGATAGATAGATAGATAGATAGATAGATAGATAGATAGATATGATGGTTAAGTTGTTTTAATGATTAAGTTGTAATGGCCACACTCACCAGCAGAGGGCTCCAGCAGATGCAAGAAGTGACCATAATGCCCACCAGCTGTGCCACCATCTCAATGTCATGTGATTTAGCTGATCTGCGGTGGCACTTCTTCCTGCGCAGACGGGCGATCACCAGCGTCACCCCGCTGATGGTGTTGCAAACCAGTGCCACGGCCAGCGCGGCCAGTCCCAGTCCAGAAAACAGCAGCACAAATATCACGTCTGTGATGCTGATATTGTCTAACACGTTTATGAAGCACCAGGTGCACGGGAACTGGTAGGTGTATGTGCCCAGCTGAAAGAAGGGCAGCAGCGCTACAGATAAAGCCAACAGCCATATCATCACCAGCACCATCTTGGTGTGGGCCATGCAAATCATGCGGGTGTGTAGGAGAGGCCGCGTCACACCCATGCACCGCTCCGCCGCCATGACGCACCCCAGAAACAGTGGGCACAGACCGAAGAACACCATGCTGCCGCCCAGAAAATGGCAGGTGGCATCGGGTTGGTAACAAACTCCAGCGGTGCCAGACATGTAGAGATGCAGAACCAGGGCACCTGGAATAACATGACCGACAAGGTCCGTAGCCACCAGAGAGCTGGCGAACAGCAGGAACGTGGCTTTGGAGCGCTTCCGCAGACGAACGTACGCTTTAGCCAGGATGATCAGTGCTACGATGTTGGACACGATGCCCAGGGTCATGGACAGGCCTGCTGCCGTGGGGTCGGTTGTGTTGTTCAGGTTTTCCCTGCAGCACACCGGTGCCACTCCAGGCACCTGCTGGGTCTGATTGCTGAACCCTTCATTCCCATCCAGGGCTGAACTGTTGTAGTGTTGGACGGCTAACATCTCCAGGCTATGGGATGAGCACCATTGAGCTTAGAGATACATATCTATAGAGAAAAGAGCATAGAAGTGTGATTAAGAAAACTGGGCATTTAAAGCTGAGATTAACAACTCTAACTCTAGCAAACAACCTGTAATCAAATATGTAAAAATAGGAATGCACTGCTTATTTTGGCTGCAAAGTTCATCCATTTGGGACATTTTAATCAGTTAACAAGCAAGCGATTGCATCCTTTCCTGTTTTTTTCCTTGTTTATGTACAAACATTCAATGAGGGAAATTATGTCCAGAGGTCTGAAGTGATGCATGACACACCTTTCAGAAAACTTTACTGAATAGGAACATTGTTTTTGCACAATTTCCTCAGGGTACATGAGAAAGCAATAAAACGTGCAGTACAAATTTCAACACTGCTGACCATTCACCACTGTAATAAGAAGAACTAAACAACTGTTTGAAAATACCAAGATAGAAAAAAACAGATAAAAAGAAATACACAAACGTACAAGTAATGTTTAGTAACGCTTTTCCAGGAAACCTAAAAATGTCTAAATCAACTAGTTACCAACCTGATTACATTAATGAGTCAAGTAGATTATATTTGAAGAGTTTGTTTACAAAAACAAATAACTAAAAAAAAAATATTTCAAAAATCAAGCTTTTTATTATGTTATCATGTTTTTATTGTGTTAGCTGTATTTTTAAGTTATTTTTTAACCTAATCAAAATAACACAACTGCATTTTGATTGAGATTAATTGGAATGCACAATGAGAAAACACGATTTTTGAAAACTGTTAAAAAATAAATATCTGTGTTTGCAAATGAACTCTGTTCATATGTCTGTGTATGTGTTAAAATGTATGTAGCATAGCAATTTGAATAACTACACTGTATCTTTTACTTTTTTCTGCTACTTTAATATTTTATTTGCTCTGTCGCTTATTAATATCCTATATTTTGGAGTAGGCTATATCACATTCTTTGTCTATTTCAATGCAAAATTTGAAAATATTCACCATTTACGCGTTTTGTATTATCCATGCTGATCACCTCACCTGAAAATCTTCATTTTATATCTTTTCCCTCCGAAAAAACAAACAAAACAGTCCTTGAAACAGTCCCTGAGAATCGAAAGGCGATATCAGACTCCCATCATCCGTTTAGTCCGGAGTCTTCTTACTTTTTTTTTAAAGAAAAAAACTTATTCCAGTACGACTAAAAGTGTCTTTGCAGTCTAAATATTGATGTTCAGTAGTGTTAGTGGTATTGTGGTCTTCATTGTCTGAGAAAACATTATGTAAAGGTGTATAAAGTAGATAAAATACGCAGAGCGCGAGGCAGACTGGAGTGACCCGCGCGCGCTGCTGTATTTATAGCTCTCAGTGCGCGAGAGCCGCTGCTTCTGCAGCGTCACTGCGTCTCACAGCACAGTGAGCGCGTCTGCTTGCGCCTAGTGTTCGGCATCTTAAGCATCATGAGCGCATACAGTAGCCTGTGTGTTTACGCATAGATGATTCCCAGTTATTCTTTTTAGGTAGGCAGCGCATCACTTTTTATCATTGACGCGTTGTAGCAGTTATGGACATTATGGATATCAACATATAGACAAGATATTTTGGAGTAATCTGCACACACCTATGATGCCTGGAAACGATGCTATCTATAGCACACAAGGTTTTGAGACACATTAAGCTTGGCAAGTGAATGGATAGGGTGCCATGGACCTGTCAGCTGAAAATATAGCGTCAAACGTGAAATCAATAAGCAGCATTTCAATTGCTCATTATAATTTACTGCCCAGTCTTTCAGTTTAATGTCACAGGATGTCTGGCCTCATTCAAGGTGACAGAAGTCAAATATCCAAAGCAGATTCAGCATATTACCCTTTTTCCCCCCATGAATTGGATCAAAGCTTTAACTATAAGCAGATAAAGTCCAATTTTGCGTTGATTTTTTTTTTTTTTTTGCATTTTATTGGAGTCCTGGATTTGACAGGTCTGTGATGGGACCAGATTTATAAAATGTAAAACCCTCAAGATTTACAATGATATACAAACTATTTACAAGCTCAAGCAAACAGTGTTAAAAGGGGAATCCAAATCAGTGTCATTAACAGTCAATAGGGTCAAAATACCAAACAGTTTCCTACTTACAATCTGTAAATCTTTTCAGAGAACAAACAATGATCACTCTTAACAGTCAAAATTCATCTAAGTATGCGCGCGCACACACAGCCACCAAAACCAACAATTCTCTCCTCACAACAACACAATGTGCCCCCCCAAAGGAAGTGACATCAGGGCTTATAAGGTGTGCCTGGAATCGAATGCACCAATCAAGATGGGCCAGTCATTAGCCTGCAGGAGCCAATCAGCACCGTACCTGGACACAAACACTTCCAAAACAAAAGAGAGAAGGAAAACGAGAGAATACAAAACACAGGGTTGTAACAAGGGATAGTTCACCCAACACTGAAAATTACCCTGTGATTTACTCACACTCAAGCCATATGTGCATATGACTTTCTTCTTTCAGACAAATACAATTGGAGTTATATTAAAAAATTGTACTGGCTCTTCCAAGCTTTATAATGGCAGTGAATGGGTGTTGAGATTTTGAAGCAAAATTAAGGGCATCCATCCATTATAAAAACTGCTCCACACGACTCCAGGGCGTTAATAAAGGCCTTCTGAGGTGAAGAGGTGCGTTGATATAAGAAAAATATACATATTTAAAACTTTCTAGACTGTAATCTCTAGCTTCTGCTAACTGTCATACTGTATGTCATACACACGTTCACGAGACAGTGGCGTCCAGCGGATGATGTAGGATGTAGAAACCACCAGTGTTCAGCTGTACATATGGGAAGCCATACACACCAAAAGTGGGACAAAACAGTGTGATGTTAGAGCTGGACAGCGCAGGAGGACGTGTTTGCTAGCACTACCGAACAAACAGCGTGGCCCGAACTAATCTTACAAGCGCGGCACTGATCAATTAAAATACTTCGATAACGTATGCACACAAATACGGTTAAAATGGCAAAACGGAGTGAAATGATTTGCACAGACATAAACGCATTTAGGTAGATTTTGAGGCGCATTACCTTGAAAAATAAAAGTAGCCTAATCCGCTGCGTCCTCAGCAGCTCAGATGTTGGGAGAAAATTAAGACTCTTATGGTCAGTCTTATATCTGAACACAGAGCACGGGGATTGCTTGAGAGACATTGTTGACGTTACAGCTGCTCGAGCGTGGAGAAAATGAAGGACAGCGTACAACCGCTGAGGGCGGAAACTACGGTAATACAGGACTGTCAGTCAGCGGCCGTGGGCGGGGCCTAAACAATGTGACGTCATATTGTTTAGAGAATCAAAACGACAGGTCTAGTCAGACTGATTTGGTTTATTGGGGATTAAAAAATAAGGACAAGCTGACACTTTCTCTAACTTTTTTGATAACTTTTCTTCAATTTCCACACAATTCCTACCAGATACATAGATGACGTGTCATCAGCATACATTTGACGACTTGCATCAGGACACACTTCTGGAAGATCATTAATATAAATACTAAAAAAAGAATCGGACCCAAAATTGTTCCCTGAGGAATTCCTATATCGATATTATGAGGAACTGACTTAACATTATTAATGACAACACTTTGTTCACGACTTTTTAAATACGAATCAAACCATGACAGAGATCGTTTTGATATATTATACTTTGTTATTTTTGACATAAAAATATTATGATTTACGGTATCAAATGCCTTTTTCAAATCCAGGAATACTGCACCAACTTTGAATCCTTTATCAAGTGACCGCTTAATATTTTCTAATAAGCATGTAGCTGTTTCTGTAGAATAGTTATGTCTAAAACCAAATTGTAAAGGATGTAAAAGATTATTATTCTCTAAGTGATGCAAAAATTGTTCTGATACAACCTTTTCCAGCACTTTAGAAAGAATTGGAAGAAGACTAATTGTTCTATAGTTTATCAACTGAATTCCCAGATTTGAAAATAGGCTTTACCAATGCTTTTTTCCAACTATCAGGAAACTGCCCAGTTCTGATAGAAAGATTAATTAGATGAGTAAGGGGCTTAACTAAAGCACTTCCATTTATTTTTTTTAAAGACAGTGTCAAGATTATATACATCTTTAGAATATGTAGTATTTAATTAATTAATAATTCTCATAATTACAGATTGATCCACTTCCTGAATTTCAAATAATTTAACATTATCCTCTATATTCTCAAATTGATTAGCATCTTCGTTCACGTCTATGTACTGCCTATCAACTTCAACTTTTGAAAAGTTTTATGCAAGATCTTTTACTGAATGAATAAAAAAATAATTAAATATATTTGCAATTCTTTTTGAGTCATGAACAATTTCATTTCCAACTTTAAGAATATATTTATCCTGAGCTTTACTTTTTGGTTTTATTAAACTATTAATTTGTTTCCATATTATGTTACCATTTCCCTTAGCTTCAGATAATATGTGAATGTAGTAATTTCATTTTAAAGTATGAAATTCCTTAGTTACTCGATTTCTCAGTCCTTTAAACAACTGCAAGTCTATTTCAAGTCTAGTTTTAAGAAAAGTCTTTAAGGAATAATCTCTTTGTTTCATTAATTGCCGTATCGTATCGTTTATCCAAGGAAGCTGTCTTTTTCTATTCTATTTCTATTAACTTCTGTGACTGTCTTAAGAAGATTTTCATGAATCCGACACCACTGGTTCCAAGGACATGGCGAGGGGAGAGGAAGAAAGACTATGTCAGAGGTACTTTTTAAACATTTCTTTCATGACCATAAAAGAACAATTCCTGACAGATTTCAAAAGTACCAAGGGATGTAGGCTATACAAAACTTCTTGCACACATAAAGAAAAAAAATCTCTCTAATTATTGAAGAGTACAGCAGCTGGCCATAACTGGTTAAGAGCAATCAAGTGAACCTAACAAAAGACCTTTTCACGTTACTCCTCCTGGTACTGACCTTTTTTCCCAACCAGCCTAATTTGGCACTAAACGGAAAGGCACAACAAATAGCGGCCCATCACGACTGAAAGGGTTGGTAGGTCTTGCGTCATCTCCTTTAAACACTCTGAGGAAGAAATAATCACATGATGTCAATGATGAATACCCCTCTCTCTCTCTATATATATATACTGTATATATATATAAGCTGAATATATAATATAAGCTGAATAAAAATGTGAAGACAATACATGCACGATTGCAACAGTATGTGGTGTATGTGTGTTTTTCCAAGTCATCAGGTAATAAACAAAGGATCTGAATAATGCTGTGCTAACTATAGCATTCATTACAATAGCCTATAGAAACTATACAATATATGTTCTGCCTTATTTTGTTATTACAATTGAAAGTATATGAACAAATCATTAGGAAAACATAGGAAAAAATATTACAGAATACACATTACTGGTAGGCCTAATTGTCCAGTAGTGTATTTGATTAAAATTAAGAGATAAAATAAATAAATAAATAAAACTTGTCAATTAGACTAAAAAATCCTCTCACTGTAACACGATGTAAATAGAGGTTCATTGATTATAAAGGAATCGAGATCTCATCTTTGTGAGATCGAAATGAACGGAAGTAAGTGACACCTCTTAAGTGATTATAAAAGAAGGCCCTATTTGCTTGGCTAAATATAATCCATTCAGAATTTGAATAAAAGTTTCGGGAGTGACAGCCTCCCAGCGGGCAAACTGACAATATCAGGTTGATATTGGCGTCAAAAAACAGGTCAAAAATGCAAATCAAACTGATATCAAACACTTCACGTCCATTTGACATCCAACAAGGTGGGCTATTTGCACTTAGTGTAAATAGTGCAATTTTTTTACTAAGTATATATACTATTTGCACTTACTGTAAATAGACTCTCCGATATAGGATATAGGCATAAAGTAAATCAGCACAACATGAAACATCTATACAGCATCCTCCAATTGTGTCTGTTTTTCCACATTAATTTTCTTTACAGTGTTGCTTCCATGAGACTTGTGTTTGCTGTACATAAACTATAGTTTATGGAGAACGTGACCCTAAAAGGCGGTTTCAAAGTTTCAAATGCATGCAAAAAAATTTCATCTGGTCATATTTTTTACTGTCAGTTCAACACTTATTTTTTCAACACGAGTTCTAAGTCATCTGGCGCACATCAGGCAATGTTGTGTTTTTTTCACCATAGGCAATTGTGGTCTCATGGAAAGGATTGCAGAATACCTTGGACTGTGATAATGGAACATGCACCAGAATTTGATTTCCCACCATTCCCGGAGGCTTTCCGGAGCGAGAAATGCATAAAGACACGGTTTAGATAAGAATATAGGTCTAATGTTCTCTTGTAGTCTTCAGGAGAAGGAGAGGGCTACAAAATAGTCCTCCAACAGCAAAGAAAAAAACATGTTTACATTTAACAGACCCTTTTAATCAAAGTAACAGTGTATTCAAGCTATGCATTTCATCACTTCATGTATTCTCAGAATTGAAACCATGACTTTTGCTCTGCTAGTGCTACACTGAAAAAATAAATAAATAAACAAACAAACAAATAAAAATAAATAAATGAATTAATTTTCAGAGCATTTCCATTAACCGTAAAACCAGTGGGAGTAACGTGAGCTATATAATCAGATTACTATTTTCAAGTAACTAAAGTAATGCATTACATTTAATTTCCAAAAAAATGTTTGAGTTACTTTTTCAAATAAGTAACACCAGTTACTTTGTTTTCCCATGTATTACTGACAGCTAAAACCAACAAGCAAGCCCAGCCCAGATTTAAAAAGTAATGCTAAAGTAATGTAACGCATTACTATCCATTAAAATTAACTGAATAAGGTACTTTTTGAGGGAGTAAATATTGTAATGCATTAAAAGTAACTTTCCCCAACATTGCATAAAACACAAAACAATAAAATGTAAAATTCAAAATACAGTTCAAAGTAAAAAAATATGACAAGTAATCAATACAGGATATTTCTTCATATTAAAAAATTACACTGTGCACTACTTTCTGGATATTTTTACAGTACTGTTTGTCTTCAATGTAATGTAAGTTGCTTTGGATAAAATAATCTGGCAAATGCATAAAGGAAAACTGACATTAATTGTGAGCAAATAGGAATTTTGGCCATATCTCCTGCTTCTCAGATGTTTTTCTTGAGAAAATATCTCTTCCAAAGTTTCCAAAGAGATCTCAAATTATAGCAATATCAACAACTGACTCATTCAGTTTTATTTCCTGATGGAATTTCAGGGAAAAAATCAGATACAAAGTTATACTTTATATACGTAAACCTAACTGAGAACTCATATGAAAGAGCAAGTTCTGAACAATACAACTTTTTACTTTGACTTACATTTCTAAACATCTTCTTACAGTTTGCTGACATCAGGCATTTGCTGATGCTTTGGTTGTGCTGATTGACTGCACCACATCTTCATACAGTACCACAAAATTGCAGGCCGTCACCCAAGCACTTTCCTCAGGTCATTAAGTCTGTGAGATCTATCTGAGACTAGACTTTATTCAAAGTGGATCTGGAGAGGAAATGAAAGTGGATGAACAGGATAAATGTGCTGGAATTAAGTGCTTTGCAACCTAAAGCTAGAATCATGCATGGTCAATTACACGTTTCACACATGCAAGGTCATTTAGCAAACACTTTAGCCCAAAGCAAGTGTCACAGCATTTATTCCAGGAGGGAATCCCACTGGAGCAACATGAGGTGAGGTGTTTTTCACAATGGTGACGGCTGACAGCTCGTTCCCTGTGGAGATCGAACTGGCATTCTTCTGACTTCCAGCCCCAGGCTTTAGTCAATATGCCACATCTTCAGGTTTATTTTGGTTTTCGCTAAAAGCTGTAAATGGACTAAGTACTGCAGTGACTAATGATTTCATTGGTCTCTGAGGAGAGTCTGGCAGAGATTAATGACCAGCTATCACAAAGTCATTGGCTTTTAGGCCCACAAAATATACCACGGGGGAAATTTCGCTCATCCATTTGTCTTATGAGTGGAAATAATCGGATATTAAAGGGAAGCACACACACTTCGGAAATCGCAGAAATTGCATTTTAAAAACAAACTAGACTTTTAGATTTTCTAAAGACAATCAGAGTGCCCACGTTTCCATGATAATCTGATAACTGTATGCAACATTGTACCTGTTTTATCATGTACCAGATCAAATTTGTAAAAGTATTCAGAAGCAATGTTTTAAATGTAAAGTTGAATCAATCATTGACATATTTCTGACAGTGATGCTGATAAAACATTTTAGATTTTGATTTACGTGGGGAAAATATTCATGCTACTCTCAGGAAAAAAGGTACGAAAGCTTTCACTGAGGCAATACCTTTTTATAATATTGTACATATTAGTACCACCTTTTTTTTCTCTGAGAGTTTGGTGGATTTTCTCTGGCCTAGAGCAATCTGCTCAGAGAATAAAAAGAGTTTAAAGTTTGAACATTTGATGTGCAGCATCTTGGCAATTCATATTTCCTCCCCTGGGATGTTCGAATGAAAATATAACCTCTGTGGGACAATGAGCAAGTAAATACAACTGGAACAGGGTTTGGAATACAAATGTGATCTCTTTAAAACTGATGCATGATTAGAGATTCACACACAAAAACAACTACAACAAATGAGCGGGAAATGGCTTCATAAAACTATTACAAACACAGAAAATGATCTCACCCTGTCACAGAATATATTACACATGCTGGTATTTCACAAGGGAAAGTTTTCGCTTTGTGGAACCGAGGTAAACATTTGAGAATTGGGACCGTTTAGTGTCAAACAAAGGTTGTATGTGCAGTGACACTGGCTGGACCTGTCCGGGAAATAAACAGCACAACTGACTGGAATAAAAAACACAGACTGAATGCATTTTTATGCAGGCTAGTTCGTGCTATTTTGGTGCTGTTATACTCATACTTGTACTGCATAGTCAGAAAATGCCACTGTACGGTTCAGTTTGGGCAAAACGGCATAAAGGAACAGACATGGCGGAAAAACTTTGACGTAAAAAGGAAAACATGACAGAGTTGACTATGTAACATAAATACATAAGGTATTTATTAAATAAATAAATTAGTGAACATTGTCAAACATAAAACAAAAGTATATGGATGTTATAAAATAAATGTGTGTATATATGCACACATTTATAGTTGCTATATTTAGTATGAAAATAAATATGATTTGCAAACACAGAAAACTAAATATATATGGGTTCTTTTATTATATTTATTTATTTTTTATGAATTAAATAGCTACCTATAATATTTAATATGAAAATAAATGCGATTAGGTTAATTTACAAAATGTACATTGACATCAAGATAGTTCTCTATGCTATTTGCGTGTCTTTTAGATGACTATATTCTAAAAATTTTAAGACACTTCATTTAAGATCCAAAAACACAACGTGTAGCTTATTTTACAGGCCACTATCAGTCAAATGCACATATCCTTTATTAAAATGAAACAAGGAAGTACTGCACTTGTGAAACAAAACCACTCTTTCATGTCTCTGTTCGGTTTGAGAAATGTAGAAATCATTCACCCAAAGACACTGCAAACTCATCTGCCTACCCACATATAGACACTTCAGTTTGTAATGTGTGACTGGCATGCATTATGTGCTAGTAGACACCCTTGAGTATCAGCAAAAAGACAATCACAAACTGAGACGGCATCAATATCTGTAAACACATGGCTCACAAATCCCATTTAGCACCCTGAACGATAAACTCCTCCGTCTCGCAGGTTAATCAGCTGTGCCACACTGTGAGCTCCCGATAAACAGCCCATCCTTGAAATAAAGTCATGCCACTGCCAGCTCCAAGTGCCTCTGATGACAGCTACCAGAAATAACCACAGATTTATGACTATGAGGATTAATAAAGCGATGTCTGAGAGGAGCTTCCAGCGAGGGCCTCTGGTTTAGTCACTATAGCTCTTGCTGTAATGTCCTGTTAAATGTTTCACTGGCCTCTTAGATCAGTCACAAGCTGGCTGAATTGTTAATGCGGGGATTTGAGTGTGGTATCAATCTTGAAGGAATGTCCCTCATAAAAAACAATTGCATTTAAAATGGAAGTCTATGGGGCAGGAGTGCTTAAAAATATATTTTTATTTTTTGTTAAAGACTTTATAAATGTGTTTTATATGAGTGTGCAAGTCTAAATCATTCTTTTGGAACAACTGTTTTAGATCTTCTGCTTTTGTGTTAGCAATCATTTTGTGGCTGGATTCATTTACAGTAAGTAATCAGTCTCTTTTGTTATTGTTGAGCAGATCATGTTTACTGGCTTTACAAGAGTTGAAAATTGCATGTAATTCTACACAAACTAGGCTAGTAAACAGTTTGAAGTCTTGTGGTTATACTTAAAAAAATCTGTATTCTAACATTTATCACAGTGCAGTGGTTTGCCCTTTAGACTCAAGTGTTATTGTTAACTAAAGTTTTTAATTTAAATAATGCTGAAATGAAAATAAAAAATAAAAAAATAAAATAAATTATGAAATAGAAATAGAAACAAGGTTTTAAAGGTAAATCAATCATTAAAATATAAATGATAAATGATGCTGTCAAAACATTTTAGATTTGAATTTAGATGGGGAGAGATGAATGAGAAACTGAATTAATATTGAACTGAATTGAAAATAATTGAAAATGATATAAAAACATTTTCAAAAATATGTTTTTTTTTGTATCCCTCGTAATAAATTAAATGCACAAAAAAGTATTTTTGTCTAAAGAATTATAAAATAAATAAATAAATATATATTAGATGAAAAACTTGCTGCCTAAATGAACAACTAAATGAAATAAAATAAGTTTAAGTTCAAGTATTAAAATGACTAAAACTGAAAAATAAAGAAGTTAAATGGAAATATTAAAAAACTATTTAAAAATGAAAAACTAACTAAAACTAATTAAAAATGACAACTTTACTAAAACTTAAATGAAAATATAAAAATAAGGGCTAATTAAAAATATGAATAATAATACATAAACACTACTAAAATAACATGTTTTTGTTCTGTCAGTACTTTAAAATTATTTTCTTTTGTAATCAACAGCATGCCATACTTAACTTGCACTGAACCTGAACATTGGTTTTATTGGTCATAATGGTGAGGACAAATATTTAGTATTAGTAGAAATCCCACAAGCCCTGCCACATAAAACAATTAAATGCCTATGTCTCTGTTTCTAAAATCCACAGTCCAGGATCAGATGGAAAACATCACGATATATTTTGTGAGAGATCACCCTCCCAAAAAGGCATCCAGACCCTTAGGCCTTACTGAAATGTTTGAGTGTTTAATATATTAAAGCATGAAGAACTAAATGAATTGTTTCTAGTTTCCCTTACACACACACACACACACACACAAACATGCTGATTCACTCGCACACATTCAAACAGGTCTCTTCTCATGCAGAAAAAACGTTCTCAGACTGACAAATTAATAAACAGTCTCATACTGCGGTTGCCAGATGATATAGTTTCATCATTAGCTAATACCAGAAACCTCATCTGCAGTCTCAATGGATTCCTTATTCTTAACAATAAAGACACAAAAAATCCTCTATTCTTACCCACAATATCCTCCCACTGTGAGACTAACACAATTATTGACTCTTTCTGACTTTATTTCTGGCACAGTGCACTCTTCCTTGATTTCTGATATGAACATAAACCTTCTCAAATGATGAACTATCTATCAAAGGCAGACTACTGATACTTATCTCACTAATTACACTGATGATTTGGCATCACTGTGACCTGCTGATATATAATTGCTAAATAAATCTTTCACTCAAGCAAAAAAACAGCAAATTTCCATGGAAAAGAACTGGCAGCTGCTTTTCATTCTCCATGACTCAAGTCCGTCTGCCCCAAAACCCTTCTGGGACATGACAAAATGAGTAACAGTTGAAGCGTGGATCAATACAATAGAATTATGGATCAATATGGAAATGCAGCAAAACTCAAAATATTTGTATTTCTATTTGCTGTATGGATACATTATCAGTTTCTTTTATACATTAATCAAGATCTTTTAGGTTTCAATGTGCATACATGAGATTCTTTACAAAAACAAACAATTTTTAATGCAAATTTTAGATTTAATTAACATTTTAAACCCTAATTTGTGTATGTATGAGCGCCAATAAATATCTGAGTACTGAGGCAGAAATTCCCCTATGCGAACCTGACTTAAGATAACCTGGGGCGTCTCTGTGACACTTAGAAATGTATACTCTTTTAGCACATCTGCAACACCCTGTCGAGTCGGACGACATCGTCCCTTTTGAACACTATCACTCAGGGCAGAACCTGATTTTACCAAGTGTGACATGTTCCTGGATCAACATCTTTGTTGACCCTGAAACAACATTGTGTTTAACCAATCAGACTTACAATCAGTGTTTGGTGCTTGTACATCAGTGTCATTCATCTATCATTTCCTCTGATTTTAGGGATTACTCATGGTTAAGGTTAGGTTTAGGTGTAGGGATATGGTCAAGACTATATTTTTGGATTCACGAGTTCACACTTACATATAATAAATAGAATAAAGTTTATGCGTATTTGGCGTGCTTGTCCGAGGGGAGGGCTCCGAGCTCGGAACATTGGCCCGAATGTATCTGTGTCTGTCCATATGTATATGTGATTGCAACACACTAAAAGTATTTGAATATTTTGTCCTCAAAAGGCATACAAAATATGTTGACCTAGGAACACATCTAACTCAGCAAAATCAGGACATGCATCACTCAGGTTTCAAGAGAATCCCTCCAGCAAAAAGGATACAACAGCTTGGGCTATATAGAAAAGGTAGGTACATAGCAAAGGTAATATCATGTCACATTACATAACTTTCCTGTAATATGATTGGTTCATTTTTACGGCAAATCATCAAAACCCTCCTCTATTACTGGCAAGGCAAATGTGTTTTTGATTACCTCAGCACGTTACCCAAGTCATGAGTGCTTATGGTTATTATTATTTTCAGACGGATGTCTAGCTGTCTTATCTTGTCCATATGTATCTGTGATTACAACACACTAAATGTATTTGAATATTTTGTCCTCAAAAGGCATACAAATGTTAGGCCTGCAAGGGAATAGTGAAAGTCAAACATTAAACTGCAAGGAAGGGAAATGTTAGTTTTTCTGAGGCTCTGGATTATAAAAATGATAATAATAATAATAATAATCAGGTAATAATGTTGTAAATGATGTTCAGTTTCTTGCACAGACCGATCGTTTCTCTTCATAAGACCTCAATATATCGCCAAGAGCCACACGTATTCATTTTGGGATAATTTTTTAATTTTCAAAAATGCGTAGCTGCTGACTAGCATTTTATGAATCACAGAAAACCACGTTTTCAGGTAAAAATCTTCTTTACTGTTCTACTCGAGAAAAAAAAAAAGTCACCTACATCTTGGATTGCCTGGGGGCGAGTAAATTAAATGCAAATTTTCATTTTTGGGTGAACTATTGCTTTACGCCACCAAACTTGGTGATATTGGCACCCAAACATGTTTCTTGGCAAAAAACCATGGCATTTTATCTAAAGAGCGAAAGCTCTCTTTCCCAGCACTTATCTATTTATTTTAATTGCAGGATTAGAATTCCAGAACACATTCCACGCTTCATTCACAACTGTGTTCTCTTTCTTGGTTTGGATCACAAAGATAAACCACTGTGCCCAAATTACAAACTCACAATTACAAGCACTCAAGCTTTACAATAGCACATAACAGTTTATTCTTTGATATTATATTTTTTTATGAAAAGGTTATATATGAAATACAGAAATAATATTTATATACAGACACCCTTCATCTGCAAAAAGACTATTTTTATTTACAATTCATAGTACAACCACACAAAATCGGACATTACAACATCAGTAAAACATCAGTTTTTTAAATGTCAGGTTTAATATTCATAATTGCTTAGGACTGTATTGCGACACACAAGACTTGTGTATTTTTGTTTTTTCACTTTAAACTACGTCAAAGAAACAACACTCTTCTTTCATTATCCACTGAGTTATGAGTCTTAGGGTATGACATTTTTCCTTCATTAAGTTACAAATGGAAAAATCTGAGTTCCTGCCTTTAAATGATTTAAGAATTAAAATAAAATACAATATCATATTCAATAAAAAAACCTCTAAAAAAACTTTAAACAAAAATGAAAGGTTGCCTTTGCAACAATTAGATTTTCCTTTACGGTAAGAAATCAGTCTCTTTTGTTATTGTTGAGCAGATCATGTTAGGTTTACTGGCTTTACAGGAGCTGAAAATTGCATGTAATTCTACACAAACTAAGTTAGTAAACAATTTGAAGTCTTGTGGTTATACTTAAAAAAAGAAATCTGTATTCTAACATTTATTCCAGTGCAGTGATTTGCCCTTTAGACTCTTGTTACATTACTGTAAACCATATGTTCTTGTAAACTAAACTATAAGGGTTAACTGAAATAAAGCTAAAATGAAGCGGAAACATTCAAATAAAATAACAAATAGAAACAAGGTTTTAAAAGTAAGGCTAAATAAATCATTAACATATGAATGATAAATGCATGCTGTCAAAACATTTTATATTTGGATTTAGATGGGGAGAGATATTCAGAAAAACTGAATTGATATTTAAATGAAAATAGTTGGAATTGATATAACCCCCCTCCCTTCGCAGCTGAAGGAAATAAACTAAGTTGAAGTTGAAGTACTAAAATGACTAAAACTGAAAAATAAAGAAGCTAAAAAAAAAACGAAAATATAAAAAAACTACTTAAAAAGACAAAAGCACACGTACTATCTATCAAAGGCAGAATACTGATACTTATGTCACTAATTACACTGATGATTTGGCATCACTGTTACCTGCTGATATATAATTGTTAAATAAATCTTTCACTCATGCAAAAAAAAAAAAAAAAAAAAAAAAAAACATGGAAAAGTACTGGCAGCTGCTTTTTCATTCTCCATGACTCAAATATCTGTCTGCCCCAAAACCCTTTGGGACACTAAAAAATGAGTAACAGTTAAGGTGTGGATCAATACAATAGAATTATGGATCAATATGGAAATGGAGTGAAATTCCTCAGTATATTTGTATTTACTGTATAGATGGACTGGACTGGGATGGAGCAGACTCTAGGCAGGACTGGGATGGAGCAGACCCTGGAACTAGAGCCAACACTAGACTCTGGTCAGGGGCTCGAACGGATTCTGGAGGCTCCAGGGCTGAAGCATACTCAGTGCCTGTGGGAACTGGTGGCTTGAGAACGGCCTCCATAGATATGACAAGGATAGTGGACTGCTCAGGACTGACATGTGTGACTGTGACAGGAAGAGCGGGCTCCTTAAAACTGGACTCTATGACCTTGACAGGGAGAGCAGGCTGCTCAGGACTGGCCTCTGTGACCGTGACAGGAAGAACAGACAGGGGAAGTGTGCTGCTCAGGACTACTCTCCATGACCGTCACAGGGAGAGCAGTCTCCTCAAGACTGGACTCCATGGTCTTAACAGGAAGGCCAGGCTGCTCAGAACTGGACTCCAGGGCCATGACCAAAGCAGCAGGCAACTTAAGATCCTCCAGGATAAGTGCATGAGGGGTCTCTGAACAAAGGGTTCTAGCCCTCCTGGCATGGGCCCTCTTACCCCTACGTGTCCCGGAGTAGGAGTTTGTTAGATCTCCCACTTCTTGTGTGACTTGGACAGAAATAAACACAGGATTAACAAGACTGGACTTGACTCACTTTGACTTAACTGGGACAGACTTGACAGACACAGGAACAGAGGTTGACTGGGAGACTTCTCTCGAAGCTACCTTGAACTTCACCGCTTCAGGGGACTTGGTTGACTCAGGGGTGACGCGGTGGGTTCAGCCGACACAGAGGCTGGAGCCGGCACTGAACTGCTCTCAGAGGCTGGAGCCAGCACTGAGGACTCACTGGCAGATGCAGCAACTCAGGCCGCCCTCTTTCTTCTGTCCCTTCATTTCTCAGTGGGAGTTAGAAGATGATCGTAGACTTGACTCGAAGAGGGAAGGAGGGCAGGGTGGTCACTGTTGACATCCCCAGGAAGGTTAATGATCTGCCAGTCTTTGCGGTGATGCACATAATTGGAGAAGTCACAGATATTCAAAACATGCAGTTGCTTCATCTCCCATTGCGGCAAGGGGTCATCCAGAGCGAGGTTGAAGGCCTCCTTCAGGGCTGCATCATCATTTTCAAGGCCCTTAGCCATGGTCCAAAAGAACTGAGCAAAGAACCGTGGTTCAGTTTTTGTTTTCGATTTGAATTATTTAGTTTTAAAATAGTTATTCAAAGCTTTCTACAGATATATTTATCAATTCTCTTTTCTGTGAGGCAAGTATTCGCTAATATTTCGGTTCATCATTGTGAAGCGCTCCTGTTCAAGACCGTGACGGCAGAAAGCGCATCCTGTTTGTTTTCTTTATTTTATAAAAGCACATTGTTTTGTTGATAGTGTGAGTGCACACAAATAAAAGTAGACCCTTTACAGTTCTGAATGATGTATTACTCTTACCTTTATGAGCAAAAATTACGGCATATTTTAAGTTGTTTCCACATCGCGCTGGCGCCTCCATGTCCTGCAAAACGCACTTTAGCTTCCACTGTCCGCACAAACAATTGGATATGTGCCTAATATGCATTGCTATAGAAACAGTTATCGTTCTGAGATAATGACTTTATTCAACAATTTCTTCTCTCCTGGTACAATCCGCCACCATTATCGGGAGTACCATGACGCATGTGTGTGCCCAGGAAAGAAGAAATCGTTGAATAATGTCTTTTTTTTACTTTTACTTTTTATTATTGTTTTCTTTGCGATCAAAAAGTATTCTCGTAGCTTCATAAAATTATGGTTGAACCACTGATGACATATGGACTATTTTAGCAATGTTCTTACTACGTGTCTGTACCTTAATCGTGGTAGTTGCGTTGCTGTCTATGGAGGGTCACAAAGCTCTCGGATTTCATCAAAAATATCTTAATTTGTGTTCCGAAGATGAACAAAGGTCTTACGGGTTTGGAACGACATAAGTGTGAGTAATTAATGACAGAATTTTCATTTTTGGGTGAACTGCTATGAACTTTTGTTCAGAAACTGCTGGAGTACTGAATGAGTTGGCAAAAACAGCATCATAGGATCATGCCAGCATTTTGGCTAATTTCAAGACGGAGTGACTGTCGGGCTTGTCCAAAAGTGAGTTTTGATTGAGTAACCTATAGATCTGTGCTGCTCAAGCTGCAAACTGTTTCAGGTGGTTTAGCCCATTATGGTGAACTGGGTTAACAAATCACTAAAAAGAACCGGTTAAAAAAAGAAAAGAAAAAGAAAAAACAAAGATTCATTCAGGCATCACTCCAGACTGTTTTTCAGAGGCTCTGGATTACAGGTAATAATGTTGTAAATAATGTTCAGTTTCTTGCACAGACCAATCGACTCTTTCACAACACATCATCAGGAGTCACAGGTATTAATTGTGTGATCCTTGTTATGCTTTTGTCTCTCTTTCACTTTTTTTTTGAATTTGCAACTCACTTTAAATTATGTCAAAGAAACAATGCTTCTCCTTTATTATTCACTGAGCTACGAGACTTGTAATGTGTGTTTAATGTTCATGTAACCTCAAAAGGATTTTTATAATATTAATTTTCCCAAAACGGCTCCAAATTGTTTATGCATTTATTAAAAAAAAGCTAATTAGTTTAGAAGCAGCTTTTCCATTCAGTCGATTTGCTTTCATTTAAAATCAGATCAAACTTGTTCAAAGCTCTTTGGCCCACTGAAGGCTGTACAGATCATGGTCAGCTGTTACGTAAAAGGGCAACTCCATTAACCCACCGGAGATTGAAGTGGTGACAGATGCCACTGACCGCTAACATGTGTGTTTTGGGTCACTTCCAACGTATACAATATCTCTCCCACCCTTCCCTGAGAAAACACACACACACACAAACAAACTTTCTCATGGACAACCACACACACACACACACCTTATCAGGGTTGAAAGCAAGACAGCAGTGTTAAATGAAAGGCTACTGATTAATACTGTTTCCCAGTGAGCTTTTGAACATGGGAAACATTTCAGCAAGGGAAGTGTAAATGTTGAGCAGACTGTACTAATACGTTTAAGGTATTTAACTTTTAAAGGAATAGTTCACACACACACAAAAAAAAAAGTCATTATCGACTCACCCTCATGTTGTTCCAAACCTGTGAGTTTCTTCCGTTGAACACAAAAGAAAATATTTGAAGAATGTTGGTAACCAAACAGTTGACGGTAGCCATTGATTTCCATAATATGAAAAAAGATACTCTGGAAGTCAATGGGTACCATGCAGCAACTATTGGGTTACCAACATTTTTAAAAATATCAGCTTTTGTGTTCAAAAGAAATAAACTCATACAGGTTTTTAACTTGAGGGTGAGTAAATGTGGAAAAATTTTAAGTGAATTATCCCTTTAAACCATCTTTTCTTCATGTTATTCCTAATTAAGGAGTTGTTTCAGTCACTGTGTGTGGACTGCCTGGAGTATATTACAGTATGTTTATAAAATTCTCATTTTGCATGGCATATAAGTAGGAGATATTTATGTTTTATGTTTTCTATATTGGAATATTTTGAACTTTTTAAGCTTCTTCATATGCTGGTGTGACACCAGGGCGTTTAGCAATATAATGCTAATATTGAGATTGTTGAGCTCAATTTCTCAGCTGCTAACAACGACCAGGGAATGTTTGCAAGGACATCTGTTCTCGACGTCCATCTGCAGCCTCACCGTAGTGTAGGAAAATATTGAAATAATTTCAAAATTCCAGTTGTGCTGCAGAAACGAAATGGAACAAAAACAACTCGACCTGAAACGCATGGCAATGATATACTGCGCAGATCTCCAGATATTCTGCATGATGCAAAAATGGAAAATACTCCAACAGTCCAAAAAGCCTGGCCTTACATACTTTAATCCAAGCATGATGAGAATTAGGTTCTAAAATTATCCAAAGTTAAACTTGCTCATTGGCCCAAATGGAAAGGTCAAATCATTTCACGCTAATTTATGTCATTACGTAGAATCAGCAGCTGTTTTTTTAAATGCACTGACCCTCGTCTTCCTTTATTTCTTTAACTGCCCTGTGGGGGAAAGAACAAGGCCAAAGGCAAAGGACTAGTGACCCTGAAATTCTGTAGCCAGACTGCATTTCCTTGACTTTCTGATACAAGCCATCTATTTGAAATAATACATAATATGATAAAATACTTTTTTTTTAAAGAACTATTTATTTATTGATTGATATCAGTTAACTCTGGTTATTCCATATTAACGTTACACCATACAATGGCATTTTAACTTTGCAACAGTTCGGGAACTTGGAAGTTCAGAATTCTGTAGAAATCTAACTTTATCGCCATACTTAGCATTGAGGAGAAATAGATGACAAGGAACATAACTGAAATAAAAAAGCACGGACTGATCACCAAATTGTTTTATCTTAATAGTAGGCCTTCTAATTTTGGTAATGTTTATATATTTTCACAACCAGTTCAGCAGAAAACTGTTTTTAGGTTCAAATGTATTCTCTGGCAATGTTTCAGGATATCAGATTGTATCTTCAGTGAAGCTGTGGTAGGTCTTCAAAAGGAAATAAATAAAAAGAAGCAAAACAATAAATAAAGACCAAAAAAGCATCACTAAAACAACATTTTTGCCATCATTTACTCACCCTCACCTTGCATGTTGTTACTTTTTTGTGCACCACAAATGAAGACTTTTTGAGGCAACTTCACAACTCTGTTTTTCATACAGCCATAGTAAAATAAAACTAGCCCTAACTCATTAGACTTTATTCACAGATAATCTTTCCATCCGATATGATTATTCAGATTTCAAAAAAGTGTGACAAAAATCTGAGTTATGTGATGATTCCTCAAAATTTCTCTTTCTGTGTTCTGATAAAGAAAAAAATCGTATGAGTTTGGACTGACATGAGAGGGAGTAAAGAAGGAACTATATCTCTATAACATAAAGCCTTTGCACAATAAAACCACTTAGATTGTATTGAGTGTGCGTGTGTGTTTGCTCAACACTGTCCAGCTCTACAATAGTTGAATACACTGAATGCCAGGTTCATTTCCACTGCGGGAGTCCAGTGGAGAACTAAACCAGATGGCTTTACCCCAATTCCACATCTATTAAACCAATCTCAAGAGTACAATATAGAGAAGACAAATATACCCTGCTACTGCCTCAAGCACTTACTGCTCAAATATAACCCAGTTCATTTCCATTAATGCCCCCCCCCACACACTTAATTTTTATCTTGTTCATAGATGGCACAAAACCTCAACTCAACATTTTTGATGAATGGCTATGGCTATTTTTAATTTTGTGATTGCACCTGAATGTCAACATTTGTAAGATTTAGTCATTCGAAACAGTTTTGAGGTTAAATGATCTAATTTTATGTCTCTGGAAAATAGTGATCTATGACACAGAAGAAACAGATTGGCATGTTGTTGCTTGTGTTATTATTTTAAAATGTAATACTTTTTGTAATTAGTGGGGTTATTATTCAGTAGTTTCATGAGTTACATTTTGGACATCTTCACTTTCCATTAAAACCTAGTTGAGTGAAATCATTTAATTTGCATTTATATTCAATATCTTCAAATGTGGGCAAGTATGCAAATATTCATATGCCTGTGGGCTACACACACACATATATATATATATATGTGTGTGTGTGTATATATAGTGTTGTCGGTTGAGCAGAGCCATCCTCCCTATCTTGCCAAGTAAATTTAGGGCTTCCCGGATATTCTTATTTATCATGGGAGTATCAAGGGATGATGTCAAGTGAGCTGTTTATGCTAATCGAATGATTTGTGATAACAAAACCGGGAAATAAAATAACTAAAACAAACATATGATCAGAGAGCAATGCAAACACACAAATGATAATTTCTCTGACCTTATTTTAAGATTTAGCTTAAAAACAAAAACAAACAAAAAAAAACAACCTCTGTGATAAAGACTTGATACGCAATAATTACTGTGGTTGCTAGAAGTTATAAAAATAAATGAAAATACTTCTGGCAGAGCATTGTGTTGGCAACGCTAAGGTCATGGATTCGATCTCCAAAGAACAAAATGATAAATTACCCTGAATCTCAAAAATCTGAAAAATCTGAAAATCTCGTAAATCTCTTTGGAGTGTCTGCCAAAACAATAAAAATGTGAGGAGTAATGCAGGAATTTATGTGCTTTTCCCTGTAAATTAAAAGGAATTAGTTCTAACTACACATGTGGACAAAATTGTTGGTATCCTTCCATTAAAGAAATAAAAACCCACAATGGTCACTGAAATAACATGAAACTGACAAAAGTAATAATAAATAAAAATTTACTGAAAATTAACTAATAAAAATCAGACATTGCTTTTGAATTGTGGTTCAACAGAAGCATTTAAAAAAAAAAAAACGAATGAAACCGGCCTGGACAAAAATGATGGTACCCTAAATATTAAATATTTTGTTGCACAACCTTTTGAGGCAATCACTGCAATCAAGCAATTTCTGTAACTCTCAATGAGACTTCCGCACCTGTCGACAGGTATTTTAGCCCACTCCTCGTGAGAAAACTGCTCCAGCTGTCTCAGGTTTGAAGTGTGCCTTCTCCAGACTGCATGTTTCAGCTCTTTCCACAGATGTTCAATAGGATTTAGATCAGGGCTCACAGAAGGCCACTTCAGAATAGTCCAATGTTTTGTTCTTCCATTCGTGGGTGTTTTTAGCTGTGTGTTTTGGGTCATTATCCTGTTGGAAGACCCATGACCTGCAACTGAGACCAAGCTTTCTGACACTGGGCAGCAAATTTTGCTCCAGAATGGTCTTGAGTTGGTCTTAAGTCAGTCTTGAGATAGTCTTGAAATTGTAGATTCAAGACACCTTGTGCCAGATGCAGCAAAGTAGCCCCAGAACATAACCGAGCCTCCTCCATGTTTCACGACATGCTTGAACAAGCTCGAAGAGACCTAGACAGTAGGCTATGCTGTGTACAAGGCATCAGGTAAACTTTGACCTTGTAAGCAGCAATGAAACATTGTAACACTGCATGTGTAAGTATGTGTAAAGGTGCAGTTGATTACCACAGGCTGATGATGATGTACATTCACAGCTTTCACATCTCTGTTCATTGATGTACATAGTGACCGTGAAATTATCAACACCATCCTCAACACTTAAGTCAGGTTTGGACGGTAATGCAGGTATTTCTTGGCAGCTCTTTCTGTTGGCCTGCTGAACAGAGAACAGGTGAAACAACACACCATTAATCCACCACAAGTGTGTATTTGACATTCTTTGGTATCCTGCAAAACACCTGCAGTCATCTGGCCCATACAAAACAATGTTTAATGTGCAACTGCAATGCACATGTTTTAATAAAAAATATGAGCGCCATATGATTGTGATTTAAAAAGTGGAGTAACACTATAAAATGTAATTTCTTCCCAAATAAATGCTTTAATCAGGCTGTTTCATAAGAATAATCTCCACACAATTCTATTACATAGCAGCTGGAAACTTGGAAGGACAGGCCAATATTTGGATCAACTTTTGAACTAGACTTACAAACAAACCCATAAGGCTTTATTTATCATACGTCTAGAAGTATTTCCTGTGATGTTCAGCTGTAGGTGTGTGGAGGAGTAGACAGACTGGAGTTTCCTTTTAAACCAGGTCAAACCTGTTTGCACAGCTCTACAGAGAGAATACAGATCTCTCATTACTCACTCAACACTTTAAACTTCTCTGCTCCCTGGAAACCAACATCAATGCTGTGACTGTGCGGATGTGATTGAGATGACAGGCCAGATGTTGAAAGCATGAAAACAATGAAGCAGAGCTTCGGGAAGGACGTATCTGATCTGAATTACTTTATTTGGTAACTTTTTGTATCTAATGTCAACCAAAAATGGCAAAAAATAAATGTGATTTTCAAACAGGTTTTCCCAGCACTTCTCCATCTGCTATTAGCGAGGCAAACAGATAGTCCTGCCCTCAAACTCACATGATTGCTTAAGCTAAAAGTTTTGAAAGCAGCACAGAGATGCAGATATGACATTTTTTTATCTGACCAAAGGAATATACATGTTTTTAATGTTCTCACCAAGGCTGTATTTCTGATTTTAAAAAAGAAATTAAAAACAGTAACATTGAGAAATATTATTACAATTTAAAATAACTCTTTTCTAATTTAATATATTTGAAAATGTTATTTATTCCTGTGATGTCAAAGATGTATTTTCAGCATCATTACTCCAGTATTCAGTGTCACATGATCCTCAGAAATCATTATAATATACTGATTTGTTGCAATTATTACTGGAGCTAAAATATTAATAATGGTTCTTATTATCAATGTTGAAAACTTTTTTTTTTGCTTAATATTTTTGTACTAACCGTTTTTTTTTCAGGATTGTTTGATGAATAGAAAGTTTAGTGAGCAGCATTTATTGAAAATAGCTATTTTTTGTAACATTATAAATGTGTTTACTCTGACTAAATAAATAAATATGTATTCAGGACATAAAATTGATCTATATTGAATCGTAGTATATCACGGATTTCCACAATAATATTAAACAGCAAAAAATATTTTTAACATTGATAATAATATTTCTTGAGTGAATCAGGGTTAAATTTTTAACCATTTATTTTTTATGACAAACAGTAAAGTTTTCAAAACATGGAGAGGTAAACATTGCATGATCCATCTAAACACTAAGCCACTGGTGAAAGATTTTTTTAATTGCTGCTGCATCTTCTATTTTTGTCCTTAAGTGTGTTATTTAGGGAACGTGATTTATTGAGCACTACTCAGATTAGTGCTTATCTTGAATATGCAGCACTCCAGTTCAAAAGCATCCACACTGTCTGGTCTGTTTCGGGTCGACTGCAGCTGATCCTCCTGCCTGCTGGTCTGCCAAACACAACACATGCGCTCAAAGTTAAGCTGTACAGAAATGAGCATTTGTTATTATTCTCTGGAATTAACACC
Organism: Schizothorax lantsangensis; assembly: GCA_027422415.1. NCBI lineage: Eukaryota > Metazoa > Chordata > Actinopteri > Cypriniformes > Cyprinidae > Schizothorax > Schizothorax lantsangensis. Next base: position 12,761,273 of record CM049840.1, read on the forward strand.
CACCCTGCTAAATTCAGTCTTTGGTGTCTGCATACCAGGACTGGACATCTTCCTAAACAAACCCAGTGGGATTGTCAACCTCATTTTAGAAGCTATCATCCTATTTTCTCTTCAAATCAAGTCATTTTAGCATGCAATCAGACATTTACAACCGTATCACTTCCTACAAAATCCCTTTTTTTCCTAACCTCTGCCAACACAAACCTGGCAACACACTTGACCTTGATCACAAGAAGCCAGCCAACATCCTGAGCTTACTGTGACGCCCGCTATTGTGTCTGATCTTGGTTCTTCCTCCCATGTTTGACTGTTCTGTTCAGTTTTTGATGGCCTAATCAAAATAAAGCACGAGAGGTCATGTATTAAAGAGATTTTACCACAAAAGCTAAAACATAAAGTAGAGTCAATAAAACTCCTGTTAACCATGAGAAAATCACTGGAATGCATAGCATCAGGTGGCTTGTTGCATTTATAAAACATCAGCCATAGCAATGTTTATAAAATGACAGCAATAAATGGTGACATTTATCAAATCAGAATAATTATTTCATAATGTCACATTTAAATCCTGGGCTGTGTTCAGCCCCGACAAAATGGTGCAAAACGTTTATTAAACTGAAACGGTGGTGCGTTGAACACCCTGTTCTGATGACGCAAGAGTTGCAACTATGGCAGCTGAGAAGGCCATTCTTTGTGCTCTTTTTTTTGTAGCCTGATGAAATCGGTATAAATACGTATTTAATACTGCAAAATACGCTCGACAAACATGTCTTCAAATATCTTCAGTTGTTGCACATACCGAGCTGCAGCGGACACATTTGTAAACGACTTCACTTGGACCCATTGTGCGAGCTGTCTCTTTAATACCGCATGGTTTATATACATGTTGTTGTTGATTGGGCTGACATTTTTGACACACCCACCAAACAAGAGAAAAGGTATCTCAAACCCCATTGCACACCATTGCACACCGTTTCCAGGAAACATGTCGGAAACCGTAGCAAAACGTTGTGCGATTGTGTGAGCTTGAACGTGCCCCTGGGTATTCATAAGATGGCGTTTCACACTGTTCCTAAACCCCGGGTTAATATTCTCATTTGCATATTTGTGGCGTCACCATCATTGATTGGACAACTGCAGCGTGGCCTGTTTAACGGCTCTAGTATTGCGCATCCTCGTATTGCCATCGCCCGCTGGACTTTCAAGTTTTTCCTGAAGGAATAAAGGTAAGAATGAAACAGTCTTTTCTTCACATGTTTGCTGTCACCATTTGACCTGTTTTAAACACTGAGATGCACAGCGTTTCCATGACTGTTCAAAACACGTGAATTTGAGGCACGCGATTGGCTGTTGCTAAGCATCTAACCGTAACGTTCAACACAGCATCATTTCACTCTGTATAAGTTAAACACTGCAAAAGTGTTTCATACTCCCAGGTAAAAAAAACAGAGATAACTCTGCTTTTACATTACAATTACATTTTTTTTTTTTTACCTGGGGTTTAAACTCGGTTTATAACGAGGATAGCCAGAGGATAAAACCAGGTTTACATGTGTCCATAGATCAATGACAACAGGACACTCCCAAAACACATGAAGAAAAGCACCTGATGATGCAGTGTTACATATCAGGGCACCAGAAATAGATTTACGGTGTAAATGTTCTAACACAGGTTCGTTTAACAGCAGAATTTAAGCCAGTCACATTCAGTGATAAAATATTTAGAGTATGCATTAAATATTCATAATCCCCAAAATTGTATTCAGTAAATGAAGAAAAGCAAAAACACTCCCATTCTGTAAATGACATGTAAAACGTTAGTGTGCGTACTAGATATTAAATGATGCTAGTTACACTTCTGTGGATATTCTATATCATAGCAGCCAAAGCATCAAAAACACTGTGCCGCAGAAGTACTCACAACTAGGTGATTTCAGCAGAGTGCCTGGCATTTTCAGCTGGCAATTTTTTTTTAAAAATGCTTTGGTGGACACATGGCCTAAAGGTTATTTTAGATAAGGTATGATATGTTTATTGAAAGCTTTGTCACTGCTTAATAAAGACAATATGCGCAACACACACAAATCCAAAATGGAAAATTTTGAAAGTAAAACCATATAACATGATCCATTTTATATTTGATACTGTGCATATTTTACAATCTGCACAAATGATCTAGTCACGTTTATGTAGGTGAGGCATGCACGAGTCTCCATTCCCTCTCTCTCGTTTCCAATTAATCACCTCACTTTCCTAACATATCTAACTAAAAACAGAGACAAAAACCTAAAATACTTTTAAAAAAAGATGAAATTACCTTAAAAAACCTTATGATCAAAAGAACTGAACTGATATCTGTTTCCAGTGCAGAGTGAAGTAGATAGCAGATAAACTCTCTGATTAACTTAAAGACCATTTGTTTCCTATTTTGGCCAAGTCATTGCAATCAATCTTATAACACACACACACACACACACACAGAGAAGAGAGAGAGAGAGAGAGAGAGAGAGAGAGAGAGAGAGAGAGAGACACACACACACACACAGCTGGCTACATATCAAACCGACAGTTTGCACTGTATTTCACCAGAAGCCAGAGAGAAGGCCTGGTTCATAAGAAAGTAAGATTTCCGCCACACACACAAACATAATCAAGCCCACTCATTTCAAGAACTGCCAACACTTCCTGTAAAGCCTAATATAGTGGTTACCAATTTGGTTTTACTCAAAGCCTCGAGATCACACCAGCGTGACTCTTTAATAAGCTAGTTTGAACTCAGTGTTCCTCTAATGCTCAAGTGCAATGAATTGAGCCAAGAGACTGTCCTTAAATTTAACCTGTCTCCCAAAAACCATATATTTAGAGGCAGAGAGACTCGGATCTTAATCAACGTTGGAGAATGTATGTCTTTGATCTCTTGCTTTGGCTCCACGGGAACAAGATGCGTCACTTCAGTCTGTTATTTGTTTATATTTTGGTAGATGTAAGGATGATAGAGTAGTAAACAATGTCACACTAAATAGTTCCTTTCTTCATTTTTCTTGAGAATTATACATTCTCCAAAGATCAGCACTGTGATGCTTGGTGGGGTGACAGGTGTTGCTGGGTTGCAAAGGTGTTCTGATTGGTTTAGCATGTAAAGCACTGCATACTAAAGCTTGGTGAACTTTGACCTGTGAATCTGCGTACTAAAAAAGGATGGAGCTGTTGAGCTTTGTAGTGCAGAAAACTGGAAGACAACTAGCATATTCAAGCCATGAGCCCTCTGGAAATTCCTGAATGTTTTGTTTTTAAAAAATGGGGATGTTCAATTTATGAGTAAAGTAAGATTTTAATCATGGACACTTTGTTCTACAACATAAATTACACATATCTCATATCTCAAAAATGAATTTTGAAGGGTTTGTTTTAGCAACGTTTTTTAACATCAACATCATTCATCTATCAAAATTTGCACAATATTGTAAAATTTATGTTGTAGAACAAAACAAAAATCTGCAGATAATGTTTACTACAGACCTTATTTTAGTCATTAATTGAAAAAAATACATTCCAAAAACCCAAAGGAAAATGCTATGGCAAATTCGCCTTTTGGATTTGCCTACAAGGTGCAGTATTGCTTGTCAAGAAAATGTAAATAGTTTCAAGAAAATGTAAATAGTTTCAAGAATATTTAAATATTTTCATGAATATGAAAATATTTATATATTAATTTCATGAATATATACAGTATATATGAAGAGTTCGTTTGCAAAAACGGATAACTCATTGTGCATTCAAATAAATCTCAATCAAACTGCAGTTGGGTTATTTTGACTAGGTTATAAATAACAAAAAAAACTAACTAACAATAAAACAATAAAAACATGATAACAATAAAAAACATGATTTTTGAAAATTGTCAAAAACGGAGTTATCTGTTTTTGCAAATAAACTCTTCATATGTATATATTTTTTAATCCGAAAGTAAAAAAAATATATATTTAAAAATGCGATTTTTTTACTGAAAAAAACAAACAAACAAAAGACAAATATACTGAATAAAAAATAATTCTTAATATGTTGTGCAATATTTATTGTGCAATACTGTGTATACAATACTGTGTACTAACATATTGTGTAATACTACAATTGAATTTTGTTGATGTTTAATCATGTGAAGATATTTTTTAGGTGAAAAAATATTTACAGAAAAAAATGATAGAAAAAAGTGATTTTAATAGTGTCTAAAAAAGACAAAATAGAGGAAACCACTGATTTAACTTTTTTATTTTATTTTTTATAAATAAATATATAAACAGACAAAAATACTGATTACAAATTTTCTAGAAAAAAAGACCAAAGAGACAAATTACTGATTAAAATATATTTTTACAGAAAAAAATACAGATTAAAATTATTTTAATAACTATTCATTTTAATTATGAAATATAAAATAATTATTATTTTATAGAATATAAATATATACCTTTTATTTAGATTTGATTTATTTTTACAGAAAAACAGACAAAAAATATTACAGATTAAGGCAGTAATAAGACAGAAAGCTGTGAGAGTATACTTCAGGAGAAAGACTGAGGTAGACAGAGGCTTTGAATAGAGATGAATGTAAGTTTCATTCAGTCAGTCTGGTATGTTACTCCACTACCTCTGTGTAAACACCCCAAAATACAGTGTTTAGAAGCAGCGTTTCAGGCACTGAAACTGTAATCAAGCCCTTAGGCCTCTTGTTTGAATCAATCCCTCCCTGTTTAAGGTTATGAAGCAGACATTCAGACCGTGGCGACGGGTACATTAGCCGTGATTATGTGTAAGCGATGTGTTAATATTCATAATCTCCACCATCTCTCGCCTCATAGACTTGCAAACACAAGTTCATCTGTTCATCTGCATGAGCACACACTCTTTAAAGTGGTCTCATCACAGTATAAAACAAACATTAACCCATTTTACAAACATTAAACTCCTTTTTGGAGAAGATTTAGATCTCAGAAAGAGCTCTGAACCCTGAAGTGTTTTAGATCTTCTCTTACAAATCCCAGGTACACTCTTAAAAATAAAGGTGCATTCAAGCGATGCCATAGAAGAACCATTTTTGGTTCCACAAAGAACCATTCAGTCAAAGGTTCTTCAAAGAACCGGCTCTTGCTTACATTTTTATAATCTGAAGAACCTTTTTTCACCACAAAGAACCTTTTGTGAAACAGAAAGGTTCTTCAGATGTTAAAGGTTCTTTATGGAACCATTTAGACAAAAAAGGTTCTTCTATGGCACCGTGAAGCACCTTTATTTTTAAGAGTGTACCCATACCAATCCATAGTGAGGATTTAAACAACACAGCAGGACTGAAACAGTAATATAAAAATAAAAAAGCATTCAATTATTAATGGCTGTTTAAACTACCCAGAGGAGCATTTTATTGCTCAGATATTGCTCTTTCAAATTAAACATCGATATGACAGAGCAACCTCTTTCTTAAAGCATATAAATCTTTTCATATATTCAGTATATTGTTGTATATCTCATATCGACTATATTTTCTGCTGGCCCAAACCGTACAGTCATGACACTCTCCTTGCCACGAAACATTTATGTCACTGGCTTCCAGTGCAAACATGCTGATTAATCTAGAGCAGTAATATAGAGTGACTCAACATGTGATGAGGAACAGATATTCATATGATATACTGATCTCTGCACGTAATGTCACTGATGCAGACTGTGGAGGACATGCAGGACAAACTGGTGTGACAAGCGAGCTGTAACATACACATACACTGGGATGAGAAGAGCTTTAGATTGATAGTGGCTGCTTGAGGACCTCAGATCTTTGGAATGTTCTACAGAAGGAATATGGAAAGTGTGAATGTGACTCAAGCATCTGAACATGGAGTTCATCAGCAGCAGACACTTTTCACACAGTTAGAGGGAAAAAACACACATAAAGTATAACCTGTCAAGATCATGTCTGAGTCATAGTTCACCCTATAATTGAAAGAAAGGTAAAGATATTTTGTACTCTGAGTTTATATTCATTACAATTAAACATTCTCAATACTGTATTGTGGACAAAATGATTGCAATAATAAAAATAAATAGATACTATATAATAATAATAAATACAAAAATAAACATGATAATTCTACATAAAAGGACAATAGAGACAAAAATACTGATTAAAATTTATTTATGTAGAAAAAGACAAAATAGACAAAGTACTGATTAAAAATAGTTTTACCAGGGGGGAAAAATACAAAGATACAGATTAAAATTAATTTTATAGAAAAAAAGTCAAAAATACTGATGTTAAATACTAATTAAAGTCAGTATTATGATCAGTTTTAGATATTTTGTATTATTTGTTGCACTATGTATTACCTAAACAAAAAAACTAAAAATAAGTCAATTAATAATACATAAATAAATGTGTAAATGTAAATAAATATAACGAAAATATTTTAAATGAAATAAATTAATAAAAAGAAAATACAAATGACATTTTTTATTATTTTTTAATGTCCTGATAAAGTACAATAATGACAACTAATGGGCAACATTTATTGTCTTTAAAATAATTTCATAGTCCTTAAAAAATTGAACAGGTCATATCAATAAAAAAAAAAAAAAATTAATTTGATCATGGGGTCAAATATATTTTTTGTTATATTCACTTGCATAAAATAATACAAATAAGGATGATCTTCTTTTCTATTCTTTCCCCTTGAAATAAAAGCTTTACAGATTTGCTATGTTTAATTATGGCTCATTTGTTAAGAATCTAAAATATTTTTTTTTTCAGAACAGTAAACCTACTAGTAAAACTGCTGATCGCATATCTGCATATCCACAAATACCTGTTCTGACAGCTTCATAATTTAATCCATATTTAGCATGAATTACTTTGATGAGGAGGTCAGCAGATACGGGAATATTTCTGATGACACCAGAGACACTAAAGCCTCCTAATGCACTGCACAAATCTTTCTGACATCGATTGTCCATCAGAGCCAGGAAGAAAGCTAGACAATAAATAAAACCACTTCATGCTCGTCTGCCTCAGATGGCAATTAAACAGGATCCTGAACGGCAAAAGCAGAGGAAGGAAGGGTAATAGTGTCTAAGCCAGCATCACCAGGGGCTCTCAGAAAATCAAGAGAGGGGCTGTGTGACGTAATGTGGGCTGTGCTTGTATGTGTGGAGAAGGTCATACAGTGTCTGACATGCTTTTTTCTTTAGGATTGAACTCAGAATAGAAACAGAACATCAGCAGTACAGATACTTGACATTTGCCTGACAGACACAAATGTTACTGTCAAAACAACAAACAAAAATGTACTGCTGGCATCTTATCAAATCATGCTTCCAGATGCAGAACAGCTAGTTTTTTTGGGAGAAATTCATCCTAAACTCCTTACTTTAGCTCTTCAAAATATATAGATTATTGGAGTACACTTTACAATAGATTACTATTTAAGTTTTTAGGGTTTTTTTACTTCAGCATTTTAAGTGTAATTCATTTTGTTACTTCTTTGTAATTGTATGTGAAATTGTAATTGTATTGTGCTAGGTAATAACAGTGTGCCGATATACAGCCGTATCGCACTGCTACAGTGTGATATTGCATTTATACAACAGTTCGAAGGCACGAGTGTGTAAATACATAAGAAACAACAACGGAGTGTCTTTAATGTCCCTCTTTTGTGCAGAACTACTTCCTTCTGCCACGGATTCACATCTAAAGTTGACAGTTTAACAGCTGAGCACAAGCTCCGTTACTAATTCCAAAACGTCACTTTAGAACTAGTAACGAAGGAACGTTGAGTTGCTTCATTAAAAGCGTATTTGTGAGAGAGATAGAGATGGACTGAGCGAGTGTGATTACCTGCATCTGCTACAGCATTCATTCTTCAGCTCAATCTCATATTCACAATAAAACATTAGTTTGCTGAGGAAAGCAATGTCTTTGTCTTACTATCCTTTCATCTGTTAAGGGTGATTTCCTATGACAGCGCTGCTCAGTGCATTTGTTGGCTGCATCCTACAATACGTTGTTGAAACTAAAAATAACTTTATTGTTTAAAACCCTGTTTCCAATATAAAAGACTTTACTGCTGACTCACTCATAAAAACAGTCTCTTGTCATTATCTAACGGCAGAATAATGTAACTAAAATTACCATCACAAACACGCTGTTTCCCAACACTAAATACTAATATTAATGAAATATTACTATTATTTATAAAAAAAACAATATTTATTGGATAATAATACTTAAATAAAAAAAAAATTAAAATGATAAATATACATAAAATATAATGTGATGAGCAAATTTTCAAATAGACATAATCTTTATTAACAAACCGCATATTTGAAGTCTAAACAAGTAGCCTACATTCTCACCTAAAACAAACTCTTAAAACTACATTTTGTGACACAAAAACAGTATTATTTTTTAAATTATAGTGGATTTGGGCATCTGCCATGACACTCACTGTGAGAAATACAGCAAGCGGAGCGATGCATGATTCAAACAGTGAAACGGTTGGAGTTCTGTTATCACTAGAATATCACACTCTTATCAGCCAATCATATTAGAGGACCAGAAAGAATTGTTGTATATATATATATATATATTATTGGTCTCTCAGCAAGGCTTGGTAACTTCTCTATAAATGTGATTTAAATGCAGAGGGGTTTATGTCAAAGCTCTGTGGAAAACTGATCAATACTAGCAGGAGCGAGACGTCTGACACCTCACTGAGTCACTAGTCTTTGTTTTCCCTCTAATTCTGCTAGTTTGGACCAGCAAACCAACCGTTTGGATAATCCTGAGACAGCTTGAAACAATTAATCACCAGTTTAGAACTTTAGATCAGCTTGGACCAGCTGATGACCAATTTATTCCAGCTCTGAAGAAACCACTGCTACCACCTTAAACTGATTTTAGCTGGAGAGACTCAACATTCCACATTCACATATATCTCTGACTTTATTTAATGGTGATACTAACAAGACAAAACGCAGTCGTTCTCCCACACCTGCACTTTGTCAATGTCAGATTCCTTGAAACTGATAAACTAAAATAAGTAGTTACAGTTAACATCAAAAGACTTACATCTGGGTGGAAGAACAGACCTAATCCACTCGCAGCTGCACGGCTGTGACTGTCCACCAGGAAAATGAGCACATTCCACTGACAATATAAAGCAAGGGCTTTTCATGCATGTAAAAGAAGCTAATAGTTTATGAAAAAGCCAGTGGAAACTGGTTATCAAGGAAAGCAGCTTGCCTTGTCCATTCAAGATCAGGGCCAAACTATGAATCAGAGTTACGAGAAAGCAATCGCAACCTCGATGCACTCGCCCCAGAGAATACTGAGAAACACTCAATACTTTCCATACAAATAAACGCATGTTTGTAGATGCAAACCCTTGGCACTAACATCCCACTTTCACACAATGCAGGCACAAAAGTGTGCCAGATGTCATAAACGAAGAAAACATTAAATGAGCATAGATTGACACATACATATTCAGTGTGACACATACAATCTCATCACATAATGGACTGCTGCTTATTTAATCATGTTTCAATTAGACTACCAATGAACTCTGTCATCACATCTGGCTGCAAACCCAAGAGAAGGAAGGAGAATTAGAGCAAATGGCATGATGTGGAAATAAACTGACAGAAAAACACTTCAGAAAGAGAAAGCCACAGGCACGGTCCTTTGAGACGGAATATTTGTTTTGAAGCTGATTTTCAGTGGAGACGCTCTATCTCTGTCAGATCTGTTTAGACACTGGCAGATCTTCTCTAAACACGTGTTTTGCTCGGAAAAACACACTTTCCATCATGTTATCTTAACAACATTAGAATTGTAGCTCGTGGCCAATATAAACACTAACCCACTTAGCAAGACTGAATGCAGAAAAGACAAAACAACAAGCATGAGAAGAGGAGGACGATTCCTACACTTTAAAATAACTGTTTTCTATTTAAATATATGTTAAAATGCAATTGATGAATTTACTCCAGTCTTCAGTGTCACATGTTCCTTCAGAAATCATTCTGATATGCTGCTGCTTAAGAAACATTTCTTATTATGATCAATGTTGAAAACTTGTGCTGCTTCATGTTTTTGTGGAAACCATGATGCATTTATTTGAAATACAATTCTTTATGCATGCTTATACTTTGACTTTTTGATACATTTAGTTTCTTGGGGAAAAAAGCACACTGATCTAAAACTTCTGAAGAGCAGTGTAACACAAAAGCAGAAATGTTTGATTCGTTTAAGCTGTCAAGCTCAAAAAGAACAAATAAAGCCAAATATGTGTCATAAAAGTAGTTACATTTTCTGTTCTTCATACAAATTTATCATATGATTTCTGAAGACTTGGAATATAGTTGTTGTAATATTTTCTTTTTTCCTGGTCACTAATAATTGTCACTGTATGGCAAAAGTTGTATTTACAGTGGTCCAGTAGTGCACAACATAATGAAATCTCCACAACACAACGGAAACAAGCTGCAACACAACGGACACAAGTCGCATCACAGCAAAATTAGCCCTATACGTTCAGTGGGGGATTAACATCGATTACCATCGGGAGCACCCAAGCTTTTCCTGGTGTGCCGATTGCAGAAATCCCACCACGCCCCCAGTTGTGTTGTGGTGATTTTGTTGTGTTGTGCACTACTGGGCCACTGTATGTATTATATACTGATGCTCAAAAATGAACTCTTATGTTCCACAGAGGAAAAAATAAATAAAAAATAACATACTGGTATAGAAGGACATGACAACATTTTCATTTTTAGGTGAACTATCCCTTTAATTTATAAATTGTTACCCCAGTCCTGAATATGTGGTTACTTCTTTGCTGGATGAGCTGCTGTTCTTCTAACACAGCTGCGTTTGGTGTATTTTGGAAGGAAAGTTTGTCTCTAAGGTCCCATATGCAGGAAGAGGAATGTCTGTTCTGTAAGGGTTTCTGTCCTTGGCTTTCATCCTTTATCACCATCAGCAAGACATTGAACCTCAAAGGCCCCTGTAGTAAAACATGCGGTGCTTTACATCAGTCCCATAGTGAACAAACATAAAATCCATTTAACGAGAGCAAAACAAAGTTTCTTTAAGAAAAAAGTGCAATTATGTCATCATTTACTAACCCTCATGTCAAACTCAAATTATTTTCTTTCTTCTCTGGAACACAAAAATACATTTTAGCATAATGTTCATAATACAGTGACAAAGGGCTGTCAAACACCGAGAACTACATAAGCGTGCTATGAATGTAGCAATAGTGCATATAACTCATGCACTATATTGCAAGTCTTCTGAATCGGTATGGTTTATTTGAGGAACAGAGCTAAATTTGCAATATTATTAATTGAAAATCTCTCTTATGCTGTATGGAAAAGACCAGCATAAACATTTAAGAAAGTCACTTAGGTTTGGAACGACATGATATAAATTAATATTTTGGAAAGTAACTGTTTAAATCTAGGGAACACTGTGAAATACAGTCTTATGTAAGCGCATGAGTAAGACTTTGAGTTGGTGTGTGTTTTAACGGAGGAGGTGTAAATCCAAGATACTCCGATTCATCAAAGCGATGATAAAACTGATAAATGCACAATTTCCTCCGCTTTTGGACGTGCTCCTGTTCTTTGTTTAAAACTTTGAATTACATCTGTGTATGAATAACTCTGACGTGGATTCTAGTTTTGTGTTTGAGATTTACAGGCTCATGGGTGACCAAGAAACAGTCATCACCTTCATATTACAATGAGTTATCATGGAAATATCCATTGCGCAACACTCGGGAGGGAATCCTGGTTGAAACAAGAGCTGGACGGTCACCATAAGCTGGAAAGGTTTTGTTCACATTTTATGCACTTCATAGCTTGATGGGTATCAGGAATGTGTTAATAAGCAGAGGCTTGCTGGGGAAAAACATGTCTCTTATACAGAAGACTGGAAACATGAACATCATTCAACTGTGAAACAGATACATAAATGACACTTGCAGGTTAGTGGCTTTGTTTGGGAAAACATACTACAATATTCTGCATTGTATCCTGTGAAAAAGCATTTTTAAACTTTTAAAAATAAACTCCATGTAATATCCCACAATGCAATGTGCCTGATGTTCCTGACATTTCCAGGTTAACAAATAAACCAGACATAATATCAGCCATGAAACAATACATTTACTTGACATCTAAAGGTCCACTGCCAATGTCTACTGCAACAGCCATTTTCTTTTTGCAAGATAATTTGTATTTTATAATTTCATGTTGCACGTTTGATATTCTTTTTTTCTTTTTCTTTTTCCTTTCTTTCATTATCTTAATGTTTGTAATTTTTAATGTTATGGTTGTTTCAACATCTGGCCAAAAGATTACAGCTGAAAATTTGCCAGCTAGCTAATACTGCCATATTTACAGAAGCGTAAATGAATGTGTATTGTTCAAACAAACAAATACTGTTTATGTAATCATTATTCGATCAGAGTTAAAAATTTTAAATGTTAAGACATCTTTACACAAATTTAATTAAGAAGGCAAAGTAACATTTTAAAAAATATATTGTGTTATATTAATGATAATGAATTAAATATGCAATGAGGTCATGTGACAGGAATGTAGCATTTTACTGTTTGAAGCATATGGTTGCATAATACATTCTGTTGCAAATGCCGTTTAAAAAATATATATATTTGGCAACACAAGTATTAAACGTCTGGACCCCACAACTGACTTTTGACCTACAACCAAGCAACCTCCCACCCGGCTAACAAAAATATATTCTAATAATGTTTTTCTATTGTTACCTATTTACTATTGTGCATGTTAAATATAACAAAACTAACAGAAACCCAGAATTTTTCCAACAAGTTTCCTGCTATAGTATCTGTTGGACAGCAACTGCCATTAAAAACACACAAACATACTCAAAGCATAAACAACGGTGTCATTGAGCTGTCGCGCTGTTTTCCTACGGCATACTCCCAGGGAATTAACCTGCATCCTTTCTGGGAAAAAGAAAAAAAACGAGCAAATGACAAGCTAAATATGGCTCTACAAACACAACACTCAACTGAAGCAGCCTGGATCAAGCTGAACTACATAGAAAAACATCTCGAGCTCATGTAGAGTCTGGATTTTCAAATGTGGGTAACTCACTGGACACAGAAAACAAAAATGCAGAGCCTGACCAGATGAGTTTACTGTATGTGAAGTCATGGAAGAGGATCTCGTCCAGCTGCTGAGTGATGGATGAAAGAGCTTGGAAAGCTGGAAACACAGAAGATGCTTTGTTTTACAAAAGACCTGCACTTCACTTCAATGCAATATGCCAGAATTCTTCATGAAGGCTTCCTGACCACAATTTATGGGAGTCGATTTGGGACTTCTGGAAAGAAACAAATGCCCAACTGTGTCATGTGGTCTTATACACCAACAAAAGTTGATTTATGAAATTGTGTGAGTGGTGGGATTTGAAAAATGACTGTAAATGAATGCATCAATGTCAAACAAATAAAACAAAGTTTAAAATATTGTGGCTTAGAGAAGGAAACTGGAATAAATATGATATGCATTGCTAAAAATTGCCAGGATTTAACAGTAATGTCTTACAATAAAACACTCTACACATCAGTACATTCAAATCAGCAGCAGAGAGGAAATATCTCAATGTTTGTTCACCAAAGACACTTATAATTCACCCAAAAATGAAACCTTAGGACCCCCAAGATGTAGAAGAGTTTGTTTCATTAAAATGGATTCATTGAAATTTAGCACTACATCCCTTGCTCATCAGTGGATTCTCTGCAGTGAATGGGTGCCGTCAGAATGAGAGTCAAAACAGTTGATAAAAACATCACAATAATCCACACCACTCCAGTCCATCAATTAATGTCTTGTGAAAAGCTGTGTGCTTGTAAGAAACAAATCCATCATTAAGGTGTTAGTGATAAATGCCTCATTCATTCATTCATTCATAAAGTCCATAATAGCAATTCCTCCATTTAAAAAGTCAATCTCCTGTTTCCTCTCCAAATCCACTGACATATTTGTTAAGATTTGTTTTGGATGGTGTTTGATCTGTGCATATTTCTCCCCTGATTCAGATGACACTTTTTCACTGAAGAAAGTGATACAGTATTATGGACAGAGGACTTGTATTTTAGCTGGAAGCAACAGTTTAAAGTTAAAAATGGCTTGGATTGGTTTCATACAAATTTGTAGCCTTTCATTCTGATGGCACCCATTCACTGCAAAGGATCCATTGGTGAGCTAGTGATGTAATGATACATTTCTCCAAATCTGTTCAGATGAAGAAACAGACTCATCCATATCTTGGATGGTCTGAGAGGGAGTACGATTTCAGCAACTTTTCAGTTTTGGGTGAACTATTCCTTTAAGTGTTTTAACAAACATTGGACAACAAACTGGTGAACAAACACTGAAAGATTTCCTCTCTTCTATTAAGCTTTCTATTTTTAAACATCTTTTGCAATAGTTGAACATGACTCACTCAGCCGAAAGGTGACTGTGTTCAGAGAATGCCATCTGCAATAATCATCACTCTTGCAATTAGCAATCATAGCATAACAAAAGCTTTATTCCATTAGCATATGTTAAATGGATGGTGAAATGCAATTATGAATTATTGATAATACTATTAACAAATGTATGCTGATGATGCCTGCATCAGTTCAGACAGTAACATACGCAGAAGTCAGGCATTTAACTTTTACACCAATTTTAAAGACACATCAGTCATCACTGAGCAGTTAGTACATTTCTTTTACATTGAGCCTTGGCGTTTATGCTGGTGACATAGGTTTGAATCTTTTCTATTTATTGTAGTATTAATATTCCAAAAAGTTAAAGGGATAGTTTAACCAAAAGTAAACACTGTCATCATTTACTCACTCTCATGTTGTTCCAAACCTGTTTGAGTTTCTTTCTTATGTTGAACACAAAATAAGATATTTTGAAGAATGTTGATAACCAAATAGCTGATGTTAGCCATTGACTTATTCATTTATTATGGAAGTTAATGGCTACCTTCTACCAATATCTGCTATAATCACTATAATCTATGATTTACAGTATCAGTAAATCACCCGCAGAATTTTCCCCTCCAATTAGCGCGTTTATGGAATTGCGCTCTAATGCTAATTTGCCCTGTTTAGTTCATCTGGCCCTGAATCAATAAAGGTTGAAAGGTGACTGTGTTATGAATCTCAACCCAGGTAACAAATTTAGGTTATTAAAACTTTGTGGGAACATTGTTTTAATGTTTCTAATCTATTGACATTTACAGTTTTTTTTGTCATGATTATTTAAAGTTATTTAAAGGTTCCTAAAATGTTTCTTACAACAATCTACTAACATTTTCACCCAAAATATAACATTATTTGAATGTTTATTATTAATATTCTAAGAACATTAAAATGTCTAGTTTCTGTAGTTGTTTTATTTTTACCCCAAACATAATTAATTAAAACGTTTATTTTTAGTATTCTAATGGCCCGTTCATGCAGAACTAATTTTCCCATTCCAATGCGCTATACTTTTCCATTGTTTTTCTATGTAAACACAAGCTAGATGGACGTGTATGACCGTTGCGCTCATGTCTTTTGCAGTGCTGTGCACATGAGCACTGCATTTTTAAGACACCGTGTCAAGTTAAAGGTATTTCAACTCTTACACGAAGCACAGCTCATCAATGTCCGTTCCAAAACAGTGGACCAATTAGAAGACCCCGGAGGCGGGGCAAGAGTTGCAAGCTTTTTGTTTACAGTAGCAGGTTGGCATGGTTGGCAACTGTTTATTTGACGGCAGTATGGCAGAGGAGGCATTGTACGTTGCACTTTTTTAAAAACTATTTGTGAGTGCTGCGTCTCACCTTTATAGATGCAAAGACGCATTCTGTGTGAACGACCCCTAAGAACGTTTTCTCTCAACATTATGAGAACATTCATCAAGAACAAATAACATCATGAGAATGTTCTGAAAATGTCGTTCTTAGAACTGTCTCAATGTTATGAGAATGTTCCATAAACATTACTTTAAGAACGTTTTGTCCTAACATTTACATAACTTTTAAAAAACATTAGTGAAAGTTGTGAGAACGTTCCCTATTAGCTGGGATAGTGCCTATAGGATTCAAACTCTGTGTGGATCTGAACCATCAGAGCTTCAGCTCATCATGACCTTATACCGAACAATATAATGCTGAAAGCCCAATAACATCTAAATCAGATCTGGCAACAAAAACAATCTGGGATTGACGGTAATGTACATATGCATGCAGAACAACAGCTCAATCTTAATAGAACGGTTCAAATATGAGGCATGGATGGACAATCTTGTGGATCAATGCAAACTTCATCTTTCAAGATGTCTAGAATCTCTCTGTATGTCTCATGAGGGAATCACTAGCAGCTCAGTGAGATCTCCAGAGACCTCTGTTCTGCTGCCAAGAACTGATGCAGATAAATGATGGGGATTAGATAGAGATCGAGAGAAACATGGCCCGCTGCCCTTAGGGAGAACGCATGATGGCTTATTAGAAACACTTAGAGCAGCTTGTCCACTCATCCCTCATCTCTAACCCACTATGAAGGAAAGCATGGCTCCTTCTAATCAGCCGAAAAATCTGATATTGATATTTTACATAGAATATTTCAACATGATAAACACATTGTGTGTATACATTAACAAAATAATTGTAACAATTTAGAACCTTATAATATTTCATATATAATAATAATATGTATTACATAATATTTATACTAAATATTCTAGTCATTTTATCTCCACTTATTTTAATAATCATTTAAAAACAATTTCTACAGTTTTATGAAAAGTCCATTACAAACATTTTCCATAAGTGTTTTGTGGATTAAAAAATTGGAATTGCATGACCAAACAAATTCTTAAAAATAGGCTGCACATTCCCAAAAATAAACATTTGTGACCTATACCACTTTGCCAAAGACGTTGCTAAAGCTTTATGAGTCAATGTTCTGTGAAAGTTGTGTAAAACCTGTGGTACATCTGTATGCCAGAGCACTCTTTCATAAGACATATAATGACAGGCAATCAACAAGCTAGAAGAAAGAGTTAGTGTTTTTCAGTAGCAAAACTAGACAGCTAATCTGTAGAAACCACCATAAAGTAGTAAAGTAATCTCAAAAAGTGTATAAATCAGTTTTAACCAGCATTTAATGAACAGTTCACTCGAAAATTTTAATTCTGTCATTAGTTACTCACCCTAATGTCGTTCCGCACCTGTATGAATTTCTTTCTTCTTCTGAACACAAAATAAGATAGTCTGAAGAATTTGGGCACCCAAACAGATGACAGTAGCCATTGCCTTTCACAGTTGTTTTTTTACCATACTATGCAAGTATGGATTTTTGAGTGAACTAGCCATTTAAATCTCCTGAAATGTGTTTTAATATGAATACTTGCATGCTAAAAACATGATTTGAACAACCTGTAAAACTTTTTTTTTCATGTGACTATACTTTTTGTGAGAGATTACATCACAAGTTATAATATAGGCCTAAACATACCAAATTATCTTCTATACTGTATACAAAATAAACAGTACTACAATGGAAAAGTTTCATAAAGCTTCAAATTCTAATGATAATTTGATAATCTATTTGATAATCTATTTTGACTACTTGATAATCAGTCACTAAACTGATATATTGGCAGCAAGGCAGACATCAACACAAGTGTTAGTTGCTTATTATATCAATTCCAGAATATGGACAAACTTCTTAAGCATTTTTGGTTTTCAACATTTTGTGAAAATATTGTCTAAAATAAGTAAGTGATTTGCATTTGCATAAAAATTAATATAACAGCCAATATAATGCTGATACACTGTAAAAACAATGCAATAAATAACTGTATATGTATACTGTCTATGTACTGTATATATCGCAATCAGCATTGATTAAAAATAAATAAAAAATACAATAAAAATCAGTCAATCAGTTGATCTGACCCATTATTATATAATATATTAAGAGATACAACTGTTTATTAATTTTTAGTATTTTTCATTGTTATCAAATGTAGTTAACTAATGCAAACAAATAGTTTTACCAAGTTGCTGTACTTTGAGAAGCTGCACAAAAAATAGGCCTTGTTGTTCCTTGCAATGTCTTTGATCAGATTTAGCCTCGACTTTGAGTCTTTCCGCCCGATGTGAGACACAGGACTGGTATTTTTCTCCACTTAAAAGAGACACAAGTGTGTCAGTATAGTTTATGTCTGAGCTATTTCCCCATCCTGTCAGACACAGATCTCTCACAGCATCTCGCCATGTTTCCGCCTCTTTACTCGGATCTGGCATTGTTTGGCTTTTAAGTCTGCATTGATGTTTGTTTTAGTTTGACATATACACCCCCATTCACAGTAGCTTGTCTATCGTTCCACTTAACGCCAAGTTTCCTGGGAAATGTCTGTGTCTTTTCTTTCTTTTGTGCAAATGTCCTAAGATTATTCACACCGTATAATTATTATGCATATAATACATCAGACAGCTCACACTCAGAGTACAACAATAAACTGAGAAGTATATGAATTCAGAAATATCCATTATAACAAAAAGCCTTTCCAGATTGGGTAGCAATCAGATTGAAATGGTTTGAAATGCCATGTGCTCAAAAATGTTTATCTAAAGAGATGGTCAACTGGACTCCTCATTTTATCAGTTCTATCTGAGAATGTCAATTGCACAAAATCACTGAACATGGAATGCTTTCCATACTTCCTGCCATCAAAAGCTTCTGTATGCATCCAACTATGACGAGAAACTACAGTAATACTATCACAAAAAATACAAATATTGACAACATATTCCATGTTATACTCTAACTGTAAATCCTAGGTTAGCAAATGGGTTATTTCGGTTACAATTTAATTTAAAGTGTCCTTGTTACAGTGTAATTATACATTTAAGTACTGAATAGTATTAATTAACTAGGCCTACATGTACTTACTGGTTAGGGTTAAGAGGTAACACTTTATTTTATGGTGTCCTTGTTGCACGTTACATGGATTTACTATTATAATAACAAAAAATTAAGCATAATTACATGCAAGTAACCCTAAGCCAAACCCTAATCTAACCATATAAGTACATGTAGTTAATTAATATCACTCAGTACGTAAGTGTATAATATACACTGTAACAAGGACACCTTAAAATAAAGTGTTACCGGTTAGGATTAGGGTTTGGCTTAGGGTTACTTGCATGTAATTACGCACAATTTATTGTTATTATAATAGTAAGTACATGTAACGTGTAACAAGGACACCGTAAAATAAAGTTCTATCGTTATTTCATTAGTGGCCGTGATTCATAAGGTTGGTAAGAAGTGTAAATATGTTACGTTCTGTAGCTCAATAGCGCCCTCCTCTGCTGTGTGTTTGTAATATGTTCCACATTTACTTGGTATTAATATTGTGTAAAATAAAGTCTGAAACTCTTTTTAAAAATCCTAAAAATATATTATCTTTCTTTTTGTGAAAGCCAACCTCAGGAGAGCAAACTATATGAGGGGTTTTATTTTATATGGTATGAGAATATATCTAAATCATGTTTAAAAATGTCTGCAATGCGATACAATAAAATTAAATAAAAGGTAAGTTTAGCATAAATTAAACTGCCACTCAATAGAGCCTATAGCTAGTTTAGGACTAAATATTGGTTCACAATATTTATAGACTTGACAAGAACATTACTTCACCTTTCTTAACTTAAAAATTAAATAATCAGTTAACCAGTAATAATAACTAAAGAAATTGTTGTAACACTTTACAACAAGACACCAGTAGTTAACATTAGCCCATTAAAGAGTATTAACCGGTACAACTTTTGATTATAATAATGATGAAATTAACAGATTAATAAAGGCTTTAAAACAATTTGTCATTGTTAGTTCATGTAATTAACTAATGTCAACAAATAGAACCTTACTGTTAAGTGATACAAAAATTGCCATACTGTGCAAAATAAAATAAGATACTAAGATAAAATAAAATAAAATACACCAGAATGGGTAACTGGGTCAAAGGTTTAGCTTACATTACATTTAGGACTAAATATTGGTTCATAATATTAATAGACTTGAGAAATCAATTAAATCACCAATATTATTTGTCTGTAGAAAGAGTCCAAATCATGTTACTTTCGCAATTTTTACTTTAGCAAATTTCATCACAATAAAATGAGTAACAAAACAGATTGTTAAAATTATGATGTTGTATAATTTTACAGTAACTGCTGCATAGTTAAGGTCAAGACCTCTGAGACTGGACAGACCAAATCACCATGTTGATTTTGGCCTACATCCTGGGTACAATGTGTTCAAAAATGCTTTTCATGGCAAGCTAGTTTTACGTAATAGTTTATCTAACATATATAAGTAACATGGGATTTGTGCCCAATTCATGAAAAGCAGCATGCATTTTACAAATATAGTACAGCAGTTCAGGAAGCTTGTTATCACTGTGTTCCCATCGCGTTGACTTTAACCATTTACCAGCTGTTTGTTTTGCTGCTGTACTGTTTACAACAGTCCCAGCGCTGATAAGACATATGCAAAGGAACGTTGCTGTACTCCGTCCAATGAAATACGGCGTTGTTCCTCCTGTGTTATAAATCAAAAAATGATACGTGCACAACTCGCTGAGATTTCTTATCACATTTAATGATTTTCATTCAAGAGCAGATTCACAGGAATCTTCCTCTGGTCAACACTTCCATGGCATTTCTCTCTTTCAGCCACAAAAAGTCTTTTTGTCTCTCTCATACACACAAATACTTGTACAGACACCGCAGTCTAAACCAGCTGAGGAGATCTTTAGGAGAACGTACACCATCAGCTGTAAAGCACATGCCAACAGTCACAAAATGACCCAACTAACCAAGAACATAATGTACAGAGCAGTTGCATTTAAGACACGTGTTTAGAGTCCTTGCGCAAGGACTTGACAATCTCCCTTTGGAACAATCTTCAATTAAAAATCCATTCACATCCACTCGTCCACATGAGCACCAATGTACTGTATCTTAAAAGAGAAACTGACAGAATAAAAAATAAAACACTGATCTATTCCACTGGTATGTAACGGCAAGTAAAGGAACGCACGTCTCATTAAAAATACACAGCATTAAAAATCTAAATAAATTCACAATGATCAAGATCACATTTGAAGTGTTAAACTGTTAATATCTTCTTCTTGTCTATACATATGTTAGGTTAGATATATCAATAATATTCCCTTTTGGAATACTAAAAGCCTAACAGTCAAGAGTTAAGTCGTGAAAGCTGCAACAAACATCCATATAGTGGACCGGTTTGTTATTGCTTTCCTGTGCAGATATGGAAATTTAATCAAAAGCACTCGCATGTTTGGGAGGCAGTCACCGTATTCTCGGTAAAAAATCGTCATAATTCCTGGCACCACGAGTATGGTGTACTTGTATAGTATATTCATATAGTATAACTCAATTGTCAGTTTATATATATATTTTTTCAAGCAAATCCACAGCAGCAAATCTGCTGCTGCCATCAACTGCTCAAAGACAAAACAACGGACTTGCAAAAAACTTGCAAAAGCTAAAGCTACAGAGACATGTGTGACGTTCTCTTTGGCACATTCTGTCACTGGCAAATTTCTACAGTTTACGTTTTTGTGAAAATGCCTTCAAATTGGTACAGGGAAAAACATTTTTAAGAAAAAAATTGTCAGATTTAGCACTTTGTGCTCAGAAAAACAAAAAATATACATGCATATATATATATATATATATATATATATATATATATATATATATAATACACACACAAACACTCCCTAATTCTTTGCAGATAAAAGTGCATTAACTTTTTACTCTTGTGAAACATTCAAATGTAGTGTAGCCAAATAGTTCAGTTCGTTTAACATTCAAATGAGCCATAATTTGGGTTCACTTCAAATGCATCTGGGAAAAGTGACTTTTATGAGCATAAAATACTTCGGGCCATCAACTTGTTCCAAGGCAATTTCTCAGAAAGCTTCATTATCATTTAAAAAGCAACAAAGACTTTTAGACAGCTGCGTCGACTGTTTCATTTAGAGTTTACTTTGTGCCGAGCACAGAATTAAAACGGAGAGAAAATGGAGCGATCTAGGATCGGATTTATCAAAGCATTATGCAAAGCATCGCATAAGCTTGTGCAAACGCGCTACAAAACAATGTGCCATACAAAAAAAAAGCAATGAAGGCATAAATACGTATGGTTGAATACAAATGGAAGGCATGACAGAATTTGCATGCTCATTTTGTTGGTCATGTGCTAAAACGATGCATTTAACTAAGTGTGCTTAGCTTATTTAAATATTTAGCAGCAATCGGTTCCAGACAAATTTGATAATCAACTCTTAGTGGCAAGATTCGACTGAGATTATAAATGTCTAGATTGCAGTGGGACTGCAGAAAAGAAAACGCATGTCCCATTTGGACACAAATCCATCTGTGTCTGCTTAAAACGAACGCCTCGTATCTTTTGATAACTGCATGGCAGTGCAGGCTTGTAGTCAATTATCACAGCTAAAACAGCTACAAACTGTGAACTTGCAAATGCTAAACAGATAAGCTTTGTTTCAAAGGGTCAAGGCCTTTTGTTTAAGTGCTTCATAGTGGAACCATTCAAGGTTGAGCTTTATATCTGTGCCTTTTTGATTGTAATTCTCTGATTTGTCGACAATTTAAGAATACATTTGGTAAGCTAAAGAGTTTTGTGAGATAATTTTAAACAACAAATATTAGTCATTGGGCATAAGGGCCAAATAGCTTACTGAACTGAACTCACCACATACTCATTCTGCTTTTCGAAACAATCAAAGCTTATCCACAAAACAAATGTAAAGTTGCATTATACTGTGACTTTTTCTTGTTCATAAATAACGGTCGATCCTTACGAGACAAAAGGGAGATGAGAACTGTCATGGCAACACACCTACCTCACGCCTGAATCATAACAGATGCTCGCGATGTAGGTCAGGGTAAGTGGGTCGCTAGCTGAGATTTTTCAAAAAAATCTCTCCCTTTGATCAGAGATTGAAATAATCAAAGATGAGTAATACAAAAACAAATTATGGAAATAACTGGCGAAGATGATGGCATCTCATACATATGTAGGAAGGACACATGGCCTAATTAGCAGGAGAAGGAACTGGCTCTGCTGCGGCCGGCTGCCCCGCGGAGGCTTGGCTGGGCGCGGGTGTAGGTGTGGAGGCTGATGTGGGCATAGTTGTGGGCTTTGGGGAGGGCGTGGATGGGGTTGTGGCAGGAGCTGTGGTCGTAGTGGACGTGGAGGTAGCAGCTGAGACTAGGGGGTTGGGATCAGGAGTGTCACTTTGGGCGGGAGTGTCATTTGCGGGTGAAGCAGTCTTGTTGTAGTTAAGATTGAGGATGTGCTGCTGTAGGTGCCTGATCCAGTCCTCCTGCACCGAGAGAGGGCCGTGAAACTCCACATCACAGAACCTAAAAGTAACGAATTATAAATAAATGACAATTGGTTCTGAGGGCTTACACATTTACAGCTAATTTAAACATACTATCTAGACACCAAAATGTGCTAAGGACATAAATATGATCTCGAATAAATAATATGTTTCACATTTTAAGGCATCATAGCCATGCTCCCATAACAAAGACTATTCCAAAAGACATACATAGTTTTAGGCTGAAAAAAATATACAATTTGAAATATTTTATGAGTTGAGAGAGATGCTGAATTATATAAATATAATTTACTTAGCAAAACATATCAATAAATATAATATATAAAATACAATTAATATAACAGCTAGTAGGCAGTCAAGATATCAAGGCAGCTCACTAGGTTATGGAACAAATCTAATATCCAAGTACAGAATATATGCAACTCACCGGCACTTGAGTGAGTAAATTTTACCCACAAGTCTAACCAGTGGGGTGGAGGGGGGCTTTGGCACAAGGGCAGGAACGGTACTGGAGCGAGGCTTCGGGGGGCCACTCTCTCCCTCCCCTCCTTCAGCATGTGATGGGTGTTTAAGTGGGTGTCTCTCAAATCCTTAAGAGAAAGAAATTGGTAGATTAGGCATAATTTCCAGGCAGATAAGGGAAAAGGGATAGGAAGAGATTAAGGTGAAGCTGTGCTCAGACCTCGTGGTAAACGCACGTTGAGTTCACTATGCGCCACCTGCGCATGTGGAAGTGCATTATTGGAATGATGAGCGCCAGGCTGTGGAATAAGGCCATGCCGAGTAGAACTTCCACTCCTGCTTTTTGCGTCAGTTCCCCGTGATGACAACCCCCAGGAACAACTGTTGACATCCTGTCCTATTGCTCTCTTTTGAGGCAAAGTGAGAGATGCCCATTTGGCCACAGTGGGCTTTTGAGAAACAGGAGTTGTAGGGTCAGAGTCACAGGATGGTGAGAGAGCAGAACTGCACCTCTGCAAAAAATTACAGCCATTTTAATTGATATTAAAAAGCAAGCTTTTCAAACTTTCACAGCAAGACACCACAGAATTGCAATGACTGGGCAGGGTAGTAAAGAATCACAAAATTGTTCCAGTTGCTTTCATACTTTCTTTTGGGCATAGCGGGCTCCTTGTGCATAACTTTGCTGCATCTCTGCTGCCTTCTGTGGACGGCTGCGTATCCAGGCACTCAGCGTCTCGATAGGCGAACCATTTACACACCACTCTGTCACACCAAACTGTCGTAAATGTGCTCGAGCGTGACTGGCCAGTGCCTTCCGGTTCTCAAAGTAGAATCCACAGAGTTCACAACTGGCATCTGAAAAGGAAAAACAAAAAGATGAAGTCACATTGTTCTTGAGACTATTCGCACAACAAGGAAACCAATAAATATTGTGCCAAACATGTAAACAATGAGTAGTTCACAATAAGACCAGAAACATCTAAAGATAGGGGCAGTTTTGATATCATTTTTCACTTATAACCACCGACATGACAATCTATTTTAAGTCTTGGAATTCTCAATTGGGGTATTTTATTTATTTGAGAGTCATTCTTCTGCAAACATGGATGCAACACAAGCACTGCACTACAAATAGTCTTCAAACAATGTCATGGAAAAGAACCAAATAAGGAGTCAGGCAAAAATATAACCTTACCAATGTGGCCTACCCCATGCTTCTCCACTGAGGCTTTACCCTTAAAGGAATAGTCCTGTGGGGGAGGTGAGAAATTTTTAGATTGGATGAGCAGTGCTTTCCCTCCTGGCTGTCCCTCCTCCACCAGCACCTTCTTCTTCAGTGGAGGCACTCCAAAAATCTTCCCCACAGGTGAGGTGGAGGACAAGGCAACGCTTCCCAGCCCATGTTTATGAAGACGCGAGCCAGAGTGGAGCAGGTTAAGAGGTGACTTGCGGGACAGGGCAGAGGACTGATAGCCTGGATTGTTCAATGAAATCCCACCATCCTGTCCTGGTTCCTCCTTTATGCCCAAGGCAACAGATGCAGGGGTAGTGCCTTGTCTCCTCATGACTTCCCAAAGTGTGTCAATGGGCGAGCCATTCACAGACCACTCTGTGATACCCATATGCCTCAAGTGTGAACGTGCATGGCTTGAGAGGCCTTTGCGGTTTTCGAAGAATTCACCACAGAATTCACAGCGAATATCACGGGAAGGTTCCTTCTCCTGAGTCATAACTGTAGGAGGAAAAGAGTAAAAAGACAACAGATTGAGCTGGGAATGATTCAGCCATCCATTAAGATCATTGAAAATGCTAAACGTAAACAAACAAAGATATATCACAGGTGTGAAAACAGAAAAACATACCGAAGTTGACTGGATAAACATTATCTGAAGTGTTTAAACTGGAATGTAGTGGCTCTGGGTTGTAGCTTTCATTTACTCCCATGTCTGATCCTTTCATGGTAACCGCTACAATTTCAGGCTCTGGTTTCGGTTTAACCAGCTCTACGGTTGGGGAAGAACTGGCAGTAGATGTCGAAGGAGACATTTTGCGGGTAGTAGGCTGGTCGTGGCTTGGAGTTTGGGCAAAATGGAAAGGCAGGCGCCCAAGCACATTCCCTGGTGGGGAAGAGGACTGGAGTGTGGGCCGAGGCAGTCCAGGGCTTGGAGAAGAAGAGGGGGATTTGGGGGACTTCAGAGGTATGATGGACGGCAGGCCTCGGCGGACTATAATCTCTTTTAGTGTGTCAATAGGTGAGCCATTCACAGACCATTCGGTGATCCCAAGTTGGCGCAGATGGGAGCGAGCATGACTGGAGAGGCCTTTGCGGTTCTCAAAAAGTTCTCCGCAGAATTCACAGCCCACATCTTTCATCGGCTCTGGTAGAGAACAATTTATAAGACTTAAGTCAGTTTTGTTGTGTAAATTACCTAACATAATCGAGGAAGCAAATAATAGACAAAGACATGCAAAAACACATTAAAGTTGTTACCTATAGGAAAGGACATCACTTCTCCACTACTGAAACGAAGGACCTGCAACGAAGAGGCTTTCCGCTTCTTTGGGGGTGGGCCCAATAAGGGGTGGGTAGAAGAGGAGGTAGCTTTGGAGCCAATTGTTGTCCTCAAAGTAGAGGTTGCTGTTTTATATAGGACAGGGCTGGAGGGAAGAGATCTCTTAGGGGAAGTGGAAGTGGAGGGTAAGAGGGACGTCATGCTGGTCTTCTGGGACCTCAGGTCTTCTGGACCATCTGAGAGAAAAGAATTTGCTCTGTGCTTAAAGTCATCAGTCAAGATGAACCGATTGAGTAAGTCAATGGGGGAGCCCTTGGATTCCGAGTACTCAATCCCAAAATGGCGCAAATGGGCACGAGCATGACTCGAGAGGCCTTTTCTTGTTTCAAACCAAGCACCACACAACTGGCAAATAATGTCTTTAGAGTCCATGTCCATTGCTATAAATGAGTGTGAGAGGAACATAAAAGTTAAAGAGATTGTAAAAAGGACAGACAATAAACATGCAAAAAGAACAAATTGATGACGACAAGACAACAAAAACAAATCACAAACAACTTGTTGAAATTCTTTATAAGTATTTAGTACATTAAATGCTTTCTTACTAAGATTCAATGGGGCATCCGTCTCTTGCGGTGCCCAGAATGGTTTGTTCGGTCTTTTGAGGTTTGTAGATTGGTTCTTTCCTAAGGTCTTATGCTCCTGGGATCGCAGTGGGGAAGACACGGGTAGGAGGGAAGAGATGGGAGCCTTTCTCAGCACTGGGGAAGGGGACCGAGACTTTACAAATGGAGAGGAAGACAGGGAGCCAGCTGCAGAGTGAGTAGTTGGGGAAGAGGAAACTTTAACAGTGGAACCTGCAATAGAGAACGGGACAGGGGGCTTGGTGTCCAGCAGTCCTTCTTCAGTTTCAACATCTTTTGTGGGGTTAGGTATAGGAACAATAGGGGCATGGTGCTGGAGCTTCTTAGGAGATTCCACAGTAGGGGAGGTGTCAGTGAAGTGTGCATCAATGGAGCGTTCCTTAGTGATCTGGTAGAGGAGATCAATGGGTGCGCCACTGTTCTCTGACATGCCGATGCCGAGCTGGCGTAGGTGAGAGCGGGCATGGCTAGACAAACCACGACGTGTCTCGAAGGCAGCACCACAAAACTCACATTTCAACAGGTTAGAGCCTGGAAAACAGAAAAATGGTGATTCAGGATCTATCTTATGCATTTTGATAGATGGGACTGCTAACCAATTTTTTTCAATTTATTCACTAAGCAGAGTTAATAGACCTTTACTGACTCTCCACTGTGGAAATCAAAATTAATTTTTGTAAAACGTCATGTAAAGAGACAGAAAATCAAGGTGACAGACCAGACTAATAAGGACAAATATATGTAACATAACATCTCAGCTCAAATATTCATGTTCATGTAATTAACACTAGCAAATTCAGATGTTTTTTAAAGGATTACTTCATCCATAAATTACCATTTATGTCCATATTTACTCATTATCAGGTTATTCCAAACCTGTATGCATTTCTGTGGAACACAAAAGGTGTATGTTTAAAGAATATTCTCAGATGTGGAACAACATCATAATGTGTGTAAATGATGATGGAGTTTTCATTTATGGGTGAGCTATTATTTTAAAAATAGATTAAATCTAAAATTCATATTACCCATAGCGTCTGTCTCTTTGGATTCAGGGCTCTGTTCCTCAATAGAGAACAGGGTCTTTTCTCCTGGATTTGTGGCCAATTTATCTGTAACAGGCATTTGGGCCTCCTCTTCTTCGTCTTCCCCATCCTCTGCCTCCTCCCCATCTGTATATGCATAGACAGAGACAAGATTTTTTAATTAGCTAATTGTAGAGTCGAAGCCACCAAGGTCTCAAATGAATGTTTCCTTTAGCTTTACCTTCATCTAATGCACAGAATAAATAAAATAAATAAAAATATGTATAATTAATTCATGCTTAATTACCTGGCCAGGTGATTCTGTAAGATTATCTGTTAGAAGACATCTGCTAAATATTTTCCTTATTATGGGGTCAGTAACTTATAAGGCAATCACAAAATATGTAGTTTGATGTCAATTTCAGCAAAGGAATTGTAACAAATAATGTCATCCTTCTAATAGCCCTTAAAATTCACATCATTTTTTTTTTCCTTTGAGATTATACACTGTACAATTTCCAATCATATTTTGGTCCAATCATGACATTACAGTCTCCCAATTCTTTTGCCATAAATATAACAAATTCATCTGTGACTAAACAACTATTTCTACCGCATTTCTTTTTTTCTCTTCCAAGCACCATATTGCACAGAGAAAATGTTAAAGGGGGGAATAGCCCACCCCAGCACCCTGCTAAGTCTTGTCCTGCACACAACTATCACGGCTCTTTGATTGCAATTATTGGCAGCAATTAAACTTAATGACTGAGTTTTTAAAAATGGACAAACTGGCGATAAAACTAGAAAAACAACTAGCAATGCTGACAAACAGCAGCCAAATAGATTATAAAACACAGGTTTGTCTGACTTAAAGTTGTTTAATTTTTTTAGATGAACATACAGACATACTTTATTCACTCCAGAGGTAAATTAAGCAGGTCTATATTCAAGCAGCACACAGTGATTTTCTTTTGAAGCTCCTGCTGGTCTTGCTCTTCTCAGCATATTCAATATAATAAGCTGTAAATGCGTTCCTGCGGTGGGCGTTTTTGTTCTGTCATTTGATCTGTCCTAGACACAATTCTAGCAACATCAGCCCTTTTTCTGCTCAGACTGAAAATGAAAATTCACTGTAATAGCATACTTCATGAAATAACCAGACAATAAAAGAGAAAAAAGACATTAAATGCAATAAGTTAAACACGAAAATCCACCGTTTAATAACTTATTCAGGACAGCGTAAAAGAAAACAAGTAGCGCTGACATTTTCTTTTCAAAAATGTTTTTGTGAAAGTGCGCGAAAAAAGAAATAAGAACCAAGAAAAAAGTGCTGGCGCGCTCCATTTCAACATTAAAAAAAGCACCTCGAGTAAAATGGCGAAGACTCAGGCCTAATTTCGAGAATCATAAAGACATATATGCATTGAAAAAAGAAGCCGTCATTTTGACAGGACATCAAAAACTGCTTTTATTAAGCACCTGAGCGCAAAATGTCACATATCGTGACTTTTCAGATCGAAAACTGTTCAGGCAGCAGGGGAATGATGAGTCGCTTTCGTACGTGTCTCTCTGTACCATTCCTGGCATCAGTGATTTAAAACGCACATCGGGTATGACAGAATCTTGTCTTAAATGTTAACACGATTGCATGCCATGCAAGCTTTAAAAGTGGCGAAGCTCCGAGCATATGCATCTCTCATGCATCCCCATGCACGGCGCGGAAGTGCATGCACTCACCATTCAGCCGCTGCAGCGCATCGGACTTATTACAGCACCTACAGTCAGACAATTTTTCCGCTATTGTTTGTGTCTGCGGGGAGGTGGAAGCAGCCATTTTGCCCCGCACACATGCACTAACGCACCAAGGCGTGACGAACCGAATAAAGGCGGAGACTAGGCAAGATATTAAATACCAGACATCAATTACATTAATGAAGATTGCATTAAGAAATTAGCAAGTGTTCTGCACCATACAAATATCTTTACAACTGCTTTCACAACTGCCCCTGACAGCATTTCAAAACCCCCAAGGCATGCACAAGCTTTTGAGGTTTCCTTTAGTTTATTTTGGACTGACACAAAGAAGATGAGGTATAGGCTATTCATTTAATAGAAAAGTAACATGAGTAAGTAATAGGCCTACACACTTAATGTATTGCCTCATTAACCTTTAAAAAAACAGTTAAAACATCTAAACATCAAGAGAAAAATAACTAAGAAACAAAAAAGTGAAACCACTATAGTGAAACTAGTCTGAGCCCACTAAAGATTTAGCATTTTTGCTAATGCAATACAAACATTTCCACCAAAAATGATATTATGACTATAACGAGTTCAATTTCATATTTTTAAAAACAATCATACCTATTACTTTCTATATCCCCCGTTCCTTTGATAACAGCATGCACTAGTATGGACTCCACAAGTTTGTGTAATACCTCATTATCCAGCATGACTTCACAAAGTTTCAAAGCTTGAGTAGAATCAAAGAACATCTGACCGTTTGTACAAAAAAAGCTTGCATTTGAGTAGTGACAAAAATAATGCACTCGTAAATACTTCTTATGTATGTATTTACTGTATAATATATATTTAATAAAATAAAATAAAACTTTGCAAGTAAGAACTGACATGACTCGTGGTTTAATTACAAAGTTTTTGAGAAATCAAGCAGAAGTAAATCGCATCCACTTACCCTCCAGGTCACTTATATTGTGCTCTTCCTTCCAGTGCCGTTTTGGAGAGTCAGAAGAAAGAGTGGTGGGTTCTGCTGTCATGTTCTCCTCATCCTTCATGTCTTTCCTGCACTCTTGCTCCTCATCAGAGTTTTGCTCTTCACTTGACTGGAGAGTATGAGTGGGTGCAGTGGGTAGAACAAGATCTGGATGCTTGGCAAAAAGCTCTCGGAGAATATTAATGGGAGAAACCGTGACTTCCCAGTTGGTGATGCCAAAGTCTCTGAGATGGGCTCGGGCATGACTGGAGAGACCAGCTCTGGTGTCAAAGCCAGCACTGCAGAACTCACATCTCATTACGCTGAAGGTCGACGGGTCAAAGTTGGCGACTAAAGGTAGCAATGGAGAGAAGAGCATCAAAACAAGCCTTTGGTTCTCTGTGGCAGGCAATTAAACTTTAATGAGATATCAAGTTAATAAACATTGACAATAGTAGTTTACATTTACATTTAAAAGCATCCTCACCTTTTTTCTTCTTTTTCTGGTAGGAGAATTTCTTCTCAATGGCATTGACCTCTTCCGGAGAGATGAAGTGCCTAACATTGTAACTGACACCCACTCTGTTCAGGTGACCCCTAACATGATTAGCTAGTCCGATGCCATTATGGAATCGATCTGGGCAATAAGGGCATTTTCTTTCCACACTCTTCAACAACCCCTCTCTATCATCACCTTCGTCATCTTCCTCAGTTAATGCATCAATAAGACGACTAACAACATCCTCTTCATCTTCATCGATATCATCATCCTCATCCTCTAGTTTTGCAGCAACAAGTGTGTATTCTCCGCTCTTCTCCTGACTATCAGATTTGTCTTCTTTGAGTTTGGGTTCCTCCCCCTGTACTTCAAGCTTTTTGCTGTTCTTCTTTGGTGAGGAGTTGGCTTTGAGATCTGGATCATTAGCAGGTGGCTCCGTCTCTGTGGTGGGTTGGGGTTAATGTGGATTGTTACAGAGTGTTCAACAGTTATAAAAAAAAAACATTCAAGACCAGTATTGCACAATTTAATGGTCAAAGGCAAACAAAATGTATGTGGGATGCAATGAGAATGGTGACAAGCTGAGTTAATGGAATAGTTGACCTAAATGGAAAGTCTGTCATCTTTTATTCACCCTCATGTTGTCCAAAACTACTTTTGTCCATGTTACTTTTTTCTATACAAAAAAAGTTGTTCCAAAATAGTAAAAAGTGTTGCGAATGTCCATCAGAATTTCTCCTTTTGTGTTCCATGGAAGAAAGATTGTCATATGCTTTTGGAACATGATGGTAAGTAAATGATAACACAATTCTCATTTTTGGGCTCATTGTATACAAAAGGAAGAGCTTGGCCTGGCTACTCTGCAACCGTTTAAGATCTCTGTGGCTCTGCTCATCACTCACCCATCACCCTGCTGAATGAGAGGGGAGTTTGGAGGTCAGAGCTGAGAGACTCTATGAGGATGAGGGGTAACTCGTTTCTTAGCTGGGCTTGCTGCCCCTCAAGCAACCCCAGCCTCTCTGCTGCCCCTCGGAGGCTGGCTGAGAAGCTGCTCTTCAGCTGCAAAGCCAGGGCAGGTACCTCCACAGAGTCTGCAGGGGAAGGGACCAGGTTCAGACCAGGGTGAAACCTGGGATTTCCCCAAGTTTATGGCCAAGCATGACTCAAGTGAACTTCCAGAATTTCAAGGATTGCCATTTGCCCTCCATTCAAGTATTGGTCCTTGCTGACTATTGCCACTGACTGGGTTAACTGTTTGGGAAAGGTTCTTCTACTACAATAAAAATTTAAAAAAGAAAGTCTGTACACCACCAGCAGTGGCTAATAGTGAGCATCGGCCAATGGAACAGGAAGTAACACCTCACAATTATAACTGGCCAATAGAATGGGGAGAGTCACTACACTCCTTTAACCAGCGGCTAATCAAACAGGAAGTAGCACTACACAAATTTTGGTTCAAGAATGGTTCTGGCACATCAAATCCAGGCATCACAATAACAATACATATAGTGCACACACACACACACACACACATATAAATGCTTCACTACAAGACAAAAGACAGAAGTACAGGTAATGTATTTATTCAGATTTTGCCTATATGAAATTGGAATTGTGAAAGCAAATTCTCATTGTTCTGTTGTGGTGGTTAATGACAGTATTATTTAATGTGACAATGTTATAAAGAGATGGTGAGAAATTGATGAAAAAATACAGACCTTTCTGAAAATACATTAACAATTTAGTAGTAAATATATCTTATTAGTTTATGACATTTTACAGCCTCTCTTTTTCAGTATGTAAATGTTGCACTGCTAAGTATAGTGTATCTGAGCAACTTTTAGGGCATTCAAGTTTTATACAGTGTGCATATTACTGTTCTCTGAGCACTGAAGTCTTGCCATTGTTACCACCTTGCCAGTTTAGCTACAAGGCTACGCACTGACTGGTCTTGGTGTAATAACCTGTTATTGACTTACCTGTTTTGGAGTCTTGTTTTGGATCATGTTCTGGTTCTGGTGTTGGAATGTCTTCTTTCTGGCACTTATCATCGGTCTGGTTTGAGATTTGGACTTGTTTTTTCATAACGGGAGTAAGGGTGAACTTAGGATCTAGTCTTGTACTTGCTCTTGTGCGCCCCAGTTTACCCCTTGCGGCCCGGACTGAGCGTTTATTCCCTATACTTTTGAATGCCACATCCTTACGCCGCAGAGCAGCCCTGGGATTTGGCGGAGACGACATGAGATGCTGAGGTTGTGGAACATTCTCTTTCACAGGATTATCCAGAGTTGTCCTGGGCTCTTCTGTTTGTCTCAACTCATCCACAGGGTCTGTATTTTCATGCAGAGTTGTATTATCAGGTTGCTCTGTGGCCTCTCCTGGGGTTACAGAAGCACTTTGACAAGACAACGAACTAGAATCCACCTGTGAAGCTCCACTTTCGGGCTGTGTTTCTTTAGATTTTTTGGATGCCCGGATGGGGTACCTCTTGTTGAGAGGTGATGTGACAAGAGTTGACGTAACATCTGCAGAGGACTGAACTTGTCCTTTCTTGCAGGACTTCTGTTGAAAGCGGGGTGAGGTTCGATAGACACCAGCTCTTGTTCGAGTGTTGTGCGTCTTGGCATGCTCAGCAAGTTCTTGAGGCAAATCAGAGCTAAAGTTGCACTTAAGACACACAAACTGGCTAACATCTGTTGACTCTTGGTTGACTGGCTCCGTTGCCTTACTGCAGCTGGCTTGCTGTGCCACCCGCTTATCCCCCTCTTTTAATTTTCCAATCTCTTCAAGGATTTTCTGCCGTGACTCCTCATGGCATCGCTGATGATCCAGCAGCAGTACCTTGTCTGCAAACTCCAGACCACACTCTATACATTCAAAAGCATTTTTATTAAGATGTCCACTCCAAGAGTCTTTTTCTCCACATTGCCATTTCTTCCCAGATTTACCAACCTGGCCATGCTCTTGCATGTGTTCACGTAGATGGGTGCGTTTTTTGAAGTAAATGCTACATTCTACACATGTAAAAATCTCTTGGGAGAGGTCTCCATCCAGTTGGTGCTCTACTACTGACCTCTGCCTTCCCCGTACCTTCTCTTCCTTTTCCTCTTTAAATTCAAACATCCCTTCCCCAAGCTTTGTGGTTTTCCTACCCCCCTTTGCTCCCAAGGGTTTTCCTCTGGTCTTCCTGCCGGCTCCCGTTGTGCGCTGCCAAGCATCTAAGCCAGAGAAAGGCCTCAATATGGCCCTTTTTTTTCTTCGGCGTTGGATGAAGGTGCAGTGCGCCCAAGGTCCAGGTGGTGGACTTTCTGGTTCAGAGTCTCCTGGGAAGGTGTATACATCTGGCTCTTTGGTGATCTTCTCTTCTCGCCCTCTACTATTAAGCATTTTCTGCTCATCTTTCTTGCCCTTTTGGCATCCCTCTTTTGGTGTAGCATCTGGTAGATGGCTCACTTTGTCTTGTTCCACTGCAAGAAAACAGCAAAAGGCTTTATTGAATTAAGTAGTTTTTATATATATATATATATGACAGGGTGTTATCGACAATCAAAGCATGCATTGAGGTACTTCAAGCTTTTTTTTACGTTTTGCTGTACGTTTAGGTGGGCTGGAGTCTGTAGTTTTCGTCTCCTTGCATGTAACATCTCCTTGATTCTCCACCTCCAGGGAGGCAAGTGGGATCTTCTCAAGAAATAAGTGCTTGGTTTCCACAGGTTCTTGGCACGGATCAATGTCAAATCTGCAAGCATAAAGATTAAAATGGATGAATGGGTTACAGCTTAATATTTATTTCATCAAAACCCTCAATGTTAAAAAAAAAAACTTGATGAATGCACTTTTCTATAAATCTGTTTTTCTGTATAATCATCTGTATCTTACCTGTCTTCTTGTTGTCCAGAGGTGGGACTTCCTGGGCTGTGAGCAGCCAGACCATGAGGGTTAGAAAAGTGCTGAAGTTCTTCCTCTGACATAAACCATTGGAATCCACACAGAAACACAAACAATATACACATGACTTAACAGAAAGCAGTAGACTCACAATTATATCTACAGCATGTAGACAAACAAAACCATTAACACTGTTCACAGAGAGACGAGTTTCACAGTACAAACACAATAGTTCAGTCTGAAACAAGTTGAATCATTGCAGATTCTCATTTCTAGTCTGTCTGAGTTTCTTACAATTTAGTAAAAAAGGTACAAAAGCTGTAAAGAGTGCATATTGCTACCTTAAAGGTACATATTAGTTCATGAAGTGTACATATTAGTACCTAAAAGGAACAAACGTGTACCTTTTTAAAAAGGTACTGCCCCAGTGACAGCTTTTGTACCTTTTTTCTCAGAGTGTATGATTAAGACATGCATTTTTCACTGACTTGAAAGTAAGAATGAACTAAAGAGACAATTACCGTCCAAGGTTTCTTTCTCAGAGTCCGAGTCCCATGTGAGAGAAGAGGGGAAAGCTGAAGATTGTGGAATTCTCTGTACTTTACCACAATGCTCCAGTGTGGGGAAAAAGCATTTTGGACCATCTGAATCTCCATGTCCATCACCCTTATCCATGTCATCACAATGCAATAACCCCCCCTGTGAGTTCAGAGGGTTGAAACAAGTCCAACATTACATAGTTCTGTTTAGGGAAGAAATAAAATGTTGCACGATTCTCTCACAGGTGTACACTGATTGTTAAAAGATAGGAATCAAAAATGTATATAATCCCTGTAAAATACAATTAAAAAGTATTAAACTGTATAAAAGCAATGTCTCCCACATATTTTTTTTTAATTCATAGAGTAACAGTATATTTTCTATTTTTAAAGTTATATTTTATAGTTATAGTATTGTTTATTTTCTATAAGTCTATTTTCTTCTTTTATTGGAAAAGTGAATAAATTAATCCAAAAAGAAAAAGGGGAGTTAAACGCTGTGTCCCAAATTGCATACTATCCTTCCTGAATAATATTATTCCAAAATAGAATTAGTGTGTCTTAAATTATGTTGAAATTAGTATCTACAAACACAAATAAAGAGGTAAAAAAAAAAAAAAAAAGAGACAAACATGGCGGATTTGCGAGACTGACAGTTAACTAGATAAAGGGGTTTGAGTGAATAATAATCAATATTTGAACTTGATGAAAAAATATTTATGTAATTTTATGCACATTATATTTAATCTGCAACAACATTGTGAACTTTTATAAAGATGCATTTGGTCATTATCTTTTAAATGGGTCATTATGCAAACACATGAGAGCGCTCGGCACAGACCTGTGTCTGGCAGATCAACATGCTGCTTCATTTATAATATGGTAGTAAATTAAATGAAACTTAATGAGGAGGATGTGTGAGAAGATGATTGACTGGGCAGTTTAAATAGTGACAGGATGCATGTAACTAAGTAACAGAAGTATGATGAACTAGTATGTCCCAAAGCTTGTCTACTCTTTTGCTACATACCCAAAAGTATGTATTTTTTCTTCACAAAAAGAATACATATTTTTAGGGCACAGTATATGTAGGTGAACTGGTAGGTGCCTTGACTATACCAGGAAGGTGCAGCTGAGTAAGGAGGTGGATGTTGAAGGCAGTAGCCCTGGGCTGGACATCAGATCTTGGGGGTCCCTGGTCAAGAGATCCTCCTCAGGCTCCATGGTCCCCTGGTGCACTAGCTTGGGTGCAACTGCTGTCCACCTCTTCTGTCCTACATTACGAAGAGCAATTCCATTTCTGGACAAAAATACAAACAACTAAGATGCAATCTGACCTTATGCAAGCATAGACATGGACCTGAAGCCTCAAAAGTCAAATTATTATGGGGTCTTTAAAGAAAACCTATAGAAGAAAACTTGCAAGATGTTTATCAACTCAAGAGGTTAATTTGGTGATTAATTAGCTATCGTGTTCTATGCTGTCCAACCTTTGAAAGAGTGCATTTTGAATAACAAAATCTTTGTGTTTAATTCCTGAGGAGTGTCACTCTGCCTGACCTATTTTATCATGCCTCATTTCCTATGCTGATAATATCGAAGGAGGCCGTTTTTACTGGGGGAAAAAACATACACCGGCTCCCAAAATAATGCAGCTCGTCTATGCAGTTTGCATGCGTTTATAACTTGCGATGTCAAGACTGGTCTATCAGCAAACGCCGTCCTTCTCCAGGAACACAATCTGTTAAACATCTCTCTGGATGTGTGCGGCGAGAATGGAATTGTTCAACACTCACGGAAAGCGGCCTGTCTTTGGAATATTCTGCGTCCAATCACATCGCTCTCTCCATGTCCTATATGGATTCAAGTGACACGAACACACTGACGCTTATAGAGCATGTGTGCGTTGCGCTTAATGCGTCCCGGAGCGTCGCTGCCTTCCCTCAGGAGCACCGGGAAAAGCATATAGGTTTAGCTAACGGTGAAGACCGCCTTTGCACTCTAAACACCGGACTCCATGTTGTTAGTTTCGGAGGGATGGTGACGTTGGTGGGGAGGGGAAAGCAGTTTGTGTATCAGCCACGCTGTAACTCTTTCACAGCAGGTTGAGAGATGAACGACACCTGATCAGTGCGCTAACAGCGGCGTTACTGCGCGCGCGGTGCGGAGCGCGGACTACTTCAGTACAAGTAAGTGCGCGGATGACAAAATGTCATTAATTTTAAGACTAAAAAGGATGTAAAATGCTACTTTTAAAAACTGTAAAATAATATAATAGTTTTAAATACTCTTTAAATATATATAAAACTGAAAAATAGAAAACATTGTAATATTTTATAGGGATTTTATGTAAAAATTTATTAAGTATTTATACATAATATGATATAAGCTTTTTTATAAGCTTTTTAAAAGTCAGCTGTTATAAAGCTGCTATATGAATAAGTGTAAAATCAGTCACTCGCATGATAGAGTAGGCCTAATTTATCCGTCTATCTATCTGTTCCATCATGTCTAAACATTAGCAATGTTCAGTCATGTACATAGATGACTTTAGTGACTGTTAATATGCTCGATTTTTAGCACGAAAATGCCTTAGAACTTTTAAAGCTCTGCAATTATTTAATATAAGTTTAGAAATATAAAAAAATATAAAATCAAGTATAATCAAGCTGCATTTAAGGTGAATTGATTAAAAACACTGTTTTAATTCTAACCACAGCATAGTTTTGTGAATATACTAGCCTAAATCATTTTAGCTAGATTTGCTGATTTTATTATATTCTAACAATGTGAAATGAGTCGATGTGTGTGATCAAAATAATACTTGAACATTATCATTTTGTAAAGGAACTTTGCTTTTGACCAAAAAAATTCAAGGAAAGTTTGATTTTGCCAGTTTGCCTTAAATTACTTGACTAGATTCATTTCTAATGTCATGTGTAAAAAAAAAAAAAAAAAAAATAGAGATGATTTGTATTATGCATTTATTAGTGCTGCGTGTAATACATGTACTGTTTTCCAGAGACACAATTAGTTGTTCATTGTTGATGCCACAGTCCTCAAGGCAAATAGCTCTGTAGAGAAAAGCAGAGAAACACACAGAGACACCGTTATGGTCTGAACTGTGACCACAATGCATTTGGAGAAGTCAGAACCTCATAAATACAATAAATCCCGAGAATCAACAATCTTTTTACCTCCCAATGAGACCAATTCTGGATTTCACGGTAGAGGGAGTTTCCTGGGCATTCTGTGGAATCAGCTTGCCTGTGTCCGTATAAGCTGTAATATGAGGACAGTCTGCCTCCGTTTATAGCACAGCTTGTGAAGTCGTACCGCACCATGTCCAGAGCACTCCTGATGGGAATGGTGGAGGTATAATCTCCAATGAAACAGACGCCATAGCTTATGGAGTTGTACCCGTAAGCGTGGGCACCGACCCAATTCCAGCCACGGCCTTCGTACAGGCTTCCATCAGAACCCGCAACAAAACTACAAATGAACAACAATAGTTATTAGAAATTAAACTGCAATAATTCTGTACAGCACATGAAACACAGTTGAAAGGGCAACTTTATGGTACAGAATGTTATCTAACAAACCAGGAATTTCCTAACCTGTATCCAATGTCAGACCATCCATTGCTTTGCTGGTGGTAGCGCTGCATGGAGCGCATTTCACTGGCACATTGATCAAAGGTGGTGCAAGGCTTGGAGGGCTGATATGTGTGGTGGATGAAAAGGTACGGCACAGGAAGAGACAGATAGGAGGGATAACCAATGAAAGATGCAGCTCCCCATTGAGACCTCGTGACAATCTTGGGACAGACTTTGG
The DNA here is from genome assembly GCA_027422415.1 of Schizothorax lantsangensis. NCBI lineage: Eukaryota > Metazoa > Chordata > Actinopteri > Cypriniformes > Cyprinidae > Schizothorax > Schizothorax lantsangensis. Next base: position 12,800,955 of record CM049840.1, read on the forward strand.
AGGGGAAAAAACAATATAAGAACAGTATTGCTACTGACAGATTACAAATCTGTCATAAATAAAGTGGATTACCTAAGTGATATTATTTAATTATTATTATTTTTTTATATATTTTATTATTTAAATATTTTAAATTTAACAGCATAAAATAATATAGGAATATTTAGTCAGAAAATGTATATATTATATATTTTAAATATTTTTTATAAGTAAATAAAATGGTCTGTATGTTAACATCAGTAATAAAATAATCAATATAAAATGAATAACATCAGTAATAAATAAATAAACAAACAAATATGTTTAATTACCAGCATACACATGGACAAACTGGTCAAACCCTTCGTTCATAACATCATCCAGCCTCTTCCTCTCAGACTCGTTTAAGTTGCGGCGAACTGTTAGAGTCTGGACCATCTGGCTTTTCAGCAAAGAGAAGCTGACGAGCTTTTTGAAGTTCATCCTTCGTTTCTGACTGATCAGACGGGGCGATGCGTCCAACCCTGCAGCGTCAGGCTGGTGGCTGTAGTAACTCTTCAGCAGATCACTCAGTGATTGCTCACGATGGTTAGATGAGGAAACTTCTGACCCGAGAATGAACCCGTCTATACCTCCGGTTATTAGAGCGTCGGTCGCCAAGGAGGGCAAATCAGAGAGAGTGTAGACCTGTGGGGACGAAATGCTATCCCAGAATCCTTTAGTGCCAAAAGGAACAGTGGTTTGCTCATTGTGGACGTGATGTAGAAACGAGGCGACCAGGTTGTCGGTCAAGGTTAAACGGTAAAGGTCTTGGACGGTGGACTGCAGCCCAGCCTCAAGACCGAGGAGCATTGGGGCCAACGCCACATTTGAACCATCTAACGTGAGAACCACACCTTTCTCCTTACCCAACTCTGCCAGGCTGTGATTAATGACCTCGCTTACATAGGAAGAGACTGATGGATCTGCCACAAGGTCATGTGCAGCAGCCTTACGTAGACCTTTCACCACATCGAGCATCTGAAGACCTGGATTCACAGCTTCAATGCTCTCCACAGCTCTGATGAAGTCCTTCATGTGCTTTGTGGTGGTGGCTGATGGAAAACCAGGGGAGAAAACACAGAAAACATGTAAATTGTAATAGTAACCATTTTTATTCAACCGCAGCTATTAAAGGAGTCATATTGTCACGAATCTGGTTCGTGGCCTTCCGTCCGACTGCCACAAGAGGTCGCCTCTCCATCATATTGACTCTCACACCACACATCACACTGGACTGCATTTCCCATCATTCATTGCACTGATGACACACACACACACACACACAGCTGATTGCACATACACAGCTGAATGCACTGATCACACAACTATCACACAATCACACACCCTACATAAACCATGGACTTCCTCTCACAGATCGCCGAGTATAGTTCTGCGTATAGCACTCCCCAAGTGTTAGCTGCCTTACCGAGCCATTCTGTGTTTCTGTTTAGTCTCAAGTACTGTCTAGCGTTTAGCACTCTCCTAGTGTTAGCTACTTACCAAGCCTTTCCGTGTTTGTTTTTGTGTTCAGTCTCCTTTATTGTTCTGCGTTTATCACTCTCCGAGTGTTAGCTGCTTTACGGAGCCATTCCTAGTTTCCGTTTCTTATTTTAGTTTAAGTATAGTCTTTTCGAGATGCCTTGTTGTCTGGTTCCTGATCTTCTGCCTTGTATCTTGGATTAACCCTTTGCCTTCCATTTGGACTCTGTTTGCCCCTGCCTGGACCATTGCTCGTGTACCTGGATTACCCCTCTTGTCAAGCCCTCTGGATATTGTTCACCGATCGAAGACCACGCACGTTTACTTGAGTACTCATCTGTCTTGCCCTCAATATACCTGTTTGCCATTTGTTCGACCCTGCCTGTGTTTTTGACCATGTCTATTAATAAAAGCTTGCACATGGATCCGCACGCCTCACGTCTCATTCGACCTGTTACACATATTATGGAAAAAAATTAAACCAACCAATAAAATAGACCCTTTTTGGCATGAGAATACCGAAACTCACACATATCTAATAAATTAACACAAACATGCACTTTGTGCATTGCATATTTGAGTTCAAAAACCTAAAATCTTGTAGATTCTTATGTTTTGCCATTAATGTTAAAGCAGAGTAGAAAGATAAATGTTTTTATTACATTTTTAATACGTTTTTAATAAATTTGAAGTGTCGTCATGGCCAAAGAAAGTCATCTGTGTTTGAAATGACGCGAAGGGTGAAGAAATTACGTAAATCTAACTTTTGAGTGAACAAAGCATTGGTAACAAAGTGCTTATACACATAAATAAATCAGTAATTATTCAGCATAGTGATTAGAAAACTGAATATATGACTTACCTTCAGCAGCAAACACCACAAGCAAAGAAAGAAGCAGACGCAAATGCCAATCCATGAGGACAGAAATTGAGAGCACTGAAGAGTCTCTGTTCACTCAGTCCGGTTATGCATCTAGCCTGCACCTCATACGCCTTATAAATGCTAACACTTACGTAAGCACATGCTGATTAACTAGTGTGTTCCATTATATAAAGATTTAGCTTTGAGAAAGTGACAGATGCTTTCAATCTGTCTCAGATAAACTTGTAGTTGAATAAACCACCTGATACTATAATGGATGTCAAAAATCTTCAACTCTTAATGGACGTCACAATAAAGTCTGTTGTAGTGTAAAAGTGTAAGTGAATTATGGTGTCGGGGAAAACTACACTTTATTTGAATTATGGGTAACACTTTACAATAAGGTCCTAATAACATTAATTAATACATTAACAATGTTAACGATTAAAAGATTAAGAAATTGTTTAGAACTATTTTTCATGTTAGCTAATGCAGTTAACTAATATTAACAAATGGAACCTTATTGTAAAATATAGGTAAGGTCCCATTAAGGTCCCGTTAGCTAACATCAGTTAATGCACTAACTAACATTAACAATGAGCAATACATTCGTAGTGTTTTTTAAACTTTGTTAAAACTTTGTGTTTATTAACAAAAATACACCTGTTGATTGTTAGAATAAATTAGCTCAGATCCATTAAACAGATACAGAACAACTTTTGATTTTAATAATGTATTAGTAAATGATAACATTAACAAGATTAAGAAATGTTTAAGAAAATATTTTTCATTGTTCTGTTAACTAATATAGTTAATCAAAATATATTGCAAAGCTTTACTGATTTATGTTTAAATTTATACTACAACACCTTCAAACCTTTCTTAGAGAAAGTGTTTTCTTATTGCTAATAATCTTTCAGATATATTAACTTACAGCAAAAAGAAAAAAACAGCATTAGTTCTTCTTGTGAATAAGTGGAAACTGTTGATAGATAAAGCTTCTATTTTTTCTTACCCTATATCAGAAAAGCCTTTGATATGCTTCATCACAAGGTAATTTACCTTGAGATATGGTTTATCACAAGGTAAACAACATAACCAGTTCACCAAAATAGAAAAATGGTTAGGATTTTCAATGACATTCTGTAAAATTTTAACTTTAAATCATATTTGCTTAAACAAATCTTGCCCTGAAACATGGCTCAATTCAAACACCTAGGTATCAAAGGATCAAAACTATGTCTCTTTTCTATTTTACTCTATATCTTCTTCAACTACATAATCACAAATGATTCCTCAAAACTTACTGATGAATCAGGACAATACTAAAATAGCAGGTCAAAAAATTCAGATTGTGGCCGTTTCATTTCAAATATCGAAGTACAGGACAATGGGTATTTCTGATTATGTAACGGTGTAAAAAAAAAGAAAAAAGAATAAGAAAAAGAAAACGGTATTTGTGCAGGTGTTTTCATGCTGCTGAATCTTGGAACTCACTACCATGTTTTTAGATCAGAAATAAACTTGATGAGAGGCTTGAATCAGTACTCTCACATTTATTTTACAAACAATTTTTTTTTCTCTTTCTTTTTTTTAAAAATTAAAAATAATATATTGATGTGTAGTTGCACATTATGGCTTATTGTTATAGTTGTTGACATTTACACATTAAAGGGAAAAAAATTAAGTTAAAGACTTTTTTTAGGCTGCCCTTAGCTAATGCGGCTTTTCTAAAAAATCTTCCACAGTGATTAAATGCAGATTAACATTAAAATAATACAACTCTAACACAATAATAACAAATAACAATAAACAATAAAACACAATAATAACAAAAACAATAAATCTGATTTCAATTCATCAGTTCTTATTCTGCTGGATCTATCTGCCGCTTTTGACACTGTCAATCATCAGATCCTCCTGTTCACCCTCTCATCGCTGGGCATCACAGGGATTCCACTTCGCTGGTTTGAATCCTATCTCACTGGTAGGTCTTTCAGGGTGGCCTGGGGAGGGGAGGTATCCAAAGCACATCAACTGGTCACTGGGGTTCCTCAGGGATCGGTTCTTGGACCCCTCTTCTTCTCCATATACACTACATCACTGGTACCCATCATACAGGTACATGGTTTCTCCTACCATTGCTATGCTGATGACACAGAGCTCTATCTTTCATTTTAATCAGACGATCCAACGGTGGCTGCACGGATATCAGGCTGCCTGGTGGACATCTCGGCATGGATGAAGGAACATCACCTACAGTTCAAGTTGGCAAAGACTGAGCTCCTTGTCTTCCCTGCCACTCCAACTCTACAGCATGATTTCACCATCCAGCTAGGTTCATCATCAATTACTCCATCAAGTTTGGTCAGAAATCTGGGTGTAATCTTTGATGACCAGCTGACTTTCAAAGACCACATTGCAAAAACTGCTCGATTTTGCATGTTAGTACGGTGCCCGGGAGGGGCCGTCTTCGTTCACTTAGTTTTGTTGTGGCCACGAGATATTAACTCGTGGGAATGTGATATTATGTCGTGGCCTCGAGGTGTTATGTTGAGGGAACGACATCCATTTCTTGTGGCCACAACTTCTTATGTTGAGGGAACGACATATTTTTCTCCTGACCAGAGTTTAATGTGTAAACAAACCTACGTGACCATAGCAACCCGGGATTATCAGGGATTCATTAATATTTTATTTTGAATTAAGAAATTATTTAATTATTATAGAAATTATTACATAATTAAATTATTATATTGACCATAGGCTACCGGACTGTAGTCAATTGCATGCGATGTAAACAGCATTGGAATTAAGTTTATCACAAATAGGTTAATGTTACAATGACGGCTCTAAATACCCTCAAAGGAAAGCAAACAAACTATCCAACGTGTTTTTGCAGTGTTAAAGGGATAGTTCACTTTGAAATTAAAATTTGGTATCTATCAGCTTACCCCAAGGGCATCCAAGATGTAGGTGTCTTTTTTTCTTCAGTAGATCCAATTTTGATGTTTTTAGGTCAAACCGTTCTGGTCTGTCAGTCATATAATGGCAGGTATAGGTCACTGTCTCTATAAGAGGGAAAAAGAACATGCACAGAGAAATCCAAATTAAACAATTCCCCATCGTAACTACACATTGATGGCCTAAGACACGATAAGAGCGGTTTGTGTGAGAAAACGAACAGTATTTATATCGTTTTTTACCTCTTGTACACAACCATGTCCAAGTGATCTGAGTGCGCACACACATCCGGTGTGTGACGTGTGTGTGCGCGCGCTCTGGCTCACGCTGCATTCACACGGGGCGTCGGCGTCAACGCTTGACGGAGGGCGTGTCTGAAGCGTGGTGCTGACGAGCCGTCATAGTTACAACAACCAATCACATACTTCTCTGGTGTTGCATGAACGGGATTGGGTATTTGCATGAGGCGATCTGATTGGCTGACGCCTCCGTTGGCGCTTGAAAAGTTGCGTCAGCACCACGCTTCAGACACGCCCTCCGTCAAGCGTTGACGCCGACGCCCCGTGTGAATGCAGCGTGAGCTCAGAAATTCAAAAAGACTCAAAAAGTCAGAAATTCACCTACATCTTGGATGAGGGTTAGGAAACAAACAACACATTTTCATTTGTGGATGAACTATTCCTTCAATTCATATCTTTAAAAAAAAAAATAAATTCAGAAGCATAAAACTGAGACCGCTACTGTCACGCATCACTGGGAATAAGGAGCGAGGAGATGAGGGAACACGGGAGTAGTCCTCAATAAATATAATATATAATCCTCAATAACCCTGGAGGCTGGTGCAGTACAGGGACACAGGGGAGGCCTCCAGGGCGGATCAGGCAGTCCGAGGAGCCATGGTGGATCAGGGGACTCGGGAGGCCATGGCGGATGAGGAGACTCGGGTGGCCATGGCGGGTCAGGGGACTCGGGAGGCCATGGTGGACCCAACAGTCCAGGGGGCCATGGCCGAACAGGGAGCTTGGGGCGCCATGGTAGGACAGGCAGTCTTGGGAGCCATGGCGGGCCAGCCTCCGTGGCCTTGGCTTCGACCCTCTGGCCGGCCCCTACGGCCGGACCTCTATAGCCCCCCCAAAAAAAAAATTCCTTGGGGGGAATTACAGGCTTCTTGGCAGGAACTGGCTCTTGAGGGCGCTCTGGGCCTTGAGCCGACACTGGAGCGAGCTCTGGAGCTGGAGCCCACCATCTCTTCCTCCGCAATCTTCTCCTTTTGGGCTGAGGAGAGGGAAATGACCACCGGGCCTAACTTCAGAGCGGCTGGCGAACTTGACTCAGGAACAGCTGGCGGGCTTGTGGGAGCCACAGCCGGCAGGCTTGACATCGGAGCAGCCGGCGGGCTTGTGGGATTCACAGCTGGCGGGTTTGAGTGACGAACCGCGGGCGAGCTTGAGTGACGAACTGCCTGCGGGCTTGAGTGCTGAATAGGGCTGGGTATCGAGTTCGATACTTTTTAGGCACCGACCGAATTGCCTCAATACCACAGAGTATCGAAAAACGTCTTGTCGTTCGGTACCAAATTTCGATACCTAAGGGGTCATCAACGTCAGTGAGGCAATGAGCCTGCAGCACTAGGTGTGTTCGACTAGAAGCGGCACGCCGCAGATTGATCAGTGTTTGACATCCGCGAGAGCGATTTGAAAGCGTACGGAGCAGTCTGCTCTCTATATCGCGCGATTTTGTTTATCACACAGACTGAAGCGCGCTCGCGATGATTTCAGTGTCTGCCGTCTCACTAAATGAGGTCATAAACACATGAACAACATCTCCAGAACTGCTCTGAGAGTCACTCCATGAGCATTTTACCGTTTGATTTGAGTAAAACTAGCATCATATCATATACACACAGAACTGTAAGGTATTCACGGCAACCCGTCAAAATAAAAGTTCGGTTTAACTTGGAAGACACGGCAGAAATATATTAATATTGTTCAGCAGAGTGTACATACTGCTACTACTAGGCTACGATTAAAATTTTAAAAACTTAATTTTTTTTAGTAATGATCACACAACATTTCTTCCATGTTTTAATTTTAATAGTAAACCCCCTTTGTTTGCCAAAATAAATAAATAAACTTTAATTTTCAATAATTTAAAGATAAATTAAATTAATGTTTTATGCCTTCATTTGAAAACCAGATACAGAACACAGAATTTCTGAGGAAAAATAAAACATTTCATAAGGCTATTTTAAGAATAAATTTGAATAAACTAAGTTGTTTTTATGCATTCAAATAATTAGACATACTACACCAGAATTTAATAACAATAAAACATATGGTGAAAGAAAATAAAACACCCACTTATGAACGTGGATAAATATTTTCAATTTCTTGAAGTCTTTAACAACCTAGAATAAATTAATAGAAATGATGATTCTGTCTGAGCTATGCGTTTTAAAACGAACACGCACTAGTCTAGTGTAAATGTAGCCTAATAGATGTGTAAACTGAAAACTATTTTAACTTTATTAAAATTATTTTCACTGATTTATTGTGTTGGATATATTTTGTTCCTTTGTGCAGTGGCTCAGGAGATGAGGCTTTGAGTCTTTATAAATGTCAACAAGCTGAAAAAAATAGTTTTTTGAGATAATGTAATCTTGTTAAAACTGATTTCATAAAATTGGTATTGAAAAAAGTATCGTTCAGGAACCAGTATCGAACTCAAGGTATCGGTATCGAAAATTTTTGAACGATACCCAGCCCTAGTGCTGAATGGCTGGTCGGGCTTGACTTTAAAGCGGCCGGCAATCTTGACATGGAAGCGGCCAGCATTTCTGGGCTGAGAACGATCGTGGAGCTTCGGATGACTCTGGAGTGCTGTGGGTTGCGCAGGTGGTCGGAGCTGTTGGCGCGGTATGTGGGGGTTCCTGGCGGGAGGTGAGCTGGGGAGACGCAGCGTGTTCCAGAGGGGGTTGGACGACGAGACTTAGACCGTGCCTCTATTTCTTCGACTTCGAAGTAGGAACAATTTAGATAAAGGACGAGATTAATCAACTCGATCAAGGGGAAATCACTCACTGGAAGATCGCAGCAGATAGTCTCGTCGTCGAGCCCCAGCTGAAAACACGCACCTAGAGCGGCGTCGGGCCAGCTCACCCGGTTGGCAAGCTCCAGGAATTCCTCCACATATCGCTCCAACCTCCGACCGTCCTACCAGGGTCGTAGCTAGAGGATTGGGGGCCCCCTGAAAAAAATATTGATGTGCGCCCCCCACACACACACATATCATATACTGTACAATATACAAGCATGGAACCAAATTGCATGCTTTTTTTGTGGTTTTCATAATATCTCAGTTATACAACTAATAAAATATTAGAATTATTCACAGAACATGGGCCTATATAGTAAAATTCCTGGATTTTGTTGGGCCCCCTGGGCAGTGGGGGCCCCTAGAATTGTCACCACCTTTCACCCCACTAGCAACGGCCCTGCGTCCTACTACCGCAAATGTGCTACCCTGTCAGATTTTCCTACCTCCCATTAAAACAGTACGTAGTAAAATTCGACAACGAAAAATGCTACCTGTTAAATTATGATTTATTAATGTCTACACCTACCACAAACCTAAACCTACCCTTACAGTAATGCAGATGCATTAAATATTGTTGTTCAGCATGAGAAAAAGGACGAAATATTGATGTGCGCATGCGCAGTAAGCCCCGGTAGGAAAATCTGACGGGTAGGATCAAATGTCAGGACACCGGTCCTCAGCAGCAGGGCCGTGCAGAGACCTTTGGAGGGGCAGGTGCTCAAAGTATAAAAGGGGCACATGGAACACAGCTTTTAATAGGGCTGTGCTGCTTGCTGATATGTGTATCGAAATGGATGCTTCTGTATTGATACAGCAGCAAATGCCATGACGCAGGTTTGAAAAAGAAACAGAACAGAAAAGACCATTTTAAGTTTCAATGTTAAAGACATTTTTTGCACCTCTTAACTACTCTGGAATTATATTATTATTATTGTTGTTATTGTGTTTACAGGGTATGGTGGTTTTGCTGTTGTAAACACTACTGTTGCTGTTGTAGAAAAAAATATTCCTGTCTTATTTAAAATAGAATTCTATTATAATCCTGTTCTGAATGTATTCATTTTTTTTAATGATAATGATTATAAAAACAGGATTGATAAGTATAATTCGGAGGACGAGAAAATCAATATAAGCCTGTTTTACCAGTGTTGTGATAATTATTTTTAAGGCACTCTACGTTTTTTTATATAAATACTGTAATAATAATTGTTCAAAGTATGAATAGTTTTTAGTAAGATAACATTAAAAAAAAACAAGGCACCTCGAAGCGCTTTAAACTTTTCCCAATTAAACAGCAAGACCGAAAGAGAACAAGCACCTTTGTTTGAATTGCTGTGTGTAGAACTACGTTAGCTGCATTTTTAATATTAATTTTAATAAATGTAAAGTTGTCCCAGGCACTTTATTCAAGCTCGAGCAGGTGTTTTCACATAGAGGTTTCTAGATTTAAATTAAAGAGACATGACCTGACGTTTTATTCGTATCCAAAATGAGGAGATATGACTATCAGGAGAGCTGAACACTCTCATGCAGTGCATGTTTAATTCATACTCGAAGCCAGAGGGAGCTCTCGCGCAGAAACGTTTGACATGCATATGGACAAACTCACACACTATCGCTGTAGCTGAGCTGAATAAAAAGCAGAAACGTTTTTACTGATGAAACGTGAAGACAATAAAAGATTGCGAAAATATATGGTTTATGTGTGTTTTTCCAAGTCATCTTCAGGTAATAAATAAATAAACTATATGAAAAATGCAGTATTGATTGACATATCATTTAGTATAGAAACTATAAAATATATTTCCTGAATTATTCTGTGATAAAATGGGAAAAGGGTGTTCGTAGTAGCCTTTATAAACCAATCATAAAATTATCATTAGGAAAACATTGAACAAAAATATTGTAGCCCCTTGCTGCAGAGCTAACCTTGCTTCCACAGGCTACACACAGCAATATAACAGCTGTGCATGATCTGTTCACGCCGTTCTCGTAAAATAATAATAATTTAATAATATAAGTTTACAAACACACGCTCCGCTGAGAACTCCACTTACTGGCAGCCGCGGACGTTATTGAAGGCATCCTAAAGGCGTGTCTGAACGTGAGGGATCTTCCCGGATGAGATCGTCAGGTGAAAGGTCATCATGTGGATAATTTAATTTACCGCTAAACTATTATTAATTAATTTTACTAATAGTTAGATTGGGCAGGCATTCACAAAAGGGCGTTTAATCACAAAAAAAAAAAAAAAAAAAAAAAAATTGCCTTGACAAAAGGGCACTTTGGGCATCAAGGGGAAAATGGGCAGGTGCTCAAGCACCCACAGCCCCCCCCTCTGCACGTGCCTGCTCAGCAGCAATCATACTTTTGGTTCGGCGTTCTGTAACACATCACTGGGAATAAGGAGCGAGGAGACGAGGGAACGTGGGAGTAGTTCTCAGTAAACAGTCTTTTAATAAAACAATCCACATGGAAAACAACTATGGAACACAGGAAGGACATATGACGCCGAACACAGGACACTGGAAACACAGGGCCTGCGTCCCAATGTGCATACTATCCATCCTAAATTCTATGTGATATTAGTAATTTTCAATACTATTTAGGGCAGATCAGACCATAAACGTGACAGCTACAATATGAATTTTTGGACCCTATATTTTAGTGTTGTCCTGATTCATAAGTGGAATCCATTGCAATATATTTAACATGCAACTGATTATTTGTAGTAATATAGAATATAAACATAGTTTTGATCCCATGATAACTTATATTAAAAAGGCTAAACGTGTTTAAATCAAGATCTGTTTCAGGATTAAAAATTTACCAAATGTCCATGAAAAAAACTAACCATTTTTTTTCTATTTATAATGTTGTTTTCCTTGTGATAAACCATATCGCAAGGTAAATTACCTTGTGATAAACTGTTTCACAAGGTAAATAACCTTGTGATGAAGCGTATCAAAGGCTGATAAGAAAAAATAGAAGCTTTATCTATCAATAGTTTCCACTTATTCACAAGAAAAACTAACTGTTATTAAACTGTTATTTTTTCTATAATAATAATTTAAAAAAAATCTGTTACTAGCAATAAGAAAACACTTACCTCTAAGATTACAAAAAAGGAAAGGTTTGAAATGGATGTTATAGTATTTCTCCATTTTTAAGTCTCTGTGAATAATGTATGTGAATGTATAAATGTAAACATAATTCAATAATACTTTACAATAAGGTTCCATTTGTTAATATTAGTTAACTGCATTAGCTAACATGAAAAATATTTCTAAACAATTTCTTAATCTTTTAATCGTTAACATTGTTAATGTATTAACTAATGTTATTAGGACCTTATTGTAAAGTGTTACCCATAATTCAAATAAAGTGTAGTTTTCCCCGACACCATAATTCACTTACACTTTTACACTACAACAGACTTTATTGTGACGTCCATTAAGAGTTGAAGATTTTTGACATCCATTATAGTATCAGGTGGTTTATTCAACTACAAGTTTATCTGAGACAGATTGAAAGCATCTGTCACTTTCTCAAAGCTAAATCTTTATATAATGGAACACACTAGTTAATCAGCATGTGCTTACGTAAGTGTTAGCATTTATAAGGCGTATGAGGTGCAGGCTAGATGCATAACCGGACTGAGTGAACAGAGACTCTTCAGTGCTCTCAATTTCTGTCCTCATGGATTGGCATTTGCGTCTGCTTCTTTCTTTGCTTGTGGTGTTTGCTGCTGAAGGTAAGTCATATATTCAGTTTTCTAATCACTATGCTGAATAATTACTGATTTATTTATGTGTATAAGCACTTTGTTACCAATGCTTTGTTCACTCAAAAGTTAGATTTACGTAATTTCTTTACCCTTCGTGTCAAACACAGATTACTTTCTTTGGCCATGAACGACACTTTGAATCTGAAGAATGTCTACAGCACTCTTTTTTCAATAGGGTCATAAAATATCAAATTAAGTACCATGAAAGTATAGTAAAAGTAATTCCAAAAGAGGAAAGGAGGAGCAGGGGCTAGAAGAGCACATGGCTGTCAAAAACAACAACAACAAAGCCATGTGCTGACACAAGACAACATAGACACGAGAAACAAAGACAAGACAAATGGGTGTCAGTAGAACCCTGACACGTACACATAAATAAGTAATTATTACTTATTTATTCATTATTATTTAATTACAGTAATTATTCAGCACAATGACTAAAACATTGAATATGACTTACCTTCAGCAGTAAACACCACAAGCAAAGAAAGAAGCAAACACAAGTGCCAATCCATGAGGACATAAGCTTGAGAGCACTGAAGAGTCTCTGTTCACTCAGTCCGGTGCATTTACCCTGCACCTCATACGCCTTATAAATACATGCTAACAAATATTATAAAAACATTATGAAAATGAAATATAGTGCATTCATTTAATAAAAATAACACTTTTTAAAATCTGGTTATGGCATCTTTAGCAGCAATAACTGCAACCAAACACTTCTAATAACTGGAGTCTTTCAAAGCTTTGTGGTGGAATTTTGGTCCAGCGACATTGGAGAATTTTCAAGCATGAAGTGCCCCTTTAATGTCCTGCCACAGCAACTCAATTGGTATCTTATCAGGACTCTGAGAAGGCCACTACAAAACTAATTTAGCTTTTTTCGAGCCATTCAGTGATGGACTTACTCCTTTGCTTTGGATCATTGTCTTTCTATATAATCCAGTTGGCAACTAGACTGAAGGCCAGACAATCGTCTTCATGATGTTGTGGTAGAGAGCACAATTATTATTTTTTATTCTCTATTGATAGAATTATTCATGTAAGAGAGGCATGTTGTTCCTTCTATGTTTTCCTTGAATCTTTTGTGACTTCCTGGATGAGTCATTGCTGTGTTCTTGGAGGAATTTTGGAAGGTTGGCCACTTCTAGGAAGGTTCATTACTGTGCCAAGTTTTATTCATTTGAAGATAATGGCTCTCGCCATGGTTCTTTGGAGCCCAACAGCTTTTGAAATAGCTTTGTAACCCATCCCAGCAGTGATGTCTGATTCTTGAACAATTAATTCTTTTGAGGTAATAATCAGCAATATGCATTTACACATATGCCAATTTATTTGAATGTTTCAGTATGATCATACTATGAACCTGAAATGTTAGAAATATACATGCAATTGATGTCATTGTGTGATAACATTATGCGATACATTCACATTTTAGGATATGAAACATCCAAAAGAACCGGTTCATGGAAATGAATGAGACTTCCCATGACTACGTGATGTATTTCAATCAGCGGAAGTTGTATTTTCATCTGCGGAAAGACGCCAATATCATAGCTTGTATTGTATTTACCTCAGAAATGTTATCCAATGTTCACAGTTCATTAGTTATCATAAAAAACACTAAAGAGGAGCTTATTTACTTTTAATTGTATATGTATGTTTGAATAAATCTGGCATGAAGACAGGTGTTTATGAAAACTACCTTGTATGCAAATTAATTGTATTCAGTTTTTGAGTGTAATATTTATATCTGAAAATAGCAGTTAAATATAATTTCTGCTGTTAATTTTTACCTGTAATATTATAGTAATATGATATTATAATATTATAGTTCCCTGTATAAGTTACAGTATTAGTTAGGAGATTTTTTTTTTCCTTAAGAAAATCAAACTATCGGTTCCAGCAAATATCATTCTGAATGAATCGGCTATTGGTGCATCTCTAGTAAATTAGGGTGGCGATGTGTCTGATCAAAATAATGTACTTGAACATTAGTAACATTGGAACATCGTAAAGGTACTTTACATTCGAATGGTTAAAAGCAAATTAGATTTTGACAATTGGCCTTGATTAATGACTACTTGACTTGATCAATCTTTATTGTAATGTGTAATAACAAATAATAACAATAGATATGATTTTCAAAAGGAATTTATTATGCATTTATTATGACCAGATACATGTAATACAAGTACTGATTTCCAGCGACACAATTAGCTGATTGCATTCATTGTTGATGCCACAGTCCTCAAGGCAAATAATTCTGTAGAGCAAAGCAGAGAAACAGACACAGTTAAGGTCTGAACTGTTATTGCAATACATTCTGCAAAGTCAGAACCAAGTAAGAATAATAATGTGTTTATCTTTTTACCTGGTAACGCTCCCATGTCTGGATTTCACGGTAGAAGGCGTTTCCTGGGCAGTCAGTGGAAGTAGCTTGCCTGTGTCCGTATAAGGAGTAAGATGAAGACAATCGACCACCGTTCACAGCACAGCTTGTGAAGATCGTACCGCACCATGTTCATCGCACTCTTGATGGGGAGGGTGGAAGTATAATCTCCAATAAAGCTGACACCATAGCCTTTGGAGTTGTACCCATAAGTGTGGGCACCGACCCAATTCCAGCCACGGCCCTCATACAGGTTTCCATCAGAACCTGCAACAAAACTACAGGGGGACGAATAATGATAATTATAGGAAATTAAACTGCATAATGGGCTTTATGGTCCAATTTGGGGCTTTCCTAACCTGTATCCAATGTCAGACCATCCATTGCTTTGCTGGTGGTAGCGCTGCATGGAGCGCATGTCACTGGCACATTGATCAAAGGTGGTGCAAGGCTTGGAGGGTTGATATGTGTGGTGGATGAAGAAGTACGGCACAGGGAGAGACAGATAGGAGGGAGAACCAATGAAAGCTGCAGCTCCCCATTGAGACCTTGTAATGATGTTGGGACAGACTTGAGAGGGAAAACGCAATGTGAGAACCCAATATTGCTACTGACAGATTGCAAATTTCTCATAAACAAAGTAGGCTACTTGGTAGTGCTTAATGTATATTACTTAACAGTAAAATAATATAAAATGTCTGTTAAATATAGCAAAAAAAAATTAAAGGTGCAGTATGTAATATTAAAAGCTAGCAGTTGAAATGGGTACTGAAGTCCAAATTCAATATATTGGAGAGTTGTTTCTCCCTTCCCCTCCTTCTCAGACTCACCTGGGTTGCCAGATTGAGGACACGCAACAGGAACAAGCACAACTGACAATGGAAGGTGATTAATTAACTATCCTCTGATTAATTAACTCATTCCTTGATTGGTCTTGTGTATATATATATATTCCTTGTGTTGATGACTTCCATTGTCCTGTCTATGTCTATGTTAAGGTGTTTTCCTAAGTGAGTTTTGAATTAAAGACTGTTCTCTTGGATTATTTGTCTATGAGCTTTACTTATACTACAGCTTCCCATGACAGAAGACAGGGCCCATACAGTTTGAATTTTGTAGCGTTTTCTTTCTTTTTTTGTTTAGTTTTCTCCCCTCATAGACTTGCCAGCTGTTCAGCTGCTCTGCCTAGAGCAAGGAGATCTCCTCGACCTCTGGTCATAGAGTCATTTAGATCGATGCAGAGACGAATCTGCAATCTCTGATCAAGTGCATTTGCTGTCTTTCATGGCCACAATATGCTGTATTTTCCAACAGCTGGCAACCCAGGGTGTCGAAATACTGCTGTGTAAATTGGCAGTGGGCAGAATCCCACAAACCAAAACAAAAACACATTCCAACACGGAATGTGCATTTCAAAATAGAATGGCTACTCCATTTTTTTCAAAGAAATGAGTATGTGAACTTAACATGTTTCTTAAAAATCTGCAAACATATTATGGTATGTTTATGCTTTAGTACAGTCAAAAACATACATACAGCATCTTTAAGTCAGCTTAAAATTTACAGTTAAAAACAACAAAAATTATAAATGAAAAAAGTTATATTAAGTAAGAAAATGTATTTATTTAAAGATATAATTAAAATATTTTCATACGTGAATAAATCAGTCTGTATGTTAACATTGGTCCTTAGTAAACTGATTTACTTGGTAGTTTAAAATTATAAAAGAGTCAGCTTAGAATTTCATTCAAAAATATAATGAAAAAGTTATACTAAGGAAATGTATTTAAAATATTTTTATCAGTATAAAATTGTTAACATAAATAAATATTTTTAATTACCAGCATACACATGGACAAATTGGTCAAACCCTTCGTTCATAACGTCATCCAGCCTCTTCCTCTCAGACTCGTTTAAGTTGCGGCGAACTGTTAGAGTCTGGACCATCTGGCTTTTCAGCAAAGAGAAGCTGACGAGCTTTTTGAAGTTCATCCTTCGTTTCTGACTGATCAGACGGGGCGATGCGTCCAACCCTGCAGCGTCAGGCTGGTGGCTGTAGTAACTCTTCAGCAGGTCACTCAGTGATCGCTCACGATGGTTAGATGAGGAAACTTCTGACCCGAGAATGAACCCGTCTATACCTCCGGTTATTAGAGCATCGGTCGCCAAGGAGGGCAAATCAGAGAGAGTGTAGACCTGTGGGGATGAAATGCTATCCCAGAATCCTTTAGTGCCAAAAGGAACAGTGGTTTGCTCATTGTGGACGTGATGTAGAAATGAGGCGACCAGGTTGTCGGTCAAGGTTAAACGGTAAAGGTCTTGGACGGTGGACTGCAGCCCAGCCTCAAGACCGAGGAGCATTGGGGCCAACGCCACATTTGAACCATCTAACGTGAGAACCACACCTTTCTCCTTACCCAACTCTGCCAGGCTGTGATTAATGACCTCGCTTACATAGGAAGAGACTGATGGATCTGCCACAAGGTCATGTGCAGCAGCCTTACGTAGACCTTTCACCACATCGAGCATCTGAAGACCTGGATTCACAGCTTCAATGCTCTCCACAGCTCCGATGAAGTCCTTCATGTGCTTTGTGGTGGTGGCTGAGGGAAAATCACAGGGAAAAACACAGAAAACAAGAAAACTTTAATAGTAACCATTCTTCCTTAACCACAGCTATTAAAGCAGTAATATCATGAGGAATCAAGTATCAAGAGCTCAAAAGTACTGTGACTTTTTAGACCCCCAAACATCCTCCCCAATCCATAAAATATCCCACACATTTACTGAAACCAAGCAATAAAATCACCTCTTTGATATGAGTCTAAACTGTATTGTGAAAATGACATTACTGAAATTAATATATTAAACATACACAAACATAAACTTTGTGTATTGACATATTTGATGTCAATTAATCTAAAATGCTATAGGTTCTTATGTTTTGTCATTGATGTCAAACCTGGGATTGCGTACAGCAATGCTCCGGGTGTGTGTTCAGTGTGTGTTCGTTCAGTGTGTGTGTGTGTTCAGTGTGTTCAGAGTGTGTGTGTGTGTGTGTGTGTGTGTTCAGTGTGTGTGTGTGTGTTCAGTGTGTGTGTGTGTGTGTGTGTGTGTGTGTGTGTGTTGACTACTCATTGATGTGTGTGTGTACTTGGATAGGTGTGTTTGTTGACTACTCATTGATGTGTGTGTGTACTTGGATAGGTAAATGCAGACCACAAATTCCGAGTATGGGTTACCATACTTGGCCACACGTCACGTCCTTTTCCACTATTTTAAGTGAATAACGAATATATTTTGGTCTGTTACTCAAACAAAGCTATCGTACAGCTTGTCACATTAAAAACTTTTACTATACTTTTATTTTGCTTTTTAAATGTTTTCACTTGATTATGAAAAAAACAGCATTCTAGATATTCTTCAAAGTTTAGTTCATGATGGAAAAATGTCAGTGTTTGAAATGACAAGAAAAGTGAAAAATTACATAAATATAACTTTTGAGTAAACACAATTTAGGTAATATATCTAGTGCTTGTGCACATATATAAACCAGTTATTATTCAGCATAGCGAGTAAAACATTGAACATAATATGGCTTACCTTCAGCAGCAAACACCACAAGCAAAGAAAGAAGTAGACGCAAATGCCAATCCATTTGGACAGAACTTGAGAGCACTGAAGAGTCTCTGTTATGCATCTACCCTGCACCTCATACGCATTATAAATACATGCTAACACTTATGTAAGCACAAGATCTAGCTTTGAGAAAGTGACAGATGCTTTCAGTCTGTTAACAGCTGAACAAACCAAAACCCAAGTACTTATTTTCAAAACAAAGTCAGAAAAGATATATGTAAAAAATCTAAACTTCTTAATGGACATCACCTAAAAGTTTAATGTATTGTATAAGTGTTGTATGGGGGGACAATTTACTTAAAAGTAAAAAAAAACTAAGAAAGAAATTCCATAACACCTGTTTTAAAGCTTACCTTTGTATGTAATCTTAGAGAAAAGTGTTTTCTCATTGCTAGTAATCTTTCAGATATGTTTTATAATTCTAGCAAATATTAACATTAGTTCTTCTTGTGAATAAGTGTAAACTGTGTTGATAGATGAAGCGTCTATTTTGGTCTTACTCTATATCGAATCAGCCTTTGAAATGATACGTTTTATCACAAGGTAAACAACCTAACCAGTTCACCAAATGGAAAAATAGTCAGGATTTTCATGGAAATTTGGAAAAGTTGAACTCTTATATGATAGAAGTGAATTCGGGTAAATTGGGAAAGTTTTGGCACTGAAATTACTGAAAAAAAGTCTCAATTATCCTGAATAAACCATAAAAAATGTTTTGATCATTTTAATCTGTTCTGAAACAGAGTTAACATGTGACCAAAACTATGTATATTCTATTCTATGTATATTTTATATATTACATTATTATAATCAGCTACATGTTAAACATATTGCAATTGATTCTTGAAAACATATAGATGAATCAGGACAATACTTAAACACTACATCCAAAAATTCACATTGTGGCTGTTTCACTTCTGAAATTACGTTCAAAGCATAGAATCATAGTTTTTGGTGATTATGCAATAGTGAAAAAAGTAGATATTTGTGCAGGTGTTTTTATGCTTCTGAATCTGGGAACTTACTGCCATGTTTTGTTTTTGTTTTTTAGATCAGAATTAAACTTGGACAGAGGTTTGTATCACTTTTAGATTTATTTTAAAATTTACAAAATATTTTATATTGATGTGATGTTCTATATTATGGTTTTGCATTTGTATGGTTGTTCAAGAAGAAAAGTAAATAAGTTGACACTAAAACAGCACATCATTTACAACAACAAGCTGACATATTATACAAAATGTACATATTCATAATATAATACGAGTGTTTGTGTACAGTTCATGGTAAATTAGTATGCAAACGCACACATAGCCAAACTGAACTCTGAATATTCCGAGTCTCTTTTTCTCTTTTTAAAAGTATATCTCTTCATCAATTCTATTTCTAGTTTTTATTTCTCTCTTGAACAGAGAGGGAATTCAAACTCAGGTCACTTCTTTTGTGTTGACTGATCACTGTGTAGCAGGAATCACCAATAACACCTCAGCGATCCATTCCATTGTTGTCCCGGGGTTGCCCTTGGAAACAAGCCACTCGTAAACGTTCACAAAATTCCAGCTCCTCCTGCAGGAAAGAAAATTTGTCAAACATTTAAGTCATAATGAAACATTATTCACAACCCATTATACTGGCAAAATGTGACATGTGAATAAGAATATTCAATAAAACAATGGAAGAAAATGCTTAAATTAATTGGGAACTGACTGGCTCAGTATTATTTACATAAATTATAGTATTTCATTAACATTTTGAATTAAATTTATTATTATTAATTTATTATTAATTTTATTAGTTTGTATTTTTAAGATTTCTTTTTTAGCTTTACTTTTATTTCATTTTTAGCAATTATATAACTTTTACTTTACTTATTTGTTTATACTAATTATTTTATTTATGTCAGTTAGTAGCCAAGGCAACAGATTTCTAATTTTCTTTTAAGTTTTTCACCCAATATTTATATTTTATTTCAATAAAAAATTAACATTTTTTTAAATGGTTTTAGTTTACGGTACCAAACTTTGACTGGCTCATGAACAGTGGCAAATCTATTGTTATTTAATAATAATGTGGACAAATTGTATGATGTTAATGTTAAATAGCATTTAATTAATGTGCAAGATTATAGAAAGGCTGCATTAGCTACAAGGGCAGCCTAAAGCACTGCATAATGCATCTATATTATTTTTCCCACCCATGTTGCTCATATCTACATGTGTTGGCTAGGTGACATGAGCTTAGAAGTAAAGTCACTTCAGAGGCAAAACAAGTTAGTTTTGATGATGGATTGTCTTTAGAAGGACATGCACCTACAAATCACAAAAAAATAAGACCAGGGAAAAGTAAATAGGGTCCATTTTGATTTAATGTTGATTTTAACATTAGATCTGAACATGAATGTAAGAGTGAAGAACAAAGTAAAGGAACAAAAAAACATAAAACAATAGTTTACCAGGCTCTCCTCTCGCCCCCTTAGGTCCTGCACTCGCTGGTTGAGCAGTTCCTCAAAGCCAATCGATGGATCTCTGCAATCGCTCACACCGCGGGGAGAGTCCTCAATCAGACTACAAATACATGTTGAAAAACAGTCAGAAACCAAGTCTCAAACTCCAAAATGTAGTTCCATCAGCAAACTGCAGTTTTGTTTTAATCATGCAACAATGCTACTAACCAGCAGAGGGCACCAAGCACATGTTCATGTACAGAGGAATGAGGGGAGCGAAGAACTGACACCAGCTGCTGAACCATCCCCATAGACAACACTGTATCTGAAAAAGAAAGTAGGATCGACCAGATGAAACACTAGCTATGTTTCCATCTAAAGTTGCAAATTTAACTTGTGCGCAAAATTGGATGATTGCATAAAACATCTGCGAATAAAGCACCGTTTCCATCCAACGAGTCAAAAAGAACAAAATAGTCACTTCCTGATAAACTGGCACTAAATATAACTAAGAAAAGTAAGGGAAGCCACTAATGTAATCATTTTCAAATAAATTCCTTGCACCCCAGAGTGAGCAGACAAAGCACAATAAATGCGGTCATTGCCATCGGAGGTGGATAGACTTTGACGACAGACTTTGCTCAGGCATTTCAGAATGATTATAACAACATTTCAGATGCTTTGTGCAACGAGATCCGTCCGCTGGTTACTCCTAGGTTATGCCATCCCATCATGCAAAGTCACAAAGTCAAAAACCACCTCAAGCAAGCATAAAAACTGTGAATTAAGAGATTTTTCTTTTTTTTCTCAATTCAGCATTTCCATCACTCGTTTCTGATGTGATACTTCAAAATGCGCATAAAAACAGGGTGATGGAAACTGTTACTCATACAAACTGGACTCTTGATGGTCTAACAGACTCCAGAATCAGAACTACCTTTGTGTTCTGGATGACTGGTCAGAAGGTTTAACAGAAGGAACGCTGATTTAGTTCTCAGTTTCTCACTGTCTGACTGCATCCCCCTCATCAGCACTGAAAAGCCATCATGTGACAGGAAGTCCAGCAGACCTGTTTCCTGTTCCCGGACTAAACCTGCAAGAGACAAGAGTTGAAGATTCTTAATTGCAGAGACAGTATAAAGAGGAGACTTGCTACTGGAAGCCTTTCAATTAAAAAAAAAAACAATGTCGGGTCACAAACCAAAAATAACCAGGTTTATCAACTTTTTAAAAGTAAGACCAAAAATATTCCATGTTTCCACAAATATTGTGCATCCCATCAAATGCTATAGTATTTTGAAATAAGCTCATCAGTCAACTGGTAGAAATGTTTGGTCAAATCAAACATCCCTCATCCACAAAAACAAAAGAGAATATGACCCAGAGTCATTTAAAATCAATTGTTTTCTTTCATTAATATTTGCTTGGATTATTTTATAGCTGTACACACAAATTCCCAAAGAATGTGCACACGCATATCAATTTGTTCTTGTATCTGCGTTGTTATGCAGAGGAACCTTGCATCTTGAGCTACATAAAGCAGCTTATTTCAATTTAGATGTAACAATTTCTTCTTAACACAATATATGGTCACACGCTTTGTGAATATCCTGATATCCAATGTAAAAACTTGGTCAATATCAATCAAGACTTCTACCTTTATGCACATTTATACTTACAGGACACTGCGTAGAGTGCTTTAACTCTAACTGTGCTGTTTGCGTCATGATCTGTGAGTTGCAGGAGCTTCAGCAGCGCCCCCTGGTTGAGCAGGTAGAACTGCACCTCCGGCATGTTCTGGGCACAGCTGGCAATGAGCTGAGCCGCCCTCCATCGAATCCCGGCCTCGGAGTGACAGAGACACCGTGACATACACAAATCCAGACCGCCCAGCTTCATCAGATCTGCAAAGCACACAGAGAAGTGATGCACATGTTAGGCATTACAAGAAAGACAACAAGAAGGTTTGAAGAGCAAACACACACACACACCTCTTGCATTGTCCAAGTTCTCGCAGAGCTCAGAAAGCATTTCCAGTGCTTCCTCTCGCTCATCCTCCTCTTCTTTCTCCTCCTCCTCGCTCCCTCTCTCCTTGCATTCATCTCTACACAGCACTTCCAAACAGCGTTTCATCTGCTCGACCTCATCCATCTGTCCTTTACACACTTCCGCAAGAGCTCCTCTCAGAAACGCCATCCTCTAGAAAGTTGGATAAGAGAAAGCATTTTAATATGCAACACTAACATCAACTTAACAGAATACACTCGTAAATCTGTCGGGACACATTTCAGAGATTGCATGGCGGTTGGCGCTACTGTTTAGAAGGAGCATTATGAGTTTTTCCAACCTCTTGCGTCATGGGTTCTCGTGGAGCTGGATCTTCAGAAGCAGAACCGGCCTCCACGGCCATCTGAAGCACACCTTGCAAATTACGGGGGTGATGCCTGTTACCTCTGCCTTCTGCCATCTACGGAGAAAAAGATGCATCAACACATCGTTTTCCTGTTAGTCCATAAATGCTTTTTAAATAGGCCTAATAAATACATTAATTATTAAAACTTTGTAAAGACAAATGATAGACACAAAATCATATTTACAATTTGTAATATTAAATGTTTGACTTTTTGTGGTAACTGCACTTGTCACGTTGAGAACTGAAATGCTTTAATTTTGACATATTTCTTATTTCACTTACAAATATATTATCACAGATGTTTTTGACATTTTTTTAGATTACTTACAGATATGTATAAATACGTATTTATACATACTTATTGCATTTTATTTTAAATAACATACCTGTACATTCATTTAAACAATTGCATTTTTTTATCTACACTTCAACATCTGTATATAGTGCATTGTTTAATTTCCTGTTTGTCTTATATTAGTGTTATATTCCATCTCTACTGTGTTATTCCTATGCATGTCTGCACTATATCTGTAACTTAATCAAGTCAAATTAATCAATTTAATTTGACTTATCTCAATCAAGTCAAATTCCTTGTGTGTGTAAACATAACGTTACTTGGTAATAAATCCCTTTCTGACTTCTGACTCACGGTTACATTTTCATGTATGTATTTCTGTGATTTCACTTACAGATATTTTATCGAAGATAATGTTTTAATGTATTTATTTCTATTATTTAACTTACTGATATAATATATTTCACAGACAAGCGTCCAACAGCCAAATATACAACTAAACTGAATCACATTCTACTCCAGGCACAAAATAAAGATAAACCAGGTAAACACGGGACAAAACAAAGCGGCCTTACCTTTGAAAACGCCGTGTTTAGTAAGTTAGTAGTATAAGTTATACAGCCGTGTGTCAGAGAGTTTCCCAGCAGCAGCAGTAATAACGTGCACGAGCTCCGCTGTTATAAACGCTGCGGCTCCGGAAGCTTCCAGATCTCTCGCCGCACACCGTCCGCGGCGCGTGCGTAAACCGTCGTCCACTTTACCGTAACGACTTTTGATCATCCTTTTAAATCAATGGCCAAGGGGAAGAAATAGAAAATTAATAAATATTAATATTACAAGGTCCTCGTTTTAAGTGGCTTTTTTTCTTCTTCTTCCCAGTTTTACACTAGTAAGTTATATTTGTTTTTTATTTGCTTTCATTTTTACTTATATTTTTAAAGTTTACAAGGTTTAAAAATGTAATTTGGTAGGTGCACCAAAATATATAGATCGAGAAGTGCATTAAAAAGTTTTTTTTATTTTTCTCAAAAGAACAAAGGTTATTACAGTCACATTAAAGAGCAAATGTTACAGTCACATTATTTACATTATCTGCCGGGGGATCCGAAATGCTTTTTTTTATGTAAAGAGACGACTTTTAATTTTCTTTTGGTCAGTTTGTTTATAATGTTTACGGTAAGGCGCAAAACGCGTCCAGTGTTGATGACGTATGTGTGCGTCTCCGCGCATGCGTCTTTGTCATTGTCCGCAAAATGGCTGCGCTCGTGGGCGTCCGCGCGTGCCTCTCCGGTAAGTTACAAAATGTGTTTTTTTT
The DNA here is from genome assembly GCA_027422415.1 of Schizothorax lantsangensis. NCBI lineage: Eukaryota > Metazoa > Chordata > Actinopteri > Cypriniformes > Cyprinidae > Schizothorax > Schizothorax lantsangensis. The sequence goes on from CM049840.1 coordinate 12,825,661, forward strand.
TCTTATCGCGTGACATTGACATTGTTTACAAGCTACGAGTGTTTTGCGTGTGGAATCTTTCATTTGTACGTTTATATGTGAATGTCAGTGTGGACAGAGGAGGGATGCTCGGGCGTTCCGTCAGCAAGGTCAAGTTCCTCAGCCTGTGTCTTATGTACCATAGAGATACAGCTACTTATATGACAGTAACACCTCAGGTCGTGCATGCATAACTGAGAACCTGTCCTGTGTCAAGATTAGACTTCTGGGAAATGGATAAGGATTGTTTCAGTCTCGTGTTATTTTTGACAGCTGTGCAAAGAGACTGAGAATTTGATTCATTATTAGTTTTGTGGTGGGTTGATTCATGTGATGATAATGGACCCTGTTTTTAATTGTTATCATTGTTAAAGGGATGTTCGGACACATATCTGAATCATAAGACCGTATAAATCTCATGTAGATGAGTTATTAGGTTTGTGTATGTGACATAAAGCAAACCCCCCCTCGTGTTTTCCAGCTCTGCAGTTGACCTCCCCGAGTTTACTGCACAGCTCTTATAAACTGGTGAGTATTTTCATGTTCAAATGTCCATAACTTTACACAATAGAAGATTTCATTGAAATGCATTAGAGTTATAGTATTATTTAGGATTATCGTAAAGTCAAATCAAAATATTGTAAACTGCATAATTATTAAATCCAAATTATCTCAACCCAAACCCAACATTTTCCCTTTTCGTTTAAATGACTTTATATATATTGCAATGTACAAAAATGCCACATAGGTATATAGGAACATTTTACATAATACAAGTAATGTTGAAATGTATGAATGTTTTTTTTCCCTCTTAGTGTGCAGTTCCTCTAAGTCGAAGGAATTACGCAGCAGAGGCAAAGAAGGTTTTCTCTCGTAGTAAACCCCATTTGAACATCGGGACCATTGGTCATGTAGATCATGGTAAAACCACACTGACCGCTGCAATCACCAAAGGTAAATTAATGACTTGCTTTTTGGTCCTAGTAATCAAAAATTGTTGCGCTGACTGTATTTTCTTCATCTGTTGCGTCAGTCCTTGCCGAGGCCGGTGGTGCACGTTATAAGACATATGAGGATATAGATAATGCTCCTGAAGAGAAGGCTAGAGGAATCACCATCAACGCCTCGCATGTGGAGTACACCACCGCCAACAGACACTACGCTCACACCGACTGCCCCGGACATGCTGACTACGTCAAGGTACCGCTCACAGATCACATATCTGATTACACTACCATTCAAAAGTTTGGGGTCAGTAAGAGAAGAAATTACTACTTTTATTCATCAAAGATGCATTATATTGATCAAAGTGGATAAAGCATTATAATTACAAAAGATTCATAAAGTGATAGTAAAAAAATGTATCAGACTGATGATTATAATGTTTGTTGATTCACATTAAATGATTTCTAATGTGACACTCAAATGCTGAAAATGCTTTGAATGAATAAATTCACTTGTAATAATAACATTATTATTCAAATAAATGCAAAGCATAAATACTTCTAAAAAAAATCTTACTGACCCAACATTATTGTGTGTGTATATTCATGACCATTACATCTGTATTATAAAAGCATGTCTCTGTCTGAAGAACATGATCACAGGCACATCTCAGATGGACGGCTGCATCCTAGTGGTGGCGGCGACCGACGGTCAGATGCCACAGACGCGTGAGCACCTCCTGCTGGCGCGGCAGATCGGCGTGGAGCACGTGGTGGTGTTCGTTAACAAAGCTGATGCCGTGGAGGACAAGGAGATGCTGGACCTGGTGGAGCTGGAGATCAGAGAGCTGCTCACAGAGTACGGCTACGACGGCGAAAACACACCAGTTATTATTGGATCAGCACTCTGTGCTCTAGAGGTAAGGATAGAGACGGTGAAAGTATGTATCCTGTAAAGAAGTAAAAATACAGTAGTGTTGAGAAATATTTTTTTAGAGGTCGAACGATTGATCGGGCTGATTTTGGGCATTTTTTAAATTAATCGGCATCGGCCGATTGTGCTGCAAATTAGGCCGATTTATAGGCAGGTGCATCTGCGGGCAGCTAAGCGTTGTTGTGGAGCGCTGTACCGGAGAAGCTCTCTCCCTCTGAGGCTGCGTGTGAGACGGAGCAGCTCACACTCTGCAGCCGCTCCTTGTTCACACACAGCTTCAGCTAACGATGGCCGGGCAAAACAGTTTGTTTCGAAAGCGTAATTACGTTTTATCCTACTAGAATTGATGCCAGAAAGTTATCATATTCATAAGTGCAACAAGTCATTTGCATGTGAAAGTAGAAACACGTGCAATTCAGACGAAACTTCTGGGCTGATTATAACATGCACGTTAACTTTCCTCATGAAATGTGTCTGTGGGTCCGACAATAGGGTGGTGGAACTATGATGTCACTTTGTAGGCAAAAACCCGGAAGCGAGTTAAGCATTTGAGCACTTCCGGTTCCCTCGTCCCAGAGTCAATGGGTTTTTTGAAAGGGATTTTGGTTAAATATCTTAAATAAGGTCCGTGGTCCACACAGGCTCAAGATACTTTCACGTTTTATTCTACGACATAAAACACACCAGTTACACCCCACTCGTGATTTTTTAAAACTGTTATGTTTCTTAAAAAAGACGGTTGCTAACAAGATGCTAAATGGGACTACAGGCGCTGTCGGAGACATTAAACGTCATCACGCCGAACAGTTTATCAATTTACAGTATTTTCCAATTGTAGTATAATTTGTAATACAATTAATTGTAGAATTAACCGGAGGGATAATAAGTCTTCGGAGGGAAGATGCTCATTTTATCGCTTAGCGTTACTGATGCGGAGACTCTGGGTTTGCACTGTAAGGTAAACTCATATTACAATTATTACATGTAAACACCACATTTACCGGCTTTACGTGGTGAAAGTGAAACTTTAATGATGCATAGTGCTTAAAGCCACATTAAAATTAAATGTTTACGGCCACATGAAGCTGTTAGAAAGCATATAGATTGAGGATTTCCTAGAAGCAAGGATAAAATAACATTTTGTGTGACCACCCTAACAAAATGAGAGCTGAAAATGTGGTATTTTGTTCACTAAAATAAGTTTAATCTTAACATATCCAAAAACTCGCTCACTCTGCTGTTATTTAATAGATTAAATGCACTAGAATTTTATTGAATAGTACGTGGGGATATGTTTTTAATTAATATATTCATATTAATCAAGGATTTATTGACTTTTAATGCACCTTATTTCGAAATGTACAGAAATACGTGCTTTCAAATGTCCTTTAGTTAAGATTATTTCATTTATTCACTATACTATTTATTACTAATGTCTCATTTCAGTTTTAGTTTGGCTCTAGTTTTGTATTTATTCCAGTTTATATGAAACTGTTCATGTAGCATGGATTAAAATTCATACAGAGTAAATACTTTTCACTGAACGTTAAAAATAAGTTTGAGAAAGTTGTCGGGAGCGCGGTGGTGGTGACATTGTAGGCAAGCGACCGTGGTGCTGTAGTTCGTTTTCTAGCCTAAGTTTAGCTTTTTAGTTCTGGCACTTTTATTTAGGCTTCAAAATTCATCAAAGTTATATTATTTTGTGAAGATTATCTTGATGGACAAAACATGTAAGTTTCATGAACTATGGTTGAACACGGAGCTTATTTTTTTGCGATAATCCAAAAGCCTATGGAAAAATCATATTGGCTTTTTGTCGAGGAACCAGTTTCATGCTAACAGCCGATCCACCTACAGAGTGACGTCGGGGGGGAGAAAATCGGCCAAAAAAACGGCATCATATATTGGCCATCAGCTGCCCTGATTTCTAAATTTCGGCATCGGCCAGAGAAAAACCCATATCGGTCGACATCTAATATTTTTACAACTAATCATTGAACGCCAATAATAATTACTAAGAACTGAGCAGCAAATCAGCATATTATATTGATTTCTGAAGGATCATGTGACACTGAAGACTGGAGTAATGATGCTGATAATTCAGCTTTGACCACAGGAAGAAATTACATTTTAAAACATCCAAACAGAAGACAGTTTGTTTAAATTGTAATGCATGTATGTATATGTATAGGCACTTAGGCAGTGGTGAAGAGACTGGAATGATGTGTTTTGAACTGTGTTAAATCACAAATTACAGTGCTGCTGTTATGATTGTGTGTGTTCAGAACAGACAGCCGGAGCTGGGTGTAAACTCCATTATGAAGCTTTTGGAGGTGGTAGATAATTATATTCCTTTGCCAAGGAGAGATCTGGATAAACCATTCCTGCTGCCCGTAGAGGGAGTCTATTCTATTCCAGGTGTGTTTTCTTCTCGAGGTAGTGCAGATGTGGTATTTGTGTGAAAAGTTGTGCTTTTTTGCTTCACCTCTGAAATGAATAAATTTAAGGTTTAACTGAATTTAGGTTTAAATTTAAAGTTTAACTGTGTGAATCCTGTGTGCAGGTCGTGGTACTGTGGTCACTGGCACACTAGAGCGAGGAACGATCAAGAAAGGAGATGAATGTGAATTTCTCGGACACAGTCGTTGCTCTAAGTCTGTCATCACTGGTGAGAAAATATTTCCTGCTCAATGCATAAACATGCAAGTCATCTTAACAGGCAGTACTTTAGTGTGCAAAATATGGTTAATGCATTTGCTATGGATCTTACATTGAACATCACTGATGTCTTATTGTGTTGTGATAAGAAAACAAATCACCCTTTGGTATTTGAATATTGGAGAATTTTATTTTCAATATTAACATATTTAAAACTGAAAGCATGAAATTGCATTTATTAACCACTATTATGGCAAGCCAACTGGAAACACAGTTGTTGTTTTTTTGTATTATGAATTTTATCTTTGGTGTTTAAAACTATTAAAATATATATTAATAACTATTAGATTAATGTGTTTAAACTAAAATAATAAAATAAAACTATTAGGTGAAAAGTTTAGAAATGTTTCCTTGGCAGCTAACTGAAATAAAATAACGATGTTCTAAAACTGAAATAAAAAATAATTCAAAGCTGAATAGAAATATTTAACAACAACAACAACAAAAAAACTAATAAAAATGACAAGCACAAATTATTAAAACTTAAACTTAAACTAAACTTAAAATGAAAACTGAATATATAAAAGTACTAAAATTATAAAAAAATATATAAATAATACTAAAACAACAAAAATTATTATGTTTAAAATAAACTTAAGTTTAAATAAGTACTAAAATTGCTAAAGCAAAAAAATACACAAAAAAAATCTAATAAACCACAACAATAAAATGACTAAAATTAAAACTGAAAATATGAAGGTAAAAGCTAATTCAATATAAAGCTGAATCATAATTCAATATGATTCAGCTTTACACAGAAATTCAACTGTCGCTCTGATTTTCTGTGTTTCTTGCTCGTTCCCTCAGGTATCGAGATGTTCCATCAGTCTCTAGAACGGGCGGAGGCGGGCGATAACATGGGCGCTCTGGTTCGCGGTCTGAAGAGGGAGGATGTCAGGAGAGGCATGGTGATGTGCAAACCAGGATCCATCCAGCCACACCAGAAGATCAAAGCTCAGGTGGGTGAATTTTAAAACAATAAACATCAGTTCAGCAGCTCTGTCCTACTTCACAAACCAATCAATCATTTAAACTCTTCGTCTACAGGTCTACGTCCTGAGCAAAGAGGAGGGCGGCAGACACAAGCCGTTCTGCACAAACTTCATGCCGATCATGTTCTCTCACACCTGGGACATGGCTTGTATAGTAGAGCTGCTTCCGGGGAAGGTACGTTTTAACTGTGCAAATACTGAATATCAGCACCAGAAATGTTTACTCTAAATTTGTTGCTCTCTCCGTCTCTTGTCTTCATAGGAGATGGTGATGCCGGGAGAGGACGCGTCTCTGATCCTGGCCCTCAGGCAGCCCATGGCTCTTGACAAAGGCCAAAGGTTCACGCTCAGAGACGGCAACCAGACCATCGGCACGGGCCTGGTCACAGAAATCATCCCCATGACAGAGGACGACAAATACAACTGGGGCTGAGAAAGACGGCAAGAAAAGAGGAAACTCTTTGAGACTCTGGTGTCCGAAGCCTTTTTGGACTGAAGTTCTAGAAATGTCACTCTAGAATTGAATTGCGGCCCTGTTTATATTGCAAAATTAAATCTGTTTGCTAAGGAGGGTGTCTTTGTCCTGATTGCTGATGTCTTTGTGAACCCTTAAAAGATGTGTCCACCAATTTTCTACATGAAGAAGCAAGTAAAGTATCACTCAGATTAGAAATGTGGAATAATTTGTGTCCATTTTAGCACATCGAAACATGCTCTGCTTTCATTATCCTCTGTCTCATCTGAGCTGTCAATTATTCACAAAGAGAAAAACAGTGCATTTGAGGAAAGTTTCCAAATTTAAACTACTTGGCTTGTCATTCCATGCCGCTCATCTACAGACACACATTGGGCTCTTTTGCTGTCTGTTTTCTGGTCATCTGTCTAAAAAATGGAATAAAATTAATTGAATAGATCTGTAGACTCCGATTTGTGTCTGTTTTGCATTTAACCACTTTTCAACAATAAAAAATGTAACAGGCAGAAAAGTGTACAGTGATAAATGTACGTTGCAAATAGATTATTATATATTTTTAAGGTGGTGTCAAACATTGTAACACTGAGAAGCCAATTTTTTAAGTAATTGCTTTAAAGTGTGATGTTTAAATCAAAACATTTGAATATTATGGTGAATGATTGTGTGTAAAAAGATAAAATTCTGAAAGAGCTAGGTCTGTTCTGAATCTGTTTGAATTGCTTTTCGACAGTAAACTCATTCAACAGGTCTTTATTGTGACATTTACTTTAATATTATTACAACAATAAACAGGAAGTTCTTGACAATTGCAACCCAGATGGTGAATTTCACAAAGAAACGTCATGATCATAATATTAAAATGGAGACTTCAAACAAGCAAAATTGCATTAAAAAAAATTACTACTGTGATGTAATTTGATATTTTACTATTCAAATAATTGCATTATGTAGAAATAATACATTTAAATAATGAATTTAAATGTTGAAGTAAGATACGACAAGGACATTTCTTGACATTTTTGTGATATTTATCAGTTTATATCTAAATACAATATAATTTTTTTGGAATAGCCTAAATATTTTTCTCCACCCAGATCGCACCAGCTAAAAGCAGTTTGAACAGAACATCTTAAAAGCAACAGTAGGTAGATTTGTGTATTTTTGCGACTTTGGAGCCCCCCATAGTTAATTAAGTGGAATTCAATGTTGCAAAAATACCACTGTCGTAATTACAGACGTGCATACTATACACCCTATCTGCCCTAAATAGTATTGAAGATTACTACTATCACATAGAATTTAGGATGGACAGTATGCACATTGGGACGCAGGTCTGGCTGAACACATTTGCTGCTGCCGTAAAGCAGTCCGCCGGTTTCGCGGAAATTCGTACCCGCTCACCAAACTTACAAACACCCAGAACAGACGCTTCAGGGAGCCAAAGGAAAGAAAAAGAAGGTTGAAGGATGTTGATGCGGATATTTCAAGGTAAAATAAATAAAAAATGTGCTAGACGAAATTAGCAACCTTTTAAAATCAATCAATCAAATCTGCCATGCGACATTTCGAGTGAAACTCAGGATTTGATTGGATAGTGAAACGTGGAACGTGTCAATGTTCCTGAATTGTGCCCTAAATAACCATGAAGCAAGTACATAGTCCATTTTGATTTCAAGTTCAAGGTTGTTTTTGATGTAGCCTATACAATTATATAGCTATTATCCAGTAGCTGCTCTCAAAGGTTTACATTTTAAAAATAAACTCTCAGTTTCTCTCTTTTAATTGCAATTTGACTGCAGTTGTCCATTTCTCTGCATCTCTTTCATTCACACTGTCTTCCTCCATCCATCTCTGTCTGGAACTAGACTGGGATTCCATTCATCTGCTCATATGAATCTGAAACAAGCGTTTACACACACACTTAATCACATGTAAAGAGACACGCATGTCTTCAACACATAAACACACACTCACCATCCTCCGTGGTGTCCTGGGCTGCTGTGAAGTCTGTGTTGTTGTATACACAGTCTGGCCCGGTCATCATTTCATACGACTCTGGAAGGAAAGAAAATGACAGTTCTTACAGTATTTCATACCGTACATGTGCATATAAACACACAGTGACATATTTACCAGTGTCTGTGTGTTCCAGAGCGAGATCGTGTTTTCCATCTTCATCGGGATTGATGTAGTCTATGGCATATTTAAGAGAGGCATTCATTTGTCTAATATATATTAAAGTTAATAGAATATCAGATCCATGTGTTTGATCTCTCACCCTCGTCTTCAGTGGCGTGTCGCAGTTTCTGTGTCTGTTTGCGAGGTTGAGCATATAAACACTCCTCCATGTTCTCATACGACTCTCCATCTGGAATATTTGATATTATATATTATATTATATTGATATTAAATATCAGATCAGACCCCAAATACAACTTGGGCTATGACCCTTCCTACAGGACTCCAGTCCAAACTACATTAAGAACTTTGTCTATTGAGGAGCTTTAATAAGCAGTCAAAGCTTTGGAATATATAGTGATAATGTTTATTAATTAGGACAAAATAATTTCAATTAAATAAATAAATATGCCTTGAACAGTTTCAGACCATTTTCTGTCCTCCTTAGCTGTAAAATGCTGGGTTATTATAGTTAAATAAAATTAAAATTATTGAAAAGTTTTTTGTTAACTGAAATAAATCTGATACATAAAATAAAATATAAATATTAGATTAAAACCTGAACTAGAAAAAAAAGTATTTGAAGAATGACTTTGAAGCAGTAAAGAAAGTAAAAAATAAATTAAACCTATAGTAATATTTAAAAAATTATAATAAAAAGGCCAAAATCACAAAACAAAACTACTAAAAAAATCTGAATTAAAATTATAATAGTATACAAATAATACTACAATAACCTGGGTCTATACTGGCCTTCTGCAATTTCTGTAGCTTGCACTTGCAACAACAAGCCCTATTTTATTAATAACTTAAGTAAAATAAAGTTGTTAATTCCTCACCACTCACCAGTATCTGTCAAATTGCTAGGCAGTTGTAGGGTGTTGTGATGTTCCTGTGGCCCCGCCACTACCTCTTCCCCAATTGCATCCGGGTTAAGATAATCTAAAACCAACAACCATTTAATTGCACAGTAAAACCACTCACATAATTACTGCTGATCAGGATATACCTTCATCTGCAGAAACATAGTATGTGACTTTGTCTTGATTGCTGTAGATAGCTGCTTCTACATTCTCATATGACTGCGTCTCATCTGTCGAAACAAACAACAACAAAATAGTGACTGTGCTTTTTAGGGTTTATTTTTATGGTATGTCAATCATCTTTTTCATAGAGATATTATGTTAAAACTATGATTTGATATTTGAACACTGTAGTATTTTACCCTTCTTGTTGTTTTCAGCGCTCTCCATATACCTCTGAGTACCGCTCTCAATGTACCTGTGACAAAACACACATTCAAAAACATGAAATAACCATCTTCTTAAATTGTAAGTTTCCAGGACAAAAAATGAAGGGCATGGCTTGATTTAATAGTAATAGTAAAAGTTCACCAAAAATTTAAAATAAGATTAAGAATACTCACCCTCAGGCCATCCAAGATGTAGATGAGTTTCTTTGTTCATGGGAACAGATTTGGAGAAATTTAGCATCACATCACTTGCTCACGAGTGGATCCTCTGCAGTGAATGGGTGCCGTCAGAATGAGAGTCCAAACAGCTGATAAAAACATCACAATAATACACACCACTCCAGTCCATCAATTAATGTATTGAGAAGCCAAAAGCTACGTGTTTGTAAGAAACAAATCCATCAAGTTGTTTTTAACTTTAAACCTTTGCTTGCTAAAATACGAGGCCTCTATCCATGATATTGATTTCTCCAGTGAAAAAATTGCCTTGTCTGATTTAGGAGAGAAATATGCAATATACAGGTGCATCTCAATAAATTAGAATGTCGTGGAAAAGTTCATTTATTTCAGTAATTCAACTCAAATTGTGAAACTCGTGTATTAAATAAATTCAATGCACACAGACTGAAGTAGTTTAAGTCTTTATGATTTAGGCTCACATTTAACAAAAACCCACCAATTCACTCTCAATAAATTAGAATACTTCATAAGACCAATAAAAAAAAAAACATTTTTAGTGAATTGCTGGCCTTATGTTCATTTACTGTATATGTACTCAATACTTGGTAGGGGCTCATTTTGCTTTAATTACTGCCTCAATTCAGCGTGGCATGGAGGTGATCAGTTTGTGGCACTGCTGAGGTGGTATGGAAGCCCAGGTTTCTTTGACAGTGGCCTTCAGCTCATCTGCATTGTTGGGTCTGGTGTCTCTCATCTTCCTCTTGACAATACTCCATAGATTCTCTATGGGGTTCAGGTCAGGCGAGTTTGCTGGCCAATCAAGCACAGTAACACCATGGTCATGGAACCAGCTTTTGGTACCTTTGGCAGTGTGGGCAGGTGCCAAATCCTGCTGGAAAATGAAATCAGCATCTCCATAAAGCTTATCAGCAGAAGGAAGCATGAAGTGCTCTAAAATTTCCTGGTAGATGGCTGCGTTGACTGTGGACTTCAGAAAACACAGTGGACCAACACCAGCAGATGACATGGCAGCCCAAATCATCACTGACTGTGGAAACTTCACACTGGACTTCAAGCAACATGGATTCTGTGCCTCTCCACTCTTCCTCCAGACTCTGGGACCTTGATTTCCAAATGAAATGCAAAATTTACTTTCATCTGAAAAGAGGACTTTGGACCACTGAGCAACAGTCCAGTTCTTTTTCTCCACAGCCCAGGTAAGACGCTTCTGACGTTGTCTCTGGTTCAGAAGTGGCTTGGTAGCCTTTTCCTGAAGACGTCTGAGCGTGGTGACTCTTGATGCACTGACTCCAGCTTCAGTTCACTCCTTGTGAAGCTCTCACAAGTGTCTGAATCAGCTTTGCTTGACTGTATTCTCAAGCTTGCGGTCATCCCTGTTGCTTGTGCACCTTTTCCTACCCAAATTCTTCCTTCCAGTCAACTTTGCATTTAATATGCTTTGATACAGCACTCTGTAAACAGCCACACCTTTCAGTAATGACCTTCTGTGACTTACCCTCTTTGTGGAGGGCGTCAATGTTCGTCTTCTGGATCATTGCCAAGTCAGCAGTCTTCTCCATTATTGTGGTTTCAAAGAACAAGAGATACCAGAATTTATACTGTATGGATGGTCATTAATTGAAACTCAAATGTAAATATTCTAATATTTTGAGATACTGATTTTTTACTTTCATGAGCTGTAAGCTCTAATCATCAAAATTAAAACAAAAAAAACTTTTGAAATGTTTTACTTTACATGTAATGAAACTAAAATATATGAAAGTTTCACTTTTTGAAATAAGATACGAGAAAAAAATTGAACTTTTTCACGACATTCTAATTTATTGAGATGCACCTGTATATGCAGATCAAGATACTGTTTACAAGTGAAAACAGTCCAAAACAGTTCTAAACAAATATGTTTGTGCATTTTGATGCAATAGGACAACAGCAGATGGACTTTTTCAATGGAGGATGAGTTATTATGGATTATGGACTCAGGTTTTGGCCAGAAGCGATGGCTTTAAGTTAAAAACAATTTAATGATGGATTTGTTTCTTACAAACATGCAGCTTTTTCATTTCATAAAACATTAACTGATGGACTGGAGCGTTGTGGATTACTTGTGGATTTTTGTGATGTTTTTATCAGCTGTTTGGACTCATTCTGACGGCACCCATTCACTGCAGAGGATCCATTGGTGAGTGATAAAATGCTAAATTTCTCCAAATCTCTCTCAGTGAAGAAACAAACTCATCTACATCTTGGATGGCCTGAGGGTGAGTACATTTTCAACCAATTTCATAAAAATGTATTACGTTATTTCTGATAAAAGTGTATATTTTAGCAAACATTTACCCATTTTACAGAAAGAGACAGAAAAAGAAAAAGGTATTGGAAAACTTAAATGCATCACCCAAAGTCGGTGTACGTGGCAATGTGTCCATTTGTGTTTGTCCTCTGCTTTGTGGTCACTGCAAGAAAAATGTGTTTGTTTAGATCATCAATCTAATTTAATCAGTCAGCATTAAGTCTGTGTGAGTATTTCTCTGTGTCAGTGTGTGTATGTGTTTGGGTGTGTTTACACTAACTGTTCCTGCGGCGTTGTGTTTTGCAGATGTACGTGAACAGAACAATCCCAATCAGAAAGGCTGATGCAGGAACTGTGTAGAGTAACCAATCAGGTCGAGATGCTAAATGCAAAACACACAGATAAATGAATAAGTGAATCAGCATTTGATTTATAATGACTGCTACACACAAACATACCTGTGTTATCTGAGGGGTTTTTGACTGCTCTGAGATCAGGTTTGCTGTGGGACACGTTATCAAACGTGGTTGTGATCACTTCTGTGTAGCCTGTGGACATGTATGAATGGTCTTTCTTTAGAGTTGAAAGTTAATTTCATCATGCTGGTTTATATAAATATATACATGGGATATAATCAGACACCAGGTACACATTACAGAACAAAATTTAACACACTGTAGAAATGATTTTTCAAAGTTGTAAATAAAATAAAGATTATTTTTTACAAGAAAGTACTATTTCAGTCTTTCTACTTCAAACTATGTCATGTTTAATCAAATCTTGTAATTTCTTTCTAACTATTTATGAAATTTACTAGCAATTTCTGAGTGAAAATTGTTTCAAATTAAATCCATTTTTTCAGTGTACTATCTGAATCAGTTAATTAAAGTGTAATTGATTGCTCCAAGAAAAACAAGAAATTAATATTAGAAACAATTCTCAGAAGCATCAGATCACTATCACTATTAGATCAAACTCTGTTTAACCCTCAAGCATCCTTCGTATAGCAGCACTTATTTGTCCTTCGTGGCACAAAGGTCTCAGCTGTGATCCCAATTTTGTTTTTAAATAAATGTCATATCACTGTCTTCGATAAGATAAAAACTATCAATTTATGCAATTTTTTGTTACTTATTTACCTCTAAAAGTACCATATTTTATGTAAAATATGCTTATTTTATGTTATATTTAATTATAATATAAATAATATTATTTTTAGTATTTCCCATTCATTTCCTGAATGACAAATTAAGGATTTTTTTTGTTTTTTTTAACCACTTAACTTTATTGAATCGAGTCCTCTTTGTGTGTGTGTGTGTGTGTGTGTGTGTGCGTGCGTGCGTGCATGCGTGCGCGTGTTCAGGTGGCAAACTTACGAAAAGTAGCCAAGTCTTGAACCGCTCAGATTAAAGAAACTATATTTTTTTAAAACAAAAACAAAATGATTTTGTCCAAATTTGTCCCGAATGACAATTGAGGGTTAAAAAAAAAAAAAAAAAAAATCAGTTGCTGTTCAGATTGGCTTTTGGATTTTAAGTCATTTCAACTTAAATTGCTTTTTAAAAAATCGAGTTGAGTTGAATCTTGTATAACTTAAGAAAGGAAGGTGAAATTGGTTAAATGATTTTGATTAACGTAAAGTAATGAAAAAAAAGCAAAAGTTGCCTTGACTAATTTTTTTAGAGTGGTGTGTTAATTCTGTGATTTTAACATTTGAATCAAAATAATTGAATTAAAACAAACAGATTTAATCTCTTCTTTAGATTTAAACCTTGTTCTGTATCATTGTCAGTCCTCTGTTGTGTGTGTCATGTGTTCCCGCCTCTTGTGTCCATATTTGGTTTGTTTCCTGTCCTTGTTTCATGTCATTATGAGTTAATTCGTGTCCAGCTGTGTGTATGTGATTATGTGTTAATTACCCTGTGTATTTAGTTCCTGTCTTTTGAGTTTGATTTCGTCTGGTCTACTTGTTACTTCCCGGTGTATCCTGTCTGTCTGTCTGTCTGTCTGTCTGTCTGTCTGTCTGTCTGTCTGTCTGTCTGTCTGTCTGTCTGTCTGTCTGTCTCTGCCTTGCCTTGTCCACATTAAAGACTATTATTTGAGTTTAAGTCCTCGTCTGCGTGTTCCTGTATCCTCCCTCGTGTGTGCACCGTGACAATCATTAGTGAAATCACAAGGAAGAAACACTCTACTGAAAAGAATGTAATGACTTTTGTGGATTTGTCACTTTGGTTTGACAAATTTATTTTGAAAAAAAGCATCATCTTCTAGATGTGCTTCATGTGACACCCTCACACTTTCAGTCTTACTCTGTTTCTTTTCATACACGCTCACAGACAGATCCCAGGAGAGGGACTGCGTGTAGTTTTCTCAGCAGCTGCCACACGTTTCCTCTCTTTAACACACTGCACTGACCAGAAACAAACTTTTGCAACTGTATTTTCTCTGAAGTGATGGTTACAACTGCTGACACTCAACCATCAAACATGTACCCAAACTATCCAGCACCAGAAATATAGATATTTTAGTTTAATTTTTAACTTTAATTAACAGTGTTGAAAAATTGCATGGCAATTAGTACAGACCAAAAACAACATGCAATGCATTCAATTCAGTGTATTCCATATTTAAATAAGTTGAAATATTTAAACATCTACACACATCCGCAATTACAAAAACCATTGCTTCAGTTCACACAATCTGTATATTATATGCATAACTATAGGTCTGTATGAACTACTGTAACAGACACCCCTTTTTCTCTTTTCAAGTATTATATTAACTGTTGTCCTGATAAACATCAGCACTTGACTAACTCCTCTGTCTTTACCTTCAGTGATGGCCTCACCTGTTGTGTTCATCCTGAAGCAGCCGAAAGAAAACCTTGATGTACACTACACGCAAAGATGGGCAAACCTGAAGTGACAGTAAAAGAGAGGAGGAGAGAGACAGATGTGGCGGAAGAGACGGAAGGAAGGAGTAACAGAGAAAAACATCAAATGTACAAAAGGAGAAGTGAGAACGTAAATATGTTGTAAACAATCCTCACATGTACATAACTGTTTTCACAAACTTTCACGTAACTTATATGCTTAGCATTTTAATGCAAATAGTAATTAAATTAAGTATCATAGTGCTGTCAAATTGATTAACGATTAATCGCTTCCAAAATAAAAGTTTGTTTACATATATGTGTGTGTACTGTGTATGTTTAAATACATTACACACACATACATGCATATATTTAAGAAATGTATTAAATATATACTTAACTTATATAAATTATATAAATATATACTGTATATACTACTTAAAATGTGTTGCAAATAAGATTTAAGTAAATCCTACAAGTAATTTTTTTTCAGTGTACATGTAAATTTTTCTTATAATATAAATATTTCTTAAAAAATAAGTATACTACACACACATGTAAACATGTGTATATATTGGATTTGATTAATCACGATTAATCGATCTGACAGCACCTATATATATATGTGTGTGTGTGTGTTTGTGTAGCCTATATATATATATATACATATATAGCCTGCTAGCAATACCAATTCAAATGCTCAACTTAGTGAAGTCATCTGTATTTTTATTGTCTTTTTCTTTCTTCTTCATGCTTCACACAACAATATCATTTAAAACATAGCCAAAGAACACACAATCACAGATGTGTCTTTCCATTAGTAAAGTCCACTGTTCCCCTTCTCAAAGTTAAACGGGTGGGTGACAAGAAATGTCATCCCCAGATGTAAAGAGATGGCTCTGCGTCGCTATAAGCACGCGCAGCCGCACTCTGAGATCACCGGGTAGCGCGCGCGGATCCACGAGCAGCGCCTGAGCGCGCGCGAGCCCTGCTGGCAGCGCCACCGGAGGAGCGTGACGCTCACGGACCACACCGGCTTACAAAACATGCCCTCCGGTAAAGAGCACGAGCGTTCGGCCGAGCACTGCCCCTCTTTGACGTATCGCGGCCAGAAACGCACGCCCAGATCTTTCCACACCGACAGCACCGGGCACCGGGTGTACGACCACAGCCACCGGCGCACCCTGCGCTCCGTTTTCGCCGCCGCTCTGAGACCGGTGAAATCCAGCTGCTGGAACTCGCGGGGAATAGCTCCGGCGAGACTCATGTTGTCCTCTCGCGTGATTTCGGACCCGTTACCGGGAGTCGGTGGACCGACCGACGAGAAGACTGGGTCAAAGCTGCTGCCGAGTTTCCTCCGCAGCAACCGAGGGGCTAAATCCTTCTCTCCCGGTTCCAGCGCCGGGTCGGGGTCCTCGTGCAGGTCCGGTACCGGCAGGTGGTCGCTAGGCGACGGGCGCACGCGCAGCTGAAGCTGAGCGAGCGCGAGGTGAACGGTAACGGACACGCAGAGCACGAGCGCAGGAGACGCCTTCATTTCCAGTCAAGTCGAGAAAAGTTAATCAAAACTCCGATTTACTCAAGAAAATATAGGTAAAGTTTGAGACAGAAAACTTGTTTTGAATCGCAGTTCTTGTTACAAAATGCTTGAGGAACAAATCGTCCAAAACAGTAAGATCGACGCTCCCTAAACCCCACAAACTACATTTCACTGACAGGTGATTGACTGATTAACTCGAGGTTTTAATGTGAGGCACTGTGTGCTGCTGTGCTAACTGAAGCCGGTCTGCCGGTGAGCGGAGGTTTTCTCTGGAGACGCGTCACGAGCGTCGCCCCGCGGGTTTCAGCTCGACGCGTGTCACGGACACCCCTCAACACAGAAACAATCAACCTAAACTGCTAAACATTGTCTTTATAGTATTATCTACGGTTCTCTCTCTCAAAATCAAATAAAAAGGCTTTATTGGCATGACTTAAAAAATACAATAGTGCCAAGAAATATATGAGGAGAAATACAGTAGTCACCATTTGAAGTGGATCAAAACCTTTCATCAAAGCTGTCCTAAAACCTAAAGCCTTTGATTAACTTTTTTGATCCACTTCAAATGACTTGACTACTGTACAGTAATAACAATGAAAAGATCTTAACAATTAAGTTCTCTTACAGTGAAAAAGTAGATAGTTGGACATTTATGTAATTTTACAGTAACACCATTAAATGTACAGTTTTTTGGGAGTCTAAAAGAAAAAATAATTTGATAAATTACAAAGAAAAGCATTAATTGACATTTCCAGAGTGCTTTTTGTTTTCATTGAAATAACTACGTTATCAGTTATGTACATTAGGGTTTTATCTGAAATCTTATGTTGTGTTTTAATATCATGTGTGTAATGAAACTCAGCTGTATTCTGTGGGATTCTCAGCTTACTGTATTCACACAGAATAGCTTTACAAGATGTAAATTCTTGTAACAAATAGTAAATTACACAGATTTCCAGGCTCAATGAATCACATTTATAGTTTGCTGTTGATGTTAAACGGGACTGGTTTTCAAACACCTTCCATTCCCTGTAGTATCTGGACCCTAAGACACTAAAGGTTTGGATGTAGACCGTCTACGTGACAGTGTACGGATACACAGCCGTCAAGTTGACACTTCATCACACATTGAATGAATGACGCATTTTATCACTTTAAATTAATCAATTAGCTCACTTCTCAACCTCTGACCTATAACGAGCACTGAGTTTATGCCTTGAGGATCTACGTCACTGACACCCCCTTAAAACATCCACTCACACACACAGTAAACACACACACAAACACACACACCTCACCCACGCGGCTTAATACATCTAATCATCAGGTCAAGCATGCTGGAGCGGCCTTCAGTGAGGTGATGCTTGAGCTCCTAGACAGACCAAAACAACACACATGCAGAAATATATATCAATACAAATATACATGCAAAAGCCCATTAACAATATGAGGTCATTAGCCTTTTTATGATATAGGACATATATCATGATAATTCCTTTACTCTCAAAATTCATTTGGTTTTAGAGGATAATAGTTATTTAGGATATTATTTGAAATGCACTCTTTAGAAAAGATTATTAAATCATTCATTCATTAATAAACTTTTAATAATGCACTTATAATTTAACCATTTTTTTTTTATTATTCAGTGATTTCATAGAAAAAAAATCATTTTTGATTCGAACCTTTCAGTGAACAGTTCTTAAAATAACCTTTTTTTCCTCATTTTTTCACTATAAAGAACATTTTCTGCAGTTAAAAGATTCCATGGATGTTAAACGTTCTTCGGAACCATCAATGCAAATAAAGGGAAATGTGATAAATTTGTTGTTGTTTTTAATGTTCTTTATTGCCTTATAATGATGCCTTCTAAAAGTACAGTAGTTGTCATTAATATATCTGTATTTTCCTATTTGTTTTATTAATATACAGACAGGTTTAGTATTAACTGAACTGTTTAATAAATTAAATGAAACAATTGAAATTAATTACATTTATTTAATTGAATAATTAATTAAAATAATAACTAATAACAATATTTATTGTAATAGTAATAATATTTAATAATTTAATAGCTAATACTTTCGTAGTACATTTCATTAATTAAATGATAGTATTGTTTAATACATTTATAATAATTTTATACTATGCTTTATATTTGTATTATTCCTTTTTACATTATGATATTTTTGTTCTCTGTTTTTTCTTTTAATTTTAACCCTTGATTAATTTCAATAATAACATTTATCAAATGGAAAATGTATTTCGTTTAAACGAACTACCTGCTTGAGCAAACAAACTTCAGCAACACAACAACTGCAGCATAACCTCAGATACTCTGATGTGTTGTTTTAGTAATGAAGAGAGTCTGTTTGCTCTGTTGTTCTTAATGTGTGATGTTGTGAATGTGAGAGGCCAGCTGTCTGACACAGGTTAGAGGTTACGGCGCGTGTTTGGCCCTGCAGGGCTGTTCTCAACAGTATGACGCAGGTGTGAGGGGTTTGTGTCTGACGGTAAAGCCAGCAGCTCACATCTGTCCTTTGATATAATGTGCACCGAAAACACTGTGTAGCCTCACCGCACACAGAGCGGCTGAGATAAAGTAACCTGTGCTTGACATTATTAGTGTCAGTGGCTTACAGATACACACAAGTGAATGAACGGCACTCTGTTGTCATTTTGGATAAGTTTCCATACTACATTTGACTTGCTTTGATTTTGTGTGTTATTGTTTACATTTGTGTATAGACAAATCCTTTTCAGAAAAGTTACAAAATCTGTGTTCTACTTGTGTTGACCACCCATTGACCTGTAGTGGGAGATGGGGTAAGTTGTCACACAAAGAACCTGCTCATTGACACTGTTTTGAAAAGAATAATTTTTTTGAAAATATAAAATACAAGTAAACATGCCACTTTCTACAACATCTGAATTTATTCATGGGATTTTTCGCTAAATTAAAAACAGTAAAGTAACTATATATAACTGTGTGTGTGTGTGTGTGTTAGTGCTGTCAAGCGATTAATCGCATCCAAAATAAAAGTTTTTGTTTACATAATATACTGTGTATATTAATTATATAAATACAAACACATGCATGTATATATTTAAGAATAATATATTATGAATATAAATAAAATTATGTAAATGTATATGCATGTAAATATCTTCAAAATATATAGTGTATGTGTGTGTATTTATATATACATAATAAATAAACACAGTACACACACATATACTGTGTGAACAAAAAATAAAATCACAGTTAATTGTTTATATATATATATGATTATATATGAAACAAATATATGACAATATATTGCAATTAATTAATTCATGTTTTTAATGGATTTATACAATTACAAATACAGCCAGGGGGTACATTAGGATAAACAACAATACTTTAATAATAATAATAATAATATCAAAGGATATTATTAAAAACAAAATGTTTACAAGTCATAAATTTACAGCGTTTGTATTTTTTAGATGTTTTTGAGCTTCTGTCTTCAAAATTAAAATTTAATGATATATTCATAATCATTTGTGTCTGAGGTTTTTTGATGTTTTTAGGTCAAACTACGACTTCCTAGCGAACACAAGCGAGCGGAGCATCAGAGTAAAAGTATGTGAATTAACGGTAAGTGCGTTTTTAAAACTACAGCCGGTGATCACGTCCCTGTCATGATCCGGGATCTGTAAGATGAGTGAATGAAGAGTTTGATCCGCACTTCCGGTGTTTTTGTTTACCTTCTCTATAAGAGCTTGGAAAAAGTAATAATAAATAACAAAAATATTAATAAACATGCTGGTTGTTTGTTTACAGAGAAATCCAAATTAAACGATAAAATTCAAAAGGGCAATGATTGTTAGGTCATTGTATTTAATGGATGTCAAGTCAGTTTATTTGTATCCGAAAAAGTGTGCACATTATTGACTAATGTGTGTGCGAATATTTCCTTCAGAAAGTGTGCTTTTTAATAATATTTTATGGAAGCTTTCTGGCTCACGCTGCATTCATTACATTACGGGGTTTTCTTATGGAAGTATTTTCTGTGTGTGTGTGTGTGTGTGTGTGTGTGTGTTGAAGATGTCCAGTGGATAAAATCAAACCAAGATGATCCACTAGCAAGACCTGATAGTTCTGGTTTCTCTTCACAGGGTGTTTTTAAGTGTCGGGTGGGATTTCGGGAGAGATGCCGTCTAATAAGAGTGTCTCAGATGCCCCGATCACACAGTTTGTGAACTGCAGGATACTGAAGGATCACAAGCTGCAATGGTAACATGATGACACACCTCTGATTTCTTTACAATATTATATTACAATTTTCTTAATGTAAGAAGTTTGTTGCAAACAGTACAGATTAACATGCATTCTCACATATTAGACTGCCCTTTACAGTCAGTATAAAATATAAATGTTAAATGCTAATGACTTGGTGTAATTATTTGTTCCATATAAAAAGCTGGTTAAAACATTAAGAGCTGCAATTGACTCCAGATGAAATCTGCACATTATCTACAGTGATTTTGAAAGGAAATCTTTGTGTTTGTAGTGAAGACCTGTGGGTTCGTGAGGGCAAGATTTTGAACCCGGAGAAGCTGTTCTTCGATGAGGAGGGTTTTGCGGATCACAAAGTTGACTGCGAGAATAAAATCATTGCACCTGGATTCATAGATGTACAGATAAATGGTAAACAAGGCAAGCATAAGACTAATATAGAAGTACACAGCAGGTTGACATTGTTACATTCACCAGTTTATGTAGAAGTCTCTGTGTTCTTACTGATATCTTGTAATGCTAAGCTCCTCCCCTCTTCTCACTCATAGGTGGATATGGCATCGACTTCTCTCAGGCCAGCAGTGACATCAGAGGAGGCGTGGCTCTGGTGGCCAAAAAGATTCTAGAACAGGGTGTCACTTCCTTCTGCCCGACCCTCGTCACGTCTCCACCAGACATTTACCATAAGGTACAATCCATACACCAATAACCACTCTTCATTAGTCTCTTGAATGCTCAACCGCACACACAAATACATCTCTGCTCTTTTTCCTTGAGATTTTAGAGTATCTGAGACTGTATCTAGGAATAAAATGTGTTGGAATAATTATGTTTTTGTGCTCTTATGCTTACCAAGACTGCATTAATTTGATCAAAAATACAGTAAAAATAGCAATATTATGACCAAGTCTGCATTTATTTGATCAGAAATACAGTAAAAACAGTAATAGTTTTGGTCAAAGCTGCGTTATTTGATCTGAAATACAGTAAAAATAGTAATATTATGATGAAGGCTGCATTTATTTGATCTAAAATACAGTAAAAGCAGTAATATTGTGGCCAAGGCTGTGTTATTTGATCAGAAATACGGAAAAAAGTAGTAATACTATGACCAAGGATGCATTATTTGATCAGAAATACAGTAAAAATAGTAATATTGTGGCCAAGGCTGCGTTATTTGATCAGAAATACAGTAAAAACAGTAATAGTTTTGGTCAAAGCTGCGTTATTTGATCAGAAATACAGTAAAAATAGTAATATTGTGGCCAAGGCTGCATTATTTGATCAGAAATACAGTAAAAAAATAGTAATATTATGACGAAGGCTGCATTTATTTGATCAGAAATATAGTAAAATAGTAATAGTTTTGGTCAAAGCTGCGTTATTTTATCTGAAATACATTAAAAATTAGAGGTCGACCGATAGTGGATTTTACCGATACCGATAGCTAGGTTGGACCACACTGGCCGATACCGATTAATCAACCGATAGTTTTTAAAATAGATACTGAATGAAAACTAAATAGAGCTTTACTATTTAAAAAACAAACAGTAACAGTACTGAACTATACTTTATAAATGAATAAAAATTTAGTATTAATATTTATTACTATATTGATTATTAAAGTTATTTCATAGTTTACAAATGTTAAAAGAAGAAACTTTAAAATTTAAAAATGAAGCCTATTAGTAAATGTTGAAATGAAATGAACACACTCTAACAAGGAACAATACTTCTACAGCTTTCGTTAATGTTACAAATGGACTCTTATTAAGTATTACCATTTCATTTCAACAGTCATGCTTAAAGATGGCCATCTTGAAATACCTACAAAAGGCCATATTAAAATTACATGCACAGGTTATTGATATTGTATGTGCACTCTTTATTTGCTGCTATTTTAGAACACTGCATGATTATCTAATTAAAATATAAACAAATATGCAAGTGAGTGACACACTGTGCAAAAGCACAGCGCTGCGTCTTGGAGAAGTCACGGGTATCACACACACACACACACACACACACACACCAGACGCGTCACGTTCAATTTAAGCAGCGGTCTAAAACTGTTTATTTAATCACCAAACGGACATAAGTTTGCTTCAAGAATGAATTATGTGTCATAAATGAGTTTGAAGTTCGGTGTTTAAATAACAGAGCAAACGGAAAGAGAAAGCACGATCTGTATTACAGCTCTCTATATGAAGCATACAGACTGTATTAGAGCCACGGAAAGACAAACGTTTTGCTGAAAAATGCACAATACATAATTTATAGCCTAGGGCGAAGTCATTATGTACATTAACAATGATTTGGGACAAATAGGCTATAATGTTATTTAATGGGAAACTATGTGAATGGCGCTCTGTTCCGCGGCAGGATTTTCTGTCGGCTGCATTTAAATGCGCGTTTGAAGTTTCCCTCTCTGTGCAGCGCGCAGTGTCACATGCCAAAACAAACAACACGTGCTGTCAGTGATTTCCGCCTCTAGAGGCCGCTCTCATACTGTATAATGATAGCAGACCATTCTCAACCACTCCAGCAACAGACGCAACACGAAAAAAAAAAAAAAAAAAAAAAAAAAACACCGAAAACTATCGGCATGGATTTTTGCCGATAACCGATTGTTCTGCAAATCAACTATCGGTGCCGATTAATCGGCAAAACCGATGAATCGGTCGACCTCTATTAAAAATAGTAATATTATGATGAAGGCTGCATTTATTTTATCAGAAGTACACTAAAAACAGTAATATTGTGAAATATTATTAGTTTAAAATGACTGTTTCTATTTGAATGTATGTTAAAATGTAATTTATTTCTGTGATGTAAAGCTGAATTTTCAGCATCATTACTCCAGTCTTCAGTGTCACATGATCCTCAGAAATCAATATAATATGCTGATCTGCTGCTCAGTTCTTAATATTATCAGTGTTGCAAACAGTGCTGCTTTATCTTTTAGCACCAGTAATGTTGCAGTGTTTTTCTCCACAGGTCATTCCTGAGCTCAAAGTTCAGGATGGAGGACCTGAAGGGGCAGGAGTTTTAGGTAAGATGTACACAGACATAGTGTGCACTGTGTACACAAAATAAATAGACTTTATTTACTTTATTCAAATTGTAATGTGAGTTGACCAGGATTATTAAACTAAAACTGAAACTGAAATAAAGTGCCATATAAAAACATTTCTAATTTTTATTTAGTTTAAATTGATTTACTAAAATAACTGAAATAAAAACAAACAAAATAGATATATAAAAAACTAATAAAATGACAAAAAACTGAAAATATAAAAATAAAAACTAATTCCAAACATTGATAAAAATCTATAATAGGACCTCAATTATTATACTTAAAAAAAAAATAACATTGGTGTTGACATTTCTTTAGTTCTGTTGCTATTTTATTTCACGAATTTGATTTGATATGATTTACTGCAAAATGATTTTTTGTAATGATTTTACTCCCGGTTGTTTCAGGTATTCATCTGGAGGGGCCGTTCATCAGTGAAGAGAAGAAAGGCGCTCACCCTCCGAAGTTCCTCCGCACTTTTAAAGCAGGCGGTGTGGCCGACCTGATGGAGACTTATGGGCACCTGGACAATGTTGCCATGGTAACCCTCGCACCAGAACTGGCCAATAGCGCGGCAGCAATCCGTGAACTGTCAGGAAGAGGCATAACAGTGTCACTTGGTGCGTATGTAATTTATTATTTATTTTTATTTCTAATTAATTTCTCAACTGGCTGAGCATTTCCAAAAACTTCCTCTGTCCAGGTCACTCTATGGCTGATCTCTCTCAGGCTGAAGAGGCTGTGCAGAATGGAGCCACGTTCATTACACACTTATTTAATGCCATGTTGCCTGTTAGTATTACACACATATTAATGGAAAGGCATACACACACATATGCACATTCAGTAATTAGCAGGTAATTGCATTAGATCACATACTGTAAGTTTGTGCACACATACACGTTTAAAATAACATCATATTCCTAGTACGCTAGAGTACCATGAAAATAAATCAATTTAATCATTTTAAAACTTGAATCTGCATGCCATGAGTGATGCATGCTATTTTGTTTTGTTATAGTTTCATCATCGAGACCCGGGCATTGTGGGATTGCTCACAAGTGATCGTGTTCCACCAGGTCAGACGGTTTACTACGGTATGATCGCAGACGGGATACACACACACCCTGCAGCGCTGCGCATCGCACACAGAGCTCATCCCGCAGGTATTCACACACACACACACACACAAAACTACAAACCTGTACATAATACTGACTATATATGACAATACAAATTAGTTTAATGAAATGCATGTCAGGTTTTCACTGTATTAAAGTTAATGTGTGTGTAAGAATAGAGTATGTGTGTGTGGCAGGGTTGGTGTTGGTCACTGACGCTGTGACGGCGATGGGTCTTCCTCCTGGTCGACACACACTCGGACAGCAGCAGATAGACATCCAGGGGCTTCACGCTTACGTCGCAGGTCTGCCTCATGTTCTATCTGCTTTCAGTGTGTAGCAAGTTAACCCAGATGCATCTTAAATTTGGTGACAAATTGTTTGAATGTCAGTTGAAGCTGTGTTGAGTTTGACAATTTCTATTTACCTTTTTTCTTTTTTAGATTAATTCGATTTAGAAAGTGAAAGGCATTTCAAACCATACAGAAAGATTGTAGAAAGAACCATACAGAAAGTGTATTTTAGAAGATAAGATTTTGGAAAAATGTATTTGATTGATCCATATTATATTGTATTATTTTGTGATATTTTATCATGCATTTTTATTATATGTTATTTTACTGTGAAATGCTTTGCGTGGTATTATTTATTGCTCTTATTCATAAGATGATTTTGAGTGTTTTGTTTACTTAGATTTGTGGTGCTATACAAGAAAAAATTCCCTATTTTTTATAGCATGTTTTTATTCACTCATTCTTGATTTCAGGCACTACAACTTTGAGTGGCAGCATTGCGACCATGGACATGTGTGTGAGACACTTCAGAGAGGCATCAGGTCAGTGTGTTTGTATGTCTGATTACACTTGCATGTTCACTGTGTAGGAATCCCGAGGACATCCACTGCATGTTATTCCATTATTGGACTATGTGTGTCCATCATAGAGGTTTTATACTGACGTATGTGTGTGTGTGTGTGTGTGTGTGTGTGTGTAGGTTGTACAGTAGAAGCTGCATTAGAAGCTGCATCACTGCATCCTGCTCAGCTGCTGGGTATCAGTCACAGGAAGGGAACGCTGGAGTACGGCACTGATGCAGGTATAAATGCGTCTTTTGGGGCTTATTTTAAATTTTATTTTATTTTAAAATGTACATAGTTGTTTATTAAAGGAATAATTCACTCAAAAATGACAATATGTGGAAAATCTACTCACCCTCAAGCCATCCAAGATGTAGATAAGTTTGTTTCTTTATCGGAAAAGATTTGGAGAAATTTAGCATTACGTCACTTGCTCAGCAATGGATCCTCTGCAGTGAATGGGTGCCGTCAGAATGAGAGTCCAAACATGCCTTAATGATGGATTTGTTTCTTACAAACACACAGATTTTCACTACCAGACATTAACTGATGAAATGGAGTGGTGTGTATTATTGTGATGTTTTTATCAGCTGTTTGGACTCTCATTCTGACGGCACCAGAGCTAAAAACATGTTGCCCATTCACGTATTTGTCGGACCGTAAACAAACCTGCCCGCGCTACTACTATTAGAATACTGGGTTCACAGTCACACACAGATAGTGTTTTGGTCGCGAGACAGGTCAGTGAACCCAGGTCAGTTTTTTTTCAGTACTGTGTTTTAGAACGATGTATTATGCGCGGAGAAGCTGCTATAAAAGACGAGAGCGCAGCATTCAAATTCAAAGACATCCGTAGCACATTTACTTTGAAATACAATGGAAAAGTACCGCAGTGGAATGAAAAATGCGTTCTGAGTGAATGACCCTACTAAAAAGTAGCCTACTTAGCAAATACAGATGGCAGAGTATAATAAAACAAAATCGCATCAAATTCGAAAATCTGACATCCAGGAAATAACATGTCTTAGGGCAGCAGTTTTACCACAAATACAGTCAAATACCACCACAACCACCAGAAATACTTAATTGTGTCTGTTTTACAATGAAACACATGCTTATTGCGACCGATTCCCTGACATAACACATTCATTGCGGCCCATTTAACAGATGCATCATTTTAAGTTTAACAAATTGAACAGCATCAAACAATACAGCAAAACAATCAACTAACTACGATAATCTAGCCCTCTATTAAACATTAAAAAAATATTTCATCATACCTTTAGCTTAGTCAGTAGTGCTGCATAATGCCTGCATTTAGTTGAACCGCTTGCGCGGTAAGTTTGTGTGTCAGATGTAACAATTAAAATGCGACTTTTTGAAACAGACTGTCCTAAATTTTTGCTATAGTAGCATTATATTAATGCTAGAAAGCCTATTCATTCGGCAACTGTGTTTTTTAAATAAACCATTATATTTCATATATCAAATCTATTTTCACACTCATCTTGAGTGAGGGGGCGGGATAGTCCGAGTGAGGGGGCGACGCCGGTGTACCGACGAAACATGCTACCTATCAGATTTTGCTACCAATAATATATTTGCATTGTTTTAAGGGTAAGTTTAGGGTATCTTTTTAATGGGAGGTAGCACAATCTGAGTGGGTAGCACAAATCGTCAGAACACCGGCCATGGACGGCACCCATTCACTGCAGAGGATCCATTGATGAGCAAGTGATATAATTTAAGCAAATTTTGATTTTTGGGTGTATTACTCCTTTAGACTCATACACAATTTTCAAAAACTCTCATGCACATATCACAGCATTACCACTTTTGCTTTGATTTCCTTGTCATCAAATGTGATCCTCTTTATTGGAGAAGAATATACTACATATACTAGAATATATGAAGATCTAACTGCACATTTTTGGGGTTATTAGCAGTTAAATATTAATATTATTGGAAGTTAAAATTACTCTTTTGAATTTGGATGTATTTTAAAATTAACTTTAATTTTTAAAAGGTAAAAGTTAAAGTTGGAATTTAAAAAATGTATATTTTATTATTAGTGGTTAAGGCATTATTGTGTCCACTGGATAGATGATGTGTTCACAATAAAGTGTTTTTGATATGAAATGCAGTTATGTGTGTTGTTTTGTAGATTTTTTAGTGCTTGATGACACACTGACAGTCAGGGAAACCTACATTGCTGGACAGCAGGTCTGGAGGAAGTGACATCATCTGGAGGACTGTCTTCTGCTGGGATCGTTAAGAGTTTTTTGGTTAGAATTTCTTTCTCTCTTTGGACTTTGATCACCAAAAAGATGCATTACTGCAAAAACATGTGTTATTCTCATTAAATTGAATTCTATTGATTAATTCCTGAATATAAAAAACGACTCCATATATACACGCACGATTATGACGCTCTTTATGCTCATGTACTGTAGCATCTTGGGGCATTTAAAAAGAGTCAGAATCATTTTTTATCACATACTGCGTGTATGGATTTCTGACACAAATATAACTTGTTCAAATGTGAAAGACAAAAGTAAAAAAATCTCAAGGGTCCAGTTATTTCAGTAATAACCTACATAATTAAATGCTCCCAATCTGATGTGAAACTGGACAGTTTAACCAACTGATTTCAATGTTTATATTCTATTCTTTTTCTTTGTTAACATTTTTAAGGTTTTATAATTTTTTCAGTATAATAAAAATGTTCCTTTATTGATAAAAATGTATGATTGTGAGTCTGAATGAGGAAGACGCACATATAATGGATGTATTAAAGATATCCAGCTTACTTGAATTGATTATCTGTTTAGGTCAATGCATTTTTAAAACTCAACATTCAAAAACCCAAGAACAAAACCTAACCAAGCATTCAATTCATATGTTTCAACAACAAAACTTTTATTAAACAATTACCTCGATCTCGCAATAAAAGCAGCTTCTATTAAAAAAACATTGTTCAAGTTAATGGACGAATGGCTTGACTTTCTGTTTTGCTCAAACTGAGTCAAACTCCTCTGATTTGGTCCTCTGAACAACGAATCCTTGTTTGGTCCTTCAAGTCAAATGCACACGGTGTGTGTCCACCACATCAGTCTTCACCCCAGAAAAGTTGAAATGAAGACGCTGGTGTCCAGATTTAGAGTTGCATGCCACCAACGATCTGGAAAATACAGCACCTGCGCAAAAATATGTGGTTTTACCTCTGGAATACATGATTTTGACTTTACTTTGACAATTTGTGCCTACTAATTTGAGTGTGTAAATGGGTTAAACCTCACCTCTCCGGGTCGTATGGTGCACTCCAGGGGCCTCTGGTGGAGCTCCAGGTTTGGGTAGGACAGAGAGACCCAGGAGAGAGTGGTGTGGTTGGGATGGAACTCAGGTGCCTCATCAGGGGGGTAAAGAAACCAACGCTGGAGAACACAAGCACATCAGTATATAGACAGGGAAAATTACATCTGTACTGAAGCTGTAAATAATACATTTGTATGAGTTTAGCATTCCACAGACCTTCCTGCCATAGATAACTTCAGAGTAGCCGGGACCGTGCCAGTGAAACGGGACGCCAGTACCTGGTCCTGCAGGAGAGACATGTTGTTTTTAAAGGAATAGTTTGCCCAAAGATGACAATTTGCTGATAATGTATTCATCCTCAGGCCATCCAAGATGTAGATGAATTTGTTTCTTCATCAGAACAGATTTGGAGAAATTTAGCATTACATCACTTGCTCATCAATGGATCCTTTGCAGTGAATGGGTGCCGTCAGAATCAGAGTCCAAACAACTGATAAAAACATCACAATACTCCACACCTCTCCATCAATTAATGTCTTGTAAAATGAAAAGTTTGTAAGAAGCAAATCATCATTAAGGTGTTTTAACTTTAAATTATTGCTTCTGGCTAAAATACAAGTCCATAGTCCATAATAATGCTTCCTCTAAGTTCATCCTCTGTTGCCCTTTCATAACAAAATCCACCCATATATTGTTAATTAACTAATAATAATAAAGATAATAACTGATATATTTGTTTAGAAATGTTTTTGCTTTTAAACAGTGCTTGATCTTTGCAGATTTCTCTCCTGATTCAGACAAGCTTATTTTTTTTTCACTGGAGAAAGCAATATAATGCAATGGTTTAAAGTTAAAACACATTAACGATGGCTTTGTTTCTTACAAACACAGCTTTTCGCTCCTCGAGATATTAATTGATGGACTGGAGTGGTGGATTATTGTGATGTTTTTATCAGCTGTTTGGACTCTCATTCTGACGGCACCCATTCACTGCAGAGGATCCATTGTTGAGCAAGAGATGTGATGCTAAATTTCTCCAGATCTGTTCTGATGAAGAAACAAACATTACAACTACATCTTAGAAGGCCTAACGATGAATACATTTTTAGGTGAACTATTCCTTTAATGGGTGAAAATGTCTATGTGCACTCCAAAAAAAATAATTAGCTGGATCGGAGAGTATGCATTTGTACATACCAGCAATCCCAAAGCTATATGCAGGATGCTTGAGTGGAAGAGAAAAAGGTGGCGCTTTATACTCCTCAAACAGAGAATGCCACTCCGTGAAGTTATTGTCCCCAAAGAAGTACAGCGTATCTGAAATAAACACACATTATGAAATAATCATCTACAGTGGGGAAAGCTTGTAGAATGAGCAGATTTGGGGTGTGTGTGTGTGTGTAATAGAGAGAGAACAGAGAACTGACCACTGCCCAGTGTGTCTTTAGGCTGAGGGGTCAACAGGAACTTTACAAACTCTTCAAACTGCACATCCACTGTTAAAAGACAGAGCAATTGGAAATATAAATACAGAAACATGAACACTTACACTAATGTTGAAAGGTCTGGGGTCAGTATGATTTTATTGACCATGCACATGAAAAGACTGCGCAAATATATCAAGTGTGCTCATGCTTCTACCTTTCCTGTATGAGTGTGTATTGGCTGTGCTGAGACGGACCGTTTTCCCTCCGTACCCTCTCAACAGATTGGATTTGGAACACAGGAAACGGAACTTCTGAAACAACCAATCACAGCACAGCACTGTTAGAAATGGAATCAATAAGAACTTGCAGCAATAAACACCTGATATACAGTATAACCATAACTCTTACTGTGTTATCTGTTAGTCCTCGGACTATAACTGGTTTTGCATAAGCATACCTGTAAAATATAAAAAATACATTAGGATTACATAAGTATTCATCTATCTATGTTATAATATATAATGCCATTTATATTCTTGCTATTATTAAAAGTAGCGCACATGAAATAGTAATTTATAGTAAATAATACTATAGTGTTTTTGAACCATACAATAGTAAAGCACTTGAATTAATTTGTTGTGGTAATTCTATAGTGTCTGTGGTAATATAATAATTATAGTAATATAAACAAATTACTTTACCCAATACTGTACTAAGTTTTCTACAACTATAGGGTCTATTATACTACAATACACTACAGTTTACTGTAGTAAAAACTAAAGTATACTACAGTATTTATTAACCTACGGTTTATGAGTTCACTATAGTTAATACTACAGTATGCTGTAGCATTCATTAACAAAGTGTTGTAAATACTATAATATACACAGTATAATACACTTTGCTATAGTATGGTTCAAAAGCACTATAGTATATACTATAAAGTACTATAGTATTTTTTCATGTGGGAGCTTTTTAATAAGAGTTGCTTTCAGGATAATAAAAAAAATAAAAATGCAATGAAACTCATGTTTTTATGCGACTAAAATGTCTAAATTCTATCACCTAACTCCACATGTGTATGTTTGTAGTTCTTACTCTTTAATAAACTGTGTGTGTGTTACTGAGTTCACATCTCTGATCTCAATGTTGCACTCGCCTTCATCTTCTATACTGGAACCCAGTCCCCTGAAAGACAAAACATAATTAATCTCACTCACACAGCTTTATTTATTCAATTAGGTGATCAACTGCATGTTGTCAGGATTTGAGATGAATCACAGTGTGTGTGTTTTGAGACACGGCCAGTGATCCATATGGTATTCTCTCACCATCCTCCATCATCTCCACTGGGCGCATCTTTGCAGTGAAATGAAGCCGGTAACTGCACTAAGAGAAGCAGTAACAGAGCCCTGACAGCCTGATCCATGTTTCTTCATCAACTGTCATTAAAAGCCACGCACATGACAGCACCTGACTGCCTCACCGCGGTTCACCATCAACCGCTTTCAAAATCCCACGACCCTCAGTTCCTGCTTTCCGCGCGTCACTGACCAATCAGCGGAGGCCACACTAGGATGTGGGCGGGGCCTCACAATCCATTCCTCAGTTTTATTTTATTCAATAATTGTTAACTATTCTAGGTATATGTTTTGTATTATGTTCTCAATAATGAATTTAATAAATAAAAATACATCTTTTTATTGCAAACAATAATTGTTAAGTTTGTTTCTAATTACTTTCCCTCCCTTATGCATATGGAAGATTGTATGTGTGTGTATATATATACATATATATATATATATACATACATTAGATAGATAGATGATTATATATATATATATATATATATATATATTGTTTCTTGTATCATTCAGAGGTTTGATGTAGTAAAGAATAATATTTTATTTATTATTCTACATGTTTTCTATTATGTATTCAGTAATAGACATAAAAACATTTTTTGTGTGTGTTTGTGTGGGGGGGGGGGGGTAACATTTTCACCTCAGCTTTATGAGCATGTGTTTATATTTTAATTTTAAGATTAACTACTTAACATTAATAAAAACGAACATTTCCACGAATAATGAATGTAATGACTGTAATAATAAGTAAGCTTGTCACTACTTTTTACATCTGATGTGTATTATTATTCGCTTTTATTGATTTACTTTATTTTATTATTTTATTTTTTGTATAAAATCAATTATTATAAATCGTTTATTAAATTAAATGTCAGTACATTCAAACTGAAATAAAAAGTACTACATATATACAATTAAAATGTAAGGTATTACGGTAGGAACCAATGTGCTCGGTGTGGAGTCAGACACGGTCAGTAAACACAGTCGCGCGCCGCTCTGTCATTGGTCTGTGTCCCTCAGAGGAGCACGAGGAGGTGTCCTCTAACATCACTGCTGCTGTGCACTCATAAGAGAACATCACACAAAGCAGGTTCTACAGAGGAACGCGGTGCACACCAGAAAGGTATGTTTACGTTTTTGCGAGTCTGTATTTGTTAGCGTCTGTAGTAGTAGCGAAACACCGGCTGTGTGTCAAACCATAAAGAGCTGCTACCAAGACAACATTTTGGGCATCATAGGCACTTTCCAGACGAAAGCATCTAAAGCTGCTCATCTAAACACTGTCTAGATAGGCAGCTCAATAAGTTTTGTGACGCAGCCATTGTGTTTATGTCAACTGCTGTCATGTTGAGTACATTTAACATATATGTTTTTATATTTTGAAAATACTCAATATAAAATAACGGTAACACTTTATTTTAAGGTGTCCTTGTTGCACGTTACATGTACTTACTATTATAATAACAAAAAATATGCATAATTACATGCAAGTAACCCTAAGCCAAACCCTAACCATATAATAAGTACATGCATTTAATTAATATCCCTCAGTACTTAAGTGTATAATATACACTGTAACAAGGATACCTTAAAATAAAGTGTAACCAAAATAACTTAAATATCTTATATTTTATTTTGATATTATTTATTTATCTGTAGTTGTCATCCATGCACACCAGTCGTATTGATTTTTTTTCATATTATAATTTGTCATATTTTTTAATTTTATTACTTGCATTATTTTAATTTATTCCACTCAAATTATTATCCATCCACATCAGCCAAATTGATTTTATATATATTTTTTTAATATTTTATTTGATTTAATTCCACTGAATTGTTTGTCTTCAGGCGGTGGCTGTGTTTCTGTCGTCTGATCTGAGCAGGAATGGTGGGCTATGATCCAGACTCCCCCGGCGTGGCTCTCTCCCCAGAGGAAGCTGCTCTGGCCGGGTCAGCGGCAGGTATGGTCACCCGTGCCCTCATCAGCCCTCTGGATGTCATCAAAATCAGATTTCAGGTAACAACTTTCATTGCACTTTCATTTCACGGAGCCAAAGGGAACTGTTTTTCTGTACATAATAATTAAATGAAAACATAAATATTGACACATTCAACTAAAGCTGTTTTCATCCACAGCTAACACAGCAGTCTCTGTTCTAGTACATCTGATTCACATAAGCATCACCGTGCCTAAAACATGAGTCACGTTTTCCTGTGGAATTTTAGCACCACTCCCAAATCCACGGCTGCACTGAGCATGCTCAGTTCAAAGAGGCCTGTTCATCTGCTTTAGACTGGTTATAAATGCACACATAAGATGCAGTCGATCTGCTGTTTTGTGCTTGAATTCGTTTGGTTTGTAGTTTCTCTGCCATAGCAACTGTGGGACAGGCCTCCAGGTGGCAGTGTGTTACACTTTTAGACTTCACATCAAATCTTCACATTCAAACTGGTTTTATTGTGACACGGCAGGATGGTTTTGACTGTTTCGTGCATGCTGCAGTTGCAGATCGAGCAGGTGTCCTGGAGGAGTCGTCAGGGGAAGTACTGGGGTTTATGGCAGGCCACACGCTGTATTATGACTGAAGAAGGACTTCCTGCTTTCTGGAAAGGTCACATTCCTGCCCAGCTGCTCTCTGTGTGTTTTGGGGCAGTTCAGGTATTTGGAGATAAATAATATGTATTCATAATATAAATCAAATTTTCATGAGGCAGGGTTCCTACGGGGTTTGGAAAAGTATGGAATTTGATTTAAGTATTTTCCAGTTCTGGAAAAGTATGGAAAAAAGAAAGCGGAGTATGGAAAAATATTTGTGTTTCCAGACTTTTGCCCCTATTTAGTTTTTTTTTTATAATAGAAAATTCAGAATTTAGTAAAAATAAATTTATCGTACAAGAAGTGAGGTTTCATGGCAGCTGTTAGTGATTCTTTAGTGATCACCAAATATGACTGAATGCATTCAAGGTGCACTTTTTTATTATGCAAAATGCAGGTTATAAGCATTTTGGGTTTCTTCACACTATATTCTTTGCACCGTATTTCATAACCTCAAGGACCTTTGCAAAAATAAACAGACTTTATGTGCGCACAAGAAACCTAAGGCCTTGAAATATGGCATACTGCCCCAATGAAAGCCAAATCTTAAACACTTTTTTACAGTACCAGTACCTTTTTTTATAGACCCTTGAACTTGGCAAATTTTATGTCATCAGCCCATTTCATGTCATGGTTGCTCCACCACCACAGAGGATGTGTTAAATTGGACATCAGGCCTTGATATTAGAGGTACTACCATGAGAAAAGCTAAATTTTGAGCAGGTAGATCTCTGTTAATTCATGTGCATCCATGCTATCGTTTTATTTATAGTAAGATGGCAGTGATGCACAAAGGAAATAGGTTTTATAAAACTAGAAATTGTAATGCGCAAGCATGCAAAACATTCCCATGCACATGTGAATAGTTTCTGAGGGCACAAAAAAAGTTTGTGTGCGTGTAAAAGTCTGTATTTTTTATTTATTTAATATTTTTTATTTTAGGGACTCTGTATGTTGTCACTTCGAGAAAATCAATGAAAAAAAATCTGAGAAAATAAAAATATTTACAGATGACTGTACTATATACCAAATATAAAGCTGAAAATAATGCTCTTTGAACCATTTATGTTAAATATGGTCTGAAAATCTACCGAGAGGTTTGGAAATTTGAGTCTGGAAAAGTATGGAATTTTGAAATGGAAAATGTGTAGGAACCCTGATGAGGCCAGAATCATCTTCCTGTTTAATTATTAAGCCACGTAAAAATGTTTTTGTCCTTAAATTGAACTTGAAATTGTAAACTGACCGTATTGTAAGGGTAGAAAAAGTTTATCTTCTGCTACGATTTTGTTTAAAAAATATTCTATTCTATTCTATTTTGTTGACATAAATATACATTGCCCTGATCAGTGTTATTTGAGTATTATTCATATACTACTATAGTATTCATTCATATTTTGAATTAGCGTTTATTTTTATATTTTTATATTATCTACTTCTGTTATTTTTTATTTGTTTTATATTTTAATTGAGCTTTCAATTTTTTTATTTCACTGTTTTATTTGTTAATATTTTCAATTGCTTATATATATATATATGTGTGTGTGTGTGTGTGTGTGCTTGTCATTTTTATTTCTTTTTTTTCTTTGTTCTATTCGATTTCTAATTCATTTTTATTTCAGTTTTTGTTATAGTCATTTTTATAAACATAAATATATTTATTTCAATTATCAACATTTCAAAATTTTGCTTACTATTTTAAGTTAGAGTTTATTTGATGTGTAATTTTTATTTCAGTTACTGGAAATGTTTTATTTTTTATAGTTTTAGTTTATATTAGTAATGCTGGTCTGTTGATGCAATAAACCAATATAAATGTTATATTCTATTATATTCTCCTTTGATCTTATAGCAATAAATGAATTAATATTTAATTTTGTTATATTCTATTGTAGACATGTAGCTGATTCTATTTAGCAATTTAGAAAGATAGATCAAACATTTGTGGTCATCCTTCACACAATTGTAGACATTTTACAAATACCCTTAAACCTCACTGTTTCTCTTTGTTGTTTTTGTCCTAGTTTGCGAGTTTCGAAGCCCTGACAGAGCTGGTCCATAAGAAGACGAGCTATAGCAGCCGGTCACCAGGAGTGCATTTCATCTGCGGCGGTTTGGCCGCCTGCTCCGCCACCGTCGCCTGCCAGCCGCTGGATACCCTCCGCACACGCTTCGCCGCTCAGGGCGAACCCAAGGTCAGGGGTCAAACCTCAGGAGGGTGATATTACCTGTCACTAAATCATTTTAATGTTCTGTGTCTGAATGCATCTGAAAGTGTGGACAAGTAAAAGAAACACGTAAAAAATAACAGAATAAATTGCAAGTCAAGTATCAGTGCAAAATCCCTGCATTTCTCTTTTTGGTGAGCTCTAATGAAACCACGACTCAAAGGTTTTCTCATATGTACAGATCTATCGTAACCTCAGACATGCTGTGACCACAATGTTCCGCACAGAGGGGCCCTTCACCTTCTACAGGGGCCTCACACCCACCCTAGTGGCCGTGTTTCCATACGCAGGCCTGCAGTTTTTCTTTTATAATATCCTGAAGAAACTTCTGGAGCCACAAGACACCAAATCTAAAGGTCAGAGCATGAGGTGTTATTTCAGTTTTTTTATGTACTAGTATGATATTTATTAATATTTTGAATTGGCTTTTAATTATTTTTGTTTGTTTGTTTAAACAAAATTCTTTATTTTCTTATTCAGACAGTTTTTATATTTTCAGTTTTTACTTTTATTTTAGTTAAAAAGTTTTAGTGATTTCATTGTACTTTTTTTTTACATTTTAATTCGTTTTTATTTAGCATTAATTTTTGTTTTAGTTTTAGTAATTTTAGCACTTCAACATAAACATTTACCCCCGGTTTCACAAACAAGGCTTAAGCCTAGTCCCAGACTAAATGTAAGTCTGAACTGTTTCAACTGAAAAAAACCTGCACTGATTGATCTTAAAATATATCAGTGCCTTTGTTTTGTCTCAAGATGGACACCAGTAATGATTTTTTCTAAGGCAAGTTCATAAAAATTACTTAAATGTCCTAATTGAACTATGGCCTAATCCTGGTTTAGTCTAAGCCCCGTCTGTGAAACCGGGCCTGTATTTCACTTAAGTTTTCAAGGCAACGTTTCTAATTTTCAATTAAGATTTTTAAATGCAAGTTTTTCATCTAATATTTATATTTTATTATTTATTTCAGGTGTATTTCAAGAACCGGAAACAATTTCTACACTGTAAAAAGTGATAAGTTGACTTAACTTAAAAAAAATTGAGGAAACCCGTTGCCTTAAAATTAGTAAGTAAATAATAATAAAAAATAATTTAAGATAACTGTCAAGTTGTATTAAAGTTGTAACTGTATTAATTACTTAATTTTAAGGCAACGGGTTTCCTCAATTTTTTTAAGTTAAGTCAACTTATCACTTTTTACAGTGTAATAGTTTTAGTTTACATTATCAACACTGTTCTTAAAGCACATATCTATGAGTCAACATTGAATGTAATCCTTGTGTACGGTGCTCTCTGTCCCGGTGTTGACGTTGCTGTGGTGTCTTGTCTGTTTTCAGGAGGTTTACACAGTCTGATCAGCGGTAGTTGTGCTGGAGTCATCAGTAAAACAATCACGTATCCCTTTGATCTGATTAAAAAGAGACTTCAAGTGGGTGGGTTTGAAGAGGCCAGGATGAAGTTTGGACAGGTGGGTGGAGCGCTGTAGTGGCGACTGTAGGTTCAATGTCCCTATAATAACTATTTCTGCTTGCTAGACTAACTTCACTATTACTGTTGGTAATGTCTAAACCCTAAGGCATTCCACTTCTGCTGATTCATACCTGTATTGTAGGCATTTCTGAGCTGAATACACTTTTGTTCAAAATTTGGGGGTCTGTAAGATTTTTTTTTAAAGAAATTAATACTTTTATTAAGCAAATTGATCAAAAGTGACAGTGAAGACATTTATAATGTTACAAAAGATCAACATTTATCAAAGAATCCCGAAAAAAATATTAAGCAGCACAGCTGTTTTCAACATTGCTAATAATAATAATAAATGTTTTTTGAGCAACAATTCTGAAGGATCATGTGACACTGAAGACTGGAGTAATGATACTGAAAATCCAGCTTTGCATCACAGGAATAAATTACATTTTAAAATATATTCAAATAGAAAACAGTTATTTTATGTTGTAATAATATTTTGCAATATTGCAGTTTTTACTGTGTTTTTGATCAGACAAAGCAGCCTTGGTGAACATAATAAGAGACTTCTTTCAAAAACACTTTTGAATGGTAGTGCATGTTTATCTGTTTTACAAATGAATGCTCATTTCCTGTATTTTCTGTGCAGGTGCGGACATATCATGGATTTGCAGACTGTGTGGTGAGGATCGGCAGAGAGGAAGGGCTCCGGGGTTTCTATAAGGGTCTCTCCCCCAGTCTATTGAAGGCCGCTCTGTCCACGGGCTTCACCTTCTTCTGGTACGAGTTCTTCATCAATGCCATTGTCAGCCTCAAGAGCAGCTAGTGAGCAATGAGAGAACCTTACAGAGGTCCTTGAGAGACATTTTAGATCATCAGATGGAACTCAGTGTGTGTTTTATGGTGTGTAGATGTATTAGGAGGTAAAGTAAAGAGGGACCAGTAGCTGCTCTCAAAACACAGGCCCTGAGTCAGGAGCTGTTTTACCACACCAGAAAGACATTTTTACCTCTGACTCGCTCTACTAAAGCCTTGAACTGAACAATCAGCTGAAATGTACCTGTTTACGTGAAACAGTGAACTCTACCTCTTGTCTCTCTCAACTGGAGACTGGAAAACCATTGTTACACATATTAAGATATTAACTTTTGTCATAATGTCTGTATGTTTTGGTTTGCACTCTGCATTAGGATCTATTTTATTGTTTGTATACATAACACTGGAAATCAGAATGTTTTAACTTACTAGTTTTTGCAGTTTTGCATTTCAAAAACATTTAAAATACATACTCAATACAGTGCATGAAATATTCAGTCATCTGTTTTCTACGGTTTCATTTCAGGTTTTTTGTTTGTGTTTGTGTGTGTGTGCTTTGTCATTGTTAAGGTTTTTAAACAGTGAATGGTCAAAAATTGTATGGATGAAATTTAAAAAAGTTTGTTCCATATTAACAGATGGATGAAGATTGTTCGGAACAGTTTGAACCTCTATGTTTCCTGTTACTCTGGCTTTATTTGTGCCCATATTTTTGCATTTTTTTATTGTACTTTCTCACTGACATTAGTAAAATCAAACTCTCTTCCGAGGATCAGTGGTTTTACTTTTACACCTGTGTACTCAAGTACAAAAGCACTTAGCTTTCATATTACAAAGATGTATGGCATACAAATGGGTGACATGTAAGATAAAAAAACAACTATTTTTCTAATAAAATTATTTTATTTAAATTGTCTTTGTTGTCCTGTTCTGCTTTAATGTTTGGAGAATTAATTATTAGATTATCTTTAGTTTTATAAAGATTCCTCAAACACGTTAAAAAGCCAAAAAATGTCTGTTAATGGGCAAGGTTAATGTTAATATAATTGTAAATGTTAATTTAAAAAATAATTAACAAAAAAAAATCATTAATTTTATAAACAAAACAGACACAAGGTAAATATATAATGTTTTAATTAGAGTTTTTTTTTTTTCTCTTCAGATTAAAATCAACTGTGTAAACTTCAACCATTTCTTCATTTTTTGGACACTGATTATGCTGGCTTTAGATTAAAAACAGCTACGAAAAATAAACTTGTCTGAATATTTATCGCATCATACAACCTTTCGGCTTTCTGCGAGAATGTACAACAGACAAAAATAAGATTTGTAACATATTGGTAACAAAAATAAAAATCACTGTACAAAGTTACAGTCAAGTATATTATTGTGGAGTGACATATCGATACCTTACTGTAGTACCGGTAGTAGGGTTTCAAAATTAACCCACAAAATGATTTACTATGAATAAATATTAACCATGTGCGACTTCCTGGGAATGAATAACTCATCTGTACTCAACCCTACGTAGGCCTAATGTGACTGATTAGGGTGCGGCCACGTTTACCTTTGTATTGCGAAATTCCTCGGGCGAAAATCTGTTAATATCAAGAATTAGAATCGGAGCGATTTGGTATTTCGCGTGAGGCGAAATGTTTTCCCGCGCGTTTTCCGCATCAAATTTAGTTTTTGTTCAACATTAA
Organism: Schizothorax lantsangensis; assembly: GCA_027422415.1. Classification (NCBI taxonomy): domain Eukaryota; kingdom Metazoa; phylum Chordata; class Actinopteri; order Cypriniformes; family Cyprinidae; genus Schizothorax; species Schizothorax lantsangensis. Next base: position 12,866,330 of record CM049840.1, read on the forward strand.
ACACTCATTTTCGCTTTGGTGAAACTGCTTAGTTTTGAAGTAGCCTCTCAGTAAGCAATTCTTACATACACCTATTGACAAACAATGGCCATTTTTTCCCATTGTTCGCTAATATGTCCACTCCATATACAATACCATCCTTACTCATGTTACATACATTATTTTTTCATGATAAACCAAAGATATGGCATGGGTTACTCCTGCCCGTGTTGGCTAAAGAACACTATTTTAACAGAGTAGGCCATATCTCCAATGTATACCAAGAAGTTAATGACAGTCATGAAGGTCACCACCACCAGATCATCCCACGGACAGCGTTTACAATCTGTTGGACGTGAGTTTTTGTCAAAAGCATACAGTGGCCAGATAACAACAGCGGTTGCATACATAGCCACGGCCAGGATGTTGAAGCTAATGACCACTTTGTCAAAAGAAAATGGAAAGATGGAAGACAGCTTGGCGATGGTGAAGAAAATAATCAGCAATGAAAAAATGAAGCATAAGGAGTAGACGCCCACGCACCACTCTGTTCCCGGAGACTTCCTATATTCGACCGGACTCAAAGACATAAATATGATGCAGGCGACGAATGTCTCCAGGATCTTGAGGAGACCAGGAATGGTGGTGAGAAAGCCGCTGGTTTCACCTGGTCTTTTGTGGACCAACCAGACCTCGGCGGCGTACAGCCCAAAACACAACCAGGACACCGCAGACGCCCCGATCTGCCTGGAGCAGGAGGAGCAGGCGAAGTACGTGGGGTAGATGATTGCAATGGTGACCATCATAAGTGTGGCCAACATAGCAAAAGCCATGGTGAAGTCTTCCCATGAAATGGGCACTTTGGTGTTCAGGTTGGTAAACTCCAAAATGATGATCAGGAGGGTCGTGAAACAGCAGAAGCACCAGCAGAACATGCACCAAGCCCAATGGGACTTGGCTTCATTCGGGATTCCCGCTGATGCCGCCAATGCAAAGCAGATGCATGTTAGAAGCACCTCCACCATCCGAACAATGCCAATAGGCTGAATCAGTGATCTGAAATCCACATGCAACATGACGAAACTGTTTTAGGAATCCCAAAGCCTTTGTTGTTTTTTGTTCAGATTTCCAATGCTTCTGATTTTTTGAAACTGCATTACATTTGTGCAGTTTCACTGTGCCATAAATGTCAACAAATCCGTAACAAATTCAGTCAAACTCCTTTTTCACCTCACGTTGTCCTCTTGTTTTTCTATTCCACAGGGATTCTTTAAAAATCAATAGCCACAATTTCTTTGTAGTAAAACTTCAGTTCCTTCTCATGTGGCAGCAAACATGTTTGATCAAGTTGACACTAGAACAGAAGCCTTTTCGTGCTTGTCTCATTTATGACCTTTCTCTTGGTTCTCATTGGTTGCTGGTCTGCTGTTGTCCTATGAGCTGATTCCAAACCCTGAACTCTGGTCTAGAGCCAGGCTCTTTCTAATCACTTCCACCTATGGGCTTCAGTCCCGTTTTGGTTTAATCACAGGAAAGTTTAATTTGGATTATTCTTTTACTTGTCCCGATAACAGCATGATGTGGAGTACTAGGTTATATAGGCCAAGAATGTTTTACAGATAAAGCAAACAATCTTGCAGAACTCTGTCTATAGCTTGTAAAATAATTTAGAGCTTTCATCTTTGTTGCTCAACATCTTCAGTTTTATTTGATACTGAAGCCCATTTGCACAGCATAATAATAATTAACCATGTTTTGGTAAAAATTTGTGTGACATGAAAAGTCAAAATTATGAGATAAAAAGTCATGAAAGTTGACTTAAAAAGTTGAAATAAAATGGCGACATAAGTCAAATTTATAACATAAAGTGATAATTATGAAATAAAAAGTTGAATTATGACATGAAACGTTAAAGTTATGAGGCCATCAAATTAACAACATTTTTCACTACATTTGACAACCAGAAGGTGTCACGTTACTTCTTGATCTCATTTTGATTTCCTCTTCTAATGTTTTATCATTTGAACCCAACAAATCTTTTTTTTAACTTTTACCTCTGTCTGTTGTGTTGTTTTAAATGCCAGCTGCTATTTTCATGTTGAAATCCAGGTTAAAATATAATTGTAGATAGATAAAACAACAACAACAAAAATATGTTCAAGATCAACTTTTAAAAACTCAAAAAACAACAACAAAAAATACTTTAATACTGTGAATTAAATAAGTGTTGGCATTCAACTTGACTGTACATTGTTATCCCTATTAGTTTTGCGTAACGGAAATGTTATTGGAAATTAAATTACACTTGAACTAGCTGACAAACTATAATCTGATAGAATGTGAAATAGAGCAGAGAGGTTATAAGCAATAGGTCATTTAATACAAAAAAACTGCATATATTCACCTCAGACAACATGAAATGGCATTCACAAGTCATTTTACTTCTATATTGCAATGCATTTCTATATGAAACAGTATATTCTGGGTGAAAATAAATAGGCTGGGTTTGGTTTATCTATAGGGAACTAATTGGATAATGTTAGTGGGTGTATTTCCAGTGGATTGTGTTGGTTACTCCAGTCCTGAAACACCACTGATAACAAAATTCATAAGTTTTTTTACGGATGAGATTGTTGAAGTTCATCAAGAATTTCAACATCTCTCAGCACTCATTTATTTGCTGTTATCCCCATAACCTTTAGTACATTAACATTATCTGTGTTGTAAGCATACGTTACATGAGAGTCAACATTAGGATCAAAGATCAATATTACACTGATACTAAATGTTACAGTTATGATGCTATAAATACATAATGATGGAGGCAAACAGATGTTTCCTCTCTTTCTTTCACTTTCTGCGGTTTCACTGGCTAGTTTATTTGCACACACTGATAGTGACAGAGAACAAGTCTGTGAAATCAAAATATATACATAAAAAAATCATGTTTATATGATAATATATTATGTGTTTGTCATATCATTTTTTATTTTTAATAATTCTCATAACATTGTTTAGAATCAATAAACTTTCAGTCAGTTTAATATAATAATAAGAACAAAAATTAGTATGTGCATATTTAAAACTGCCTATATAACAACTGTACTTCTCATCCAAGCTGATGCCACAACCTGGTTACATTTACATTTAATAGATTTTACATTTCAAAACTTACAAATGAGGAACATCACAAGCACTTTATCACACAACCGTTATGGTTGTCTAGGCAGGTGAAACAAACACCAGACGCACTGAGTAAACGGTATCCACGATGTAGACGATCAGATTGACGCAAGTCATGCAGGACACAAGAACCAGGCTGTCCCAGGGACAGTGATTGCAGACTTGTGGTCTTGGATTGTTCTTGAAACTGTAGACGGGCCATATGACCACAGCTGTGAGGTACATTAAAACCGCCAGTATGTTGTACCCCGTTAGACATTTGTCCAGCGGGATGGGGATTCGAGCCAACAACCTGCCGATGGTGATGATGATGATGAGGAGAGCAATGATGAAGCAGATTGAGTAGACGGCCACACACCACTGGAGCCCAGGAAACCTGCTGTAAAAGCCTGAATCCAAACAGATAAAGATGATGCAGGCCACGAACGCCTCCAGGACCTTCAGCAAGCCCGGCACGGTGGACAGGAACCCGCTGATCTCCCCGGGTTTGGCTCGGGTCAGTCCCACCTCGGCTGCGTACAGGCCGAAGCACACACAGGACATCACTGTGGCTGCGATCCTGACCGAATGTGAGGAGCGTACGTAGAAAGTGGGGTAGATGACCGAAGCGGCCAACAGCATAAGCGTGGACAGCATCGCAAAAGCCGTAGTGAAGTCGTCCCAAGATATGGGCACCTTGGTGTTGAGGCTGGTGAACTCCAGGATGATGATGAGGAGGGTCATGAAACAGCAGAAGCACCAGGTGAACATGCACCAGGCCCAGAATGAAGAGCTTCCGTGGCCTTCAGAAGCCACCAGGCTGAAGGTAATGAGCGTTAGTGCGAACTCAAAGAGCCGGATTATTCCCACCGGCACGGTGAGAGATTGAGTGTTCAGGGTTACCATGATGATGGTGCTGTTCCTCCTTAAATGTCACTTAAATTGATGTTCCGCCTTGATTTTGATGCCCTCAGCCTTCAAAATGTTGTCTTCTCATTGACTCCTCTCTCTCATACTCCCAAAATCTCTTGGCTTTTCAGTTGCTTTCTCAGCCCGGTCGTCGTCCGTATCAACTCCAGGTTAGTCTTCACATACTAACCTCACCCAGAAGGGAAGCGGTCCAGGGAGTGGCCACTCATTACCTTATCAGTAACACCTCCGTAGATTGGCCCTGTTTGTAAATGTCCAGTCAGAGTGAAGTTCAAATGAGTGGAATGTAACGTGGATTGTGATGATAAGAAACTGGGTGGACCCTGAAATATCATTGCTAAATAAGATGATAAATCTGAATACTAAAGGTGGAGGGAAGAAATGATGGGTTTGATTTATGTTCTGTAAATTACTAGAGTTCTCATTTGCAAAACGAGGTTATAAAAGACGGAGAGATATGCACTAAAGATGAGAAATTAAGGTCTTCTAATGCAGTTTTTTCTGGTATACTGTAATGAAATCCAGAAGAAATCATGTTTAGCTTCTCTCCATGGCAGCTTTTACCATGTGAAATAACACACAATATTTATTTTTATGTGCTTTTTGTCATTCTGGTTGCTTGCTATTGTTTTATTCTTTTGTCCCCTTAATAATGTTTATATTTTTTAACTTTGAACTGCTTTTTTGTGTGAAAGTTGTGAATTGATGTTGTATGTATATTTTTACATGCTTTTTTGTGATTTTTTTGCTTATTATTGTTTTTATGCTTTTCCCCCTTATTTTTATATTTTTTATTTTGAGTTGCATTTTAAAGGTGCTACAGATTGAGGGTTAGGGGTAGGTTCAGGGTTAGTACCTATAGTTATTACCAGTTATAGTTAACTACATAATATATACATGTGAAGCAAGACTGTAAAATAAAGTGCTACTGTATATTTATTTTCATTTTTGTCATTGTTGTTCCCTATTATTGTTTTTATATGCTTTATTCTCTGAATAATGTTTATATTTTTAAACTGCATTTTATGTATAAAAGGTGCTACAACATGTTAGAGTACTATCCTTACTCCACACTACATAAAGTCATCTTTGAGGTCCAAATATCCAACTAATTATTCATCATCTGCTGCAAGAAGTTTCAAAGCATTGTTAATGGTAAAAATCATGATCCCAGTTGTTTGTTTGGGTCATGAGATCATAGTTTGTGAAACATTTCATTTGCAAAGTCTCACCACTGTACCTTAGTTATTGTCTTATACAGAGAAGTGAGTTTGAATATTGCAGTAGAAAAGCAAACATGAGGTTGTGTGTATCTACAGGGATGTGCTGGAGAAACAGACAAAATGTGCTGGACTTTGACCTTACAGAGTCAGATCACACCTATTGACACAGACATAAACTATTAGAAATGCCTCTGTCTCATTTTAAATATAAAATTAAGCTGTATATTTTCATCTTCAATATATAATTTTAAATATACAAGTATTGAGTAAATAATCTCAGTGCATTTGACTATATATTTTTTATTGATATCAATGGAAAAAAAAATCACAACTCACCTAAAGTATTGCAGTATCTCATGTTTTCAGATATTTTGCATTTAGGCCACTACAATATAACTTCTGTGTGTTTCATTACAACTTCACATTTGCATCATTGTGTTTTCCTGATGATTTAAACGCTAAACAGTTTGCTTTGTTTTTGTTCAATATTACAAAATCATTAAACACAATTAAAAGTACATGAAATAAAAAATGCATACTATTAGAAGGTCTCTTTATTTATTTATTTTATTTTACTTACCTTGAGTTTTGAGTTTCTTGTCGTCACAACGCGCGACACGGAAACACTGATGACGCAAATAGTGTGCGCCGGAAGAGTGTGTTTGACAAGCGTCTGTTGGTGATACAGAGATGTCAACACAACTGTAGTCATATTTTCTCCGATGAAGATGATCAAAAATCCGTTTCACCCTTCTATGATTTTTCTTTCGTCTGACATCAGTGCTCACCTTTAACATACGTAAGGGAAAACAGATTTAAAAACTGGGTGAACACAGATGATTGTGCAGTGTCATATTAAAATTATCAATAATTAATGACAAAAAACAGGTGGATGAGAAATGTGTATTGTTTACCCTTTCAGTCTGTCTTTGAATACAAGGATTGTCGATTAAAATAAGGTATGTGCCCACCATATCTCATATTTACTTAAATCCTATTTATATTGTATATTATATATAGCCTAATACGATCATTTATCTGTTCCTAATTAATTAGATTTATACAGTAAGCATCTAAGAATTAGACAACTTGTATCTATAGCAAATTGTTGTTGTCTTTTCTATTATATGTTAGTTGCTAAGAAGAACATAATGTTGCCATGTTGATTAATATTCAGCTTGGAGGTAATCAGGGTAGCATATGTAGTATTAATCTGTTCAGAGTAAATTGGTTAATATAAATGTGAATAACAGAAAGTAATGTCAGCATCATTTTATGCTCTTGTGATTCAGTCGATGTCGAGAACAAGCGTCGCCCTGGAGGACGAGGAGAAGCAGAGATGCCCTGCTGCTGCCAGTCCACCCAGCTTCACCTGCCACGACACCCCACACTCCTTACCCGAGAGGTCTGTATTAAAAGTTTTCAACATTCACTGTAATATATTATAGTTTACTGTATGCTTTATCACTGACTGCAGTGACTCGTGTCTTTTCTTGAGCTCTGTATGTGCATTCTGACGTTTTCCCTCACAGATTGAGTTTGGAACCATCCGTCAGCGCTATGGAGACAAGCCCCTCCCCTTCTAGCAATGGAACCAACCTCCTGTCGTTGCCATGGGAGATAGTTACCCAGATAGCCTCACATCTCCCAGCACAGTGTGTCATTAACGTGCTGCCGCAGGTAAACATTATTTTAAAGTTTAGAAGCCAAAATTGACATTTTCTTCTATTCAGGGCAAGCTTCTTTCACTAAATGGGTATGCAGTTCTTACTAATATTAACACATTTTTATATATTAATAATAATAATAATAATACATTTTAAGAATTGTTGCTTACTTTTATATGATAAACAATTGTTTTTGTGCTCAGAGATCCAGTTTGTGGTCAATAATATATATTTTTTTATAATTTTGAAAGAAGTCTCTTCTGTTCATCAAGGCTGCATTTATTTGATCGAAAATACAGTAACAACAGTGAATATTGTGAAATATTATTACAATTTAAAATAACTGTTTTCTATTCGAATATATTTTAAAATGTAATGTATTCCTGTGATGTAAAGTTGAATTTTCAGCATCATTACTCCAGTCTTCAGTGTCACATGATCCTTCAGAAATTATTCTAATATACTGATTTGCTGCTCGAGAAACATTACTTATTATTATTAATGTTCAAAACAGTTGTTCTGCTTCATATTTTTGAAGTTTAAAGATCCTTTGATTAATAGAAAGTTTAAAAGAACAGACCTTTTGTAACATTATAAAGGTCTTTACTGTCACTTTTGATCAATTTAATGCATCCTTGCTGAATGGAAGTATTAATTTCTTTCAAAAAACACCTCTTGAACTCTTGCTGCTCTTCTGTGTTTAGGTATGTCAGACGTTGGGAAAGCTTGGCGAGGATCGCTTGGTGTGGCAGCTTCGGGCTCAAAAACTCTCAGGTCCCACAGCATCTTTCCCAGTCGGGCCAAAGGAGGATTTTGATTGGTCCAAGGCATGCTTGGAAATGGAGCAGCAGATTAGCTGCTGGACAGGGCAAGAGAATCGGGCAGAGAGACAGGAAGAGGCAGCTGGCGGGGTGAACAGTGAGAACTTGGTGGAGATGCAGCTGGATGACGATTTAAACGGTGCAGCGGGAGCAGGAGAAGAGAACGTGCAAGTTCAGTCCCAGAATGCCTCTGATAGTCCCCATCTGATTGAGTCATCCAGCACTTCTTCACCTTTGGAGCACATCATCCTTCCTTCTGGCCACATTGCAGATGTGAATTGTGTCCTCCTGCTGGGTGGAGAAGAGGCGATGTGTGCCTCCGGCTCTAGGGACAGAAACGTGAACCTGTGGGGCCTTCGAGAGGGTCCCAGAGGCAAGCTGATGCACACTCTAGCGGGACGCGGGACCATTAGTACCCACCGGGGCTGGGTGTGGTGTCTGGCATCCAGCGGACCTCTGCTGGCATCTGGCTCGTTTGACAGCACCATCAGGCTCTGGGATCTTGAAGCCGGAGGAGCAGAACGGGGACTCATCCAGTGCCAAGCTGCTGTATTATGTCTGTCCTGCGAGAGGGACACATTGCTAGCCGGGTCACATGATCAGAAATTAAGCATCTTTGACACCCGAGGTGAGTCGAGGTTCAGAATAGTTATTTTCTTAAAGCACACTCCTAGTTTTATTATGAAAGATTTATTGGTTGTGAATGATTCACATGTGAAAAGTGTTGATTTAGCATTATTTATATGTACTATTGTAGTATTTGGTAATATTTTGAATTAGCTTTTATTTTTATATTATCCGTTTTCATTATCATTTTAGTTTAGGTTTTGGTCATTTTGTTATGTGCTTTGAAATTGTTATTAGTTTTTTAATTTCTCTACTTAGATTGGTTTTTATTATATTTCTAGACAGCTTTAATTTATTTGTATTTCAGTTTTAGTTTTAGCAGTTGTAGTACTTCAACCTATTTGTTTTAGCATTTCTAATTTTTTTTTTTTATAATATTTCAAATATTTTAGAATAAAAAGTATAATATATAATTATAATTTTAATATGTAAGTATACAACTATAATTTAAAATTACATATATATATATATATATGTAGTATTTTATGTAATATATTTAATATATAATATTTGTATTTTATTTAATTTCATTGCAATGTTTAATGTGAAAATAAGTGATTTGGGTTGTTTATAACATCTAGAGAGGCCCCAAAAACTATTTGAACAACTAAGCTACAATTAGAAATATATAAATGTATTTGCATTAAATAACAAAATGTCAAAGCTTCTGTGCTTTATACTGACAAATAACAAATAAAAAAAATTAAGCAGAATAACAGAATGCAATACTGAAGACTGGAGTAATGATGCTGAAAATTCAGCTTTGCATCACAGGAATAAATTACACTTTAAAATATATTGCAATAGAAAACAGTTAATTTAAACTGTAAAAATATTTTACAATATTACTGATTTTACTGTATTTTTAATCAAATAAATGCAGTCTTGTTGAGCATAAGAGGCTTTTTTCAAAAACATTAAATCTGTTGAATGGTGTATATTTGAACACACACATGTTGTGTACACTTTGAAGATGGCTGAATACCCTGTGAAGTCCACTCAGACACTAGTAGTCGTTTGTAATGTGCCCGTTGTAACTGTGTTTGCTGACAACTCTCATTCATGTGATATAGCTGCAGATCCATTGGTCAAGAGTCTTTGTCTTCATAGTGATGCTGTGTTTTGCCTGACGTCTGATGACCAGTACATCTTATCAGGCAGTAAAGACAAAACCGTCGCTCTGTTCGACCGCAGGGCAGGAAAACTCCTGCAGAAAGTTCAGGTATACACACACAAGCTACAAATAATAGAATAAATCACACAATCCTAACAAGTATCTGTTACAGTCAGCTAATGCACTTCTCTGTGTCCTCTTCACACGTCTACAGCTCAGGTCGTACCTGCTGTCTCTGTCCTACAGCGGTCGAGAGGTGTGGGCCGGGGATAACCGTGGACTCGTGCACACCTTCTCCATGCACAACAGCTCCCTGACGCCCATATCCCAGTTTAACATCCACAGGTCACTGGTCACCGGCGTTCACTACTCACCTGGTGCTCTCTACACGTGCTCCTCTGACCGCACTATCAAGGTAAGTCTTCTGTCAGTTAAAGATGAGTTTAGCTGATCTTTATCCAAGGTTATTGGCAGCTCACATCTCTTATTGCATGCAGGTCCACCTTCCATGCGCTCCACCCAAGACACTGTGCACCCTTCACCATCAGGCAGGAGTTAATGGGGTATGTTGACATTTTTACCCATGATTCATCTCTATGTTGATTGATTTTATTTCTTTTTTGTATATTCAAGTGGTAATAGAAGTTGAGAATTATTGATAATCCATTGAATTTAATATTTTTATTAAATGATATGAAAGATACTTAATCTCATTTCATTATATACTGTCTGTTTTTATTTGGAATTTGATGGATGCAAACCAAAAAAACTTTGATTATTTGAAACAAATGAATTGTCTGGAATCAATGCAAAAAGAGCTTCACATTATATAACACTTGAATTAAAAACAAAAGACTCAACACACAATTGCATTATAACTCTGATTGGATGAGCCTCATTCAAAGCCATTACTGTATGTCTCATAAATACTTCTGTTGGATGATACCACTGTTACTCTTTTATAAAATCATAAATACATGATTTTCCTCTTCTCAGTTAAGTGTTGAAGGAGGAACGCTGGCCATCGCTTCTGGTGACATGAATGTGGAAGTTTGGAGGCCCAGATGCTGAGAGTCTAGAAGCATCTGATAGCAGGGAACAACACGAACCAATCAGTTCCTCAACTCTGTATTTCCAGGAATTTATCAATGCATTATGCTTTAATTTGTTTAATTTTAATGAAAAAAAGATGAAAATTAATGTTTTAGGTGTGTGATACATGTTTCTAGTGCGTCTAGAAACAAAAATATGACATTCCTAGTTTTCTGTCATTCTTCATGAAGGGGTCGCACCACGATTGCACAGACAGAGTGTGAAACATTTCAGTGCCTCGTAACACAAGAACACCTTTTGTGATACGTGATCATTTCTTGAACATTTCAACACAACTGATGCTAATAATATACTTAGATTGAAAATACAGTGAATTCTGAAGCACATGCAGTATAATATAGTAGTGCACAGACAAGAATCAAAAAATATCTGTTTTCAGTATTTAGCTCGCTATATAGTGCACTAACTAGGAAATCAGTTATTAAAAACGTGTGATTTAAGTTCAGTTTGTTTTTGTATACTTGTCAGTGTACTTACACAAGTATACCGTTTACAAATGAGGCACAATGCTTTAAAATGTATGCACTTGATGACCAGAGCAAACTACTAAATATCCTAATTTAAAATGTTTATATTTATTAATTATTCATAGTTATTGTATTGTTCTGTGACTGACTGAATGTCCTGTGATCAAATTGTCTTTGTCTTTTAAAAAAGCTTTATAAATGCACAATTTGATAATTTATTCACAGCAGCACGCAGGTCTTCTTGTCTTTGAAGGGGTTGGAGGAGGCGTTGATCCCGGTCAGCAGCGGATCGGCTCTCCTGTGCTCCTGACAGTACTGAACAAGCTGCTCTGCTGCTGCTGAAATCTGACACACACACACATGCCAACAGATGTATGATATGATAGACATACATTACACTGTAAAAATCCTAATTTAGCGATACAATGCTATGGTGAAATCCTGTTTGGTTAACGCTATACGTTCCTTTACTGTATGCACTCTTAGGAAACAAAGGTACTTCTGTCACTTGCAGTGTTGGGGAGTAATTAGTTACATGTAATGGAATTACAAAATGTAACTGTAATCAGTTACAGTTACTGAGAAAAATGTGTAATTAAATTACAGTTACTTATGAAGATGTTAATGATCTGAATATTTCTCTTACACACACATACAGATTTATTTGATTTCTTTTATAAATTGCATTGACTGCTCTAAAATATGAGACACCAATGTTTCAGGAGTTTAGGAGACATGTTTATTCCACATCAGATTTATTTCCTATTCGGGTTTATGTATACGCTTTATTTTTTAAGATTAAATGTTTTTTCCAAAGCATTGTTAGATGCCAGTGTTTCCTGTCATAGCTGTTCAAAGATTTGATTTCAAAAACAGTATCATAGCTATTAAACTATTATTTTAAATCTGTATTTAACCTCAGAACGATCTCAAAGTAAAAAGAGCTGCTACAGTCTGATTTTCTTGTGGCTGTGCTTTAAAATTAAATTAATATCAAGTGATGAAAGATTTTGAAAGTCTGACAGTAATGAGTGCTATTGTAAGATTAACCAGCTTTAAATGTTTCAAAATAACTGACAGCTGAAAAAAAAAAAAAATTGAAAAGTAATCAAATGTAATCAGTTACATTACTTATTATATTTTAAAAAGGGAAACTTGTAATCTGTAGCCTATTACATTTCCAAAGTAACTTCCCAACACTGATCACTTGAGGTATCCTGAGGTGCAAAAGCTACATCATTGTACCTTATTTACCCCTAAATGGAACATTTTAGTACTTTAAAAGTACACATTAAAGGGATAGTTCACCCAAAAATAAAAATTCTGTCATCATTTACTCATCCTCAAGTAGTTCCAAACCTGTATGAATGACTTTGTTCTGCCGAACACAAAGGAAGATATTTTGAAGAAAGTTTGTAACCAGGCTGTTTTGGGGCACCATTAACTTCCATAGTAGGAAAAAAAATACTATGGAAGTCAATGGTGCCCCAGAACTGCTCTGTTTCCCACATTCTTCAAAATATCTTCCTTTGTGTTCGGCAGAACAAAGACATTCATATGGGTTTGGAACTACTTGAGGATGAGTAAATGATGACAGAATTTTCATTTTTGGGTGAACTATCCCTTTAAGACCTGAAATATACGTATTAGTTACTATGTAGCACACTTTACGTCTTAAAGGTACCATAACTTGCGTTACCTTCAAACGGTACATTTTAGCGCCTCAGTGACACCACCGGTTTTACAGTAACAACTGCATAAAAAGCTAACATATTTCATGTAAGTTTACAGTAAAATAACGTTAAATTTACAGTTTTTCTAAGCTTGTGATGAGCTTTGAATCAACACGTAGATCGAGTTTGTGTTTTTGGTGGTTGTTAGTAGCAGATGTAGTACTTCTGATTGTAGGATTCTGTCAGTTGATGAAATATATAGCGTTTATTTATAAATGTAGCCTAAGTTAATTCCGTAAAACCTAAAATTAAAATATTGCTACCCTATATTAATCAGTAACCAGCTGCCGTTTTCTTTTTCTTTCTTTCTCTTGTATATTCTATTTTATTCTTGTGCTTGGAAGTCAGTTTTTTGTTGTTGTTGTCATTTTCAGTCATGTACAAATGAAATGATAAACAACTGAAAAGATAGCCTCTACATGTAAAGGTGTTGTTTTTGTGTTATTATGGAGTGATGAGTGATCTGACCTTGATTCTCTGTAGTTCTGTCTCTAGTCTGAGCTGCTCCACGGTTCTCCTGGCCTGAAGAACATTATTACTGCAGTATACATCCATCACGGCTGCTGCAACATAGACTTGCACCCTGAAAAACATGTTTACATTAACCTTATTATTAATTATATTACCTGAACTACCTAATGAATGAATAATTAGGTCTGATAGATGATGACTGTAATGTTACCTCAAGAGTTGATCAGTCGTTGTATAGAACTCTTTTCTTTTGGTGGAAGAGTTGGAGGCTTTTATATCTCAATGGGAACACACACGCACACACACACACTCTCTCTCACACACACACACACACACACTCACACACACTCACACACACACTCACACTCACACTCACACTCACACTCACACACACACACACACACACACACACACACACACACACACACTCACACTCACACTCACACTCACACACACACTCACACACACACACACACACACACTCACACACACACACACTGCTGGAAGCTTCAAAAGCTCCTGTGATGTGGTGGAGTTTGAGGTCACATCAACAGTGGCAGAAAGGTCATGAAAGTTCAGCAGTATTTGATTTCACTCTGGTGGTCATGAAACCTCTCTTGAATCTGTTTAACTGTGTGCACAGATGTGTTATCATCCTGCTCCTGATTTACAGTGTTTCTCAGAAATAGCATTAAATCAAGTATTCTGTAATTTGCCATGCAGCTAAATAAGCATTTTAAAATGGCGCATATTCCAAATGTCTCTGTAGAAAATAAATTTAAATTAAATAATAATAAAAAAAGATTTATATTTATATGCAATAAATAAAAAAAGCCTGTATAATAGACTTTATTTAGTCAAAGTTATCCAAAAACGGATCAGAAAAGACTTTGGAGGTCCCACATCTTGTGATATTTTCCTGTTTAATGCATTAAAAATAATCATACATTAGTATTTAAAAACGTTTTGGGGTTAAATGTATATACAAACTACATACCTATGACTAAAATAAATAATTTAAATCATAAATTAATTAAGTATTAAGTATTTTTTTAAATCTGTAAAATATATTTAAATAGCCTACTATATATATAATTTATTAATAATAACAATTATTAATACACTATATATTTTTTATAATAAAATATGCTTAAAAATATTATCAAAATATTGATATATTATGCACTAACTGACGCTGCTTTTCTAACTGTTCCTTTATATGCTGTTTCGGGTAATTTATACGCCCCATTTATACAACTTCAATGGCATCATAATATTCCGGTTTTAATTACAATCTAGTATATATAAAACAAAATGAGTCCATTCCACTCAACGCAATCGCGTTTGGTATTTAGTTTGTACCGCCGCGCTTGCCGTAGTTGTTTAGAACATGTGGATGATCAAGTGTGCAGCGCTGTGAGCGAGATCAGAAATAAAGTACATTAACAAGCCGGGGTGAGTGTAATATTATTTTCAAGACACAAAGAAATAGAAAACAAACATGTATTTATATTTGCGTATTAGCTTATATAACACTTCATCAAGTATTGACACTAAAGTGTTTGTCTCGGCACTGAAACTGCGCAGTTCTAGTCTTCAGATGACATACACATGATCTGTTTGAAAGAACTGTGTTTAGGCTCTCATGATAAAACCATGGTATTCTTTGAAATAAGGTAGTAAATATATCTACATATAGTCATTCAGCACCAAGCATATATATCAAAGTATTATGGTATTACCATCTGATACCGTCCCTGTACCCTGGTAAACCTGCATTAAACAGTAGACTTGTATGCTGTGTTGCTGTAGTTGCTGTGATGATGGCCGATCATCAGGCTCCCTCCGTGGCGAGGGACGCGGTGTTGAAGGAGAGCATCTCTCTGCCGGAGGACATGCTTCAGATTAGAGGCTATGACTTTAACCAGGGCGTGGACCACAGAGCCCTGCTGCAGTCCTTCCTCAGCACGGGCTTCCAGGCCAGCAGCTTCGGCCTGGCTGTGCAGGAGATCAACAAGATGGTGAGGGACTGACTGTCAGCTCACTGTTGGGTGAAAATATCTTCTGTTCACCAAGACTGCATTTAATACAGTCATTTTAAAAATAGCTATAATATTGTGAAATATGATTGCAACTTAGTATAACTATTGGAATGTGTTTTTCAATGTAGTTTATTCCTGTGATTCAAAGCTGTATTTTCAGCATCATTACTCCAGTCTTCAGTGTCACATGATCCTTCAGAAATCAGTCTAATATGCTGACGCTCAAGAAACATTTATTATTATTATTATCAATGTTGAAAACAATTGTGCTTTGTAATATTTGTGTGGAAACTGAGGTGAGGAAAAAACGTAAGAGACTAACACTTTAACACAGCAAGGGTGCATTAAATTGATAAAAGAAAGTGACCATAGAGATGTGTATAATGTTACAGAAGATTTGTGTTTCTAATAAATGCAGTTCTTTTGAAATTTTTATTCATCAAAGAATACTGAAAAAACACAATTTCCACAAAAATATTAAGCAGCAAAAACTGCTTTCAAAATTGATAATAATAAGAACCATTCTTAATAACTGAGCATCAATAAAATTGATGATAAATGAGCAGTAAATCAGCATATTATAATGATTTCTGAAGGATCATGTGACACTGAAGACTGGAGTAATGATGCTGAAAATACAGATTTAATCACAAATTACATTTTAAAATATTCAAATTGAAAACAGTTATTTGAAATAGTAATAATATTTCACAATATTACTGTATTTTTTAATCAAATTAATGCAGCCTTGATGAGCATTAGAGACTTCTATCGAAAACATAAAAAAAAAAAAATCTGTTTTACATGGTTTGATGTTTTGTTATCTAATGCAATGCCGTTCAGATATTTTTAACTCTTTCCTTAGTGTCCAAATACTTTTGGGGGCCATTGTATGTTCATATTCGATGGGACATTCATTACTGATGCATAAAATGTTGTCTTTTCAATATGTTATGTATAAATATATATAAAGTATGATTAAAAAACAACAATGTATAAGTATCACAGAAACATGCAATTTGTTTGTGAGTGTGTTTTATTAGAAACAACTTTGATTGTTAGGAAAGGAGCACTGTGTGATGTTGTATACTACAAATCAACATAATCTCAGCAATCACATCTGAGTTATCTCATCATCTCCGTCTCGTAGCTCTTAAGTCATGTTGAGCTCAACATTGATTGTGTGTGTGGTTGGAGTAGATCGAGAAGAGACTGGAGCCGGTGCAGGAGGAGCATGAGGACTGTGAATCACATTCATCGGCTTCAGGATGCACCATTTTCTTGGGCTACACATCCAACCTGATCAGCTCCGGTGTGCGAGAGAGTATTCGCTACCTCGCACAGCACAGAATGGTACGGCCACACTGTGACTTTGTATAAACACCATTATGTTTCATGATCTGTTTCAGCTAATAATATCTGTCTAGGTCTGTTACTATCTATTCTGTTCATATTAAATGAAAAGAACCTATTTATGTTGAGTTATTCTGATGTTTCTGTAGGTAGATGTGATAGTGACCACAGCAGGAGGGATTGAGGAAGACTTTATCAAATGTTTAGCACCCACTTACCTCGGTGAGTTCAGTCTAAAAGGCAAAGAGCTACGACAGCAAGGCATTAATAGGTAAGAAAACAGTTCCTCATTAGATCATTGTGGTGTTTATATGCATGTTTATAAGTAATTAATACATATAATTATACTTTATATCATAGAATAGGTAATCTGTTGGTACCAAATGATAATTACTGTAAGTTTGAAGACTGGCTGATGCCTATTCTGGACCAAATGGTGCTGGAACAAAAAACAGAGGTGAGAATTATTTTATTTTATTTTGTTTTGTTTTGTTTTATTAATTTGGGTGGTTAAATATTTGTAAAAATGCTAATTCTGGACCAAATTGTCCTGAAACATAAACAGAGGTGAGACATTTTATTCTAATTTATTTTATAATTGGGGTGGTGATATATTTGTAAAATTGTCCACAAGTGTGAGGTGTTTTTTTTTTTTTTTCATTTTTAAATTAAATTAAATTAACCTATTAATTTAAAATAAATACAATTAAATTAATCAAATATTAAATTACATTATTGTTTTTTAATTATTTTATTAAATTTGGGTGTTTAAATATTTGTACAAATGCCCATTCTAAACCAAATGGTGGTGGAATAAATACTTATTTTATTTTATTTTAAAATGCCTATTTTGGACCAAATGTTGCTGGAACAAAAATAGATGTGAGAATTTATTTTCTTTTATTTGGGTGGTTAAATACTTATAAAAATGCTTAATACATACATGCATACAATGCATACATAAAAACAAGGTTATTGAATTAAATTAAATTGGGGTGGTTAAATATTTGTAAAATTGCCCACAAATAAGTGAAAAGATTTATTTTTACATTTTTAATTTAATTTAATTTTTTTTAAATGTCCATTCTTTATTTTATCTTATTTAATTTTATTAAATTTGGGCTGTTAAATATTTGTAATTTTTGGTATTACATTTTTTGTCTATGATTCTATGAGTGTAATGCATTTAAATTTGTATTAATTTTTCAAATACATATTTAATGTGGCCCAGCATTGATTGGTTTCTCCATCAGGGCACACACTGGACACCCTCCAAAATGATCCACAGACTAGGCAAAGAAATCAACAACCCAGACTCTGTGTACTACTGGGCTTATAAGGTAACATTTGAATTGAACACATACAAGTCACCTTCACCTCCGTCCTTCCTCAGATTTGACTCTCTTAATGACTGTATGACTGTCTTTCAGAATGACATCCCAGTGTTTAGTCCCGCCCTCACTGACGGCTCATTGGGTGATATGATCTATTTCCACTCATATAAGAACCCTGGCCTGGTGCTTGACATTGTGGAGGGTGAGTCGCTCAAGATGTGATATCAGTGCAATGTGGAGATTATTTGACAGTGGCATTTATGATAATTTTGTATACTTCAGATATTCGGCGTTTGAACAGCAAAGCGGTGTTTGCCAAGACCACAGGGATGATCGTTCTCGGAGGAGGACTCGTCAAACATCACATCTCCAACGCTAATCTCATGGTAATCACATGAAGCCAAAAAAGCACAATCAAGTTGAGTCATAAAATAAAATCTGAAGCTTTTCTCATGTGTTTTTCAGAGGAATGGAGCAGATTTTGTGGTGTTTGTCAACACTGGCCAGGAGTTTGATGGCTCGGATTCTGGCGCTCGGCCAGATGAAGCCATTTCCTGGGGAAAGATCCGCATGGACGCCACACCTGTAAAGGTAAGATTAAATCTGAATGATGTGAGATTATACTCTTAGTAATATGATGATCTGGTTAACTGTGCTGTTGTGTTTGTGCAGGTCTACGCTGATGCTTCTATAGTCTTTCCGCTTTTAGTGGCTGAAACTTTCGCACACAACGCCAGCAGGTTGATCAAGGAAAAGAAGAGCGATTGATGCTTTTCTCTTGTGAAAGCTATTTAAACGTTTTACCTCGCCTCGCTGTCTTCCTGTTTGCTTGTTTTTCAGTGCAGATGGTTTGTGCTCTATTTCAATTTATGAAATCATATAGAATTATCTATTTAAACATCTTAGTTTCTTATGGTGTTTGTGTGCTTTTGTCTGGCAAAATATGTTCAAAAACAACTACTAGATTGAAGTTGCATTCAATTATTTATTTTATTTTTTTTGCCAGATTTTTTTCCCCCAGTTTACTAGCTTCTATGTTTAATTCTGTACCTTTATGAGATGGTACAATTAGTATTTTATTGCATTGCATCCTTCAGTGTTAATGCACAACATCTTGTGCGCTGTTTGTGTATTTTATTCTATCTGGATGTTTGTAACCTACATTATTTTATTATTATACCTCAATTGCATGAACAATAAATGAATCAACACCTACTGAAATATTGAATAATGTAATAGAATGTATAATAAAAAAGGTTTTATTTCTTTTTATTTATTAACACATCATACACACTGCCATTCACAAGTTTGGGATGAGTAAGATTTTTGATGTTTTTAAAGGCATGTCTTATGCTTATCAAGGCTGCATTTATTCGATCAAAACTATAGAAAAAAACTGTTAATATTTTGAAATATTATTGCAATTTAAAATAATGGTTTTCTATTTTAACATACTTTATAATCTAATTTATTCCTGTGATGCAAAGCTGAATTTTTAGCATCATTACTCCAGTCTTCAGTGTCCTTCAGAAATCATTCTAATATGCTGATTTATTATCAATGTTGGAAACAGTTTTGCGGCTTAATATTTTTTTTTGGAACTTGTGATACTTTTCAGGATTCTTTGATGAATATAAAGTAAAAAAAAAAAAAAAACTATATATATATATATATATATATTTATAAAAAAAATGTTTAGATGTCACTATGGATGGTACATTTGCTCCATAATTTACATTAGTTTATTATTATGTAGCTGTTAAAATGCATGGACGTGAATTAAGAGAATTGAAAGACATTAAATAATTTAAAACCCAATGTATGTTTTCATTTCTAAAAACATGCTGCATCATTATTGTTCTGTCACTTTAAGGCCAGCGGAGGGCAGGCGTGTTACACTACCTGCAATCCAGCAGTCTCCTGATACACTACATTTCTGTTATTCACAAGAGACTCTGATTTACTTCACTTGGCCTGGCCTGTATAAACAGTTTAATTACAGTGAGAAACTGTGGAGATTTATACTGCATTTAGCAGTTCTGTTGAAAGCAGTAGTCAATATGATAACATTTGCTCAGCTTTAGTAAGTGTGCAAATCAAGTGTTTTGACCTAATTGTTGTATTGAATGTGTTGGTTTTGTTAGCCTAGTTTCAAACTTCCTTTTGCACATTTGAACTCACAGCGATAAATAATCTGTCTTGAACTAAATAGAGCATATCTGAACGTGCATGCAAAGCCTGCATGTCTCATGCCCCCCCCCCCCCCCCCCAATCTTTTATTTACGACAGGTTGCTGTTTTAAGTCAGTTTTATGGACGTACTTAAGTAGATGCCACATGAAACTGAAAACATTTGTGCTTATTTAGTAGACGCTTTATTTCAACGTGACAAAATTCAAGGCAGCATTAAATAAATCCAGCATACTTCTTTGTTTCTGTCTGTTTCAGTACACTAGGCAGGACACTGAATTTTAGCTGATCTTACCCAGCAGCACATTAGGCTCGATTCCAGTAAAACGTTCTCCCATGTTATGGATTTCCATTTTCCCCATTATTGTCCCATTTGGAAATGCTCTCCTGTTTAGTGTTTGCTCATGAATGATTCCAGTAAAACGTTCTCCCATGTAATGGATTTCCATTTTCCCCATTATTGTCCCATTTGGAAATGCTCTCCTGCTCTAAGTGTTTGCTTTACTGGCATGAATGTTTGAGGCACGACATTATGTCCCCAAGTAGCGGAATGACAATAAAGCTCAACTTGAACTTGAAGATGAGCTGTGCATTGCACTGGAGACATGGCTTTTTCCTAACTCTATACAATTTATTACGCGTGTGGAAGAATTTATCAAGATGAAATTTACACAAAAGCTGTGAAAGGAAAAGTACGAGCACCAGCTGTCTTATATGAAGTCCTTTTGCCTGTTTGTGTCTTTCTTAGAAGAAAAGCCTGGCCTGGAAGAGTAAAAAAACTTTACTTTAAATAATAATGATTCAATTTTATTCGTTTTCTAACTGCTTGTTTTCTTTAAAAAAGGCCTCTAACACTAGCTTTCTCTATTCTATTTCTAATCTATCTACCTGTTTTATTTTTGTTATACTGTATGTATGTGTATATATAACAGGAGCCTGAGAAAAATGCTCATTTTAGAGGAAAATTTCATACGGCACTTAAAGGCTTTTGCACATGAACTCTTCATGTATATGCATTATTGGCATAAAATTCAAGGCATTAATGTTTGCCTACAAATCCACCACTGGCTCTACACCCCTTTAAATTCACTACTTCAGACCTATGTGCCTCTAGAAGCTATTATTACTATTATTAAGTGAACTGCATTATTGTTCATCCCAAAGAGGCACAAAATCACTTTCACAGACTTTTCCATTAACTGTTCCCACCTGGTGGAATGACCTGCTCAACTCAATCCCAGCAGCTGAGTCCTTAGCCATCTTCAAGAAACGGCTAAAAACACATCTCTTCCATCTTTATTTGACCCTCTAACTCTAGCACTCTCTATTCTAATTCTGTTTTATCTATCCGTCTTCTTTGTATCTATCTGACCCTCTAACACTAGCTTTCTTTTCTATTCTATCTACTTGTTTTCTTAAAAAAAAACTAGGTTTCTTTTTAATTCTACTTGTTTTCTTTCATTAAAAAAATAAACCTTGCTATGTGTACTGTGTCAGGCTAACCGAGACTTCTCACAGCACTTGCATGTTGTTGCTCTTTTGTTGGTTTTGATTGCTTCTATTGTCCTCATTTGTAAGTTACTTCGGATAAAAGCGTCTGCTAAATGACTAGCCCTAAATATAAATGTAAATTACTGAAAACAATATTTCTGACATTAAAAGGTTAAAATACTGTGTGTATATATATATCATTTAAAATCTATTTAAAATATGTTTTAGGTAAAATATGTTTAAATATAAAATGCTTAAATATAAACAAATTATATTTGGATATAGTAATTAAATGTGAACAAATAAAATGAAAAGTACATTTTTCATTTAAACCTATTGAACGTGTCATTTAGAGCAAATATTGATTGATTCCTTCTTCCAAACATCCCCATCCTGCACAGCTAGTGATATCTGCCCTGTGGATGTGTGATAAACAGACGGAAGGTGTGAAGGTGCAGGTTTCTCTGTCTGTGGGAGTCTTGTGTGTGAATGTTGATCAGCCGCTTCACTCTCTTATCTTACTCTGTTTACCTGTTATGTTGCCATGGTGACCCGGCCCTCACTGCCTCTCCTCTGTCGTAAACCTGCAGAGGTGTGTGTGAGGGAGAGGCGCTGCTGGAGCGCGTTATTAAAGGTAAAAGAGCTCAAGAAGTTCACTTGAGAAATAACGAGAGAAGTTCCCCGCCGGTAATGTCGTCTGAGAAACAGGAAGTGCGATGATGTCAGTTGTAGCACTGACGCAGCCATCTGCTCGCGCTGACGGACGGGTTTCTTCGTTGCCATGGAGACAGCTTTAGTGTGAGCAAACATCCGGCGCTCTTGTTCTCCACATGAGCAGCAGAAGCAGAAGAAGCGTCCACACCTGCTGGACCAAACACACACACACACACACACACACACACACACACACACACACACACACACACACACACACACACACACACACACACACACACACACACACACACACACACACACACACACACACACACACACACACACACACACACACACACACACACACACACACACACACACACACTCACACACACACACACACACACACACACACACACACACACACACACACACACACACACACACACACACACACACACACACACACTCACACACACACACACACACAGACACAGACAGACACACACACACGCACACACACACGCACACACACACACACACACACACACACACACACACACACACACACACACACACTCTCACACACTCACACACACTAAAAGGAAGTAAAATAATCATAAAATCATCACAACAATAAACATTCAGAAACATTCAGTCATTAAGCAGCGCCTAGTGGAATATTTCATAATATCTTAATCAAACACAGAAACATAGATACAATATTAGTTTTTCCTTTTAATTATTAACACATTTAAAAAGTTAAAATATTGTTAAATATAATATTTTAAAAATACAAACAGGTTATATATTATATTATATTATATTATATATTGTGCATTAAACTATAAATTATACTGCATTAATTAAGCGCATTAAAAAAAAATCTAAATCTCATCAGCATTATGCATCCAAACATTTTACTTATGGTTTCCTTGTATATATGTATTTTTTTTTATTTTAACAATATTTTATTAAATATAGCTAAACAAAATTTATAAAAATAATATTTATAAACATTGTGTGTATATAATTTTGTAATATAAACAAGTTAAATATTTATGATATTACAATATTTTATAATACACACACACACATTATATACACATCAATTTTAATGCATAAGTTAATGTTTATAAATTCTAAGAGTAAAATATATATTTACATAATATTAATTTAAATATTATTTTAATGTAACAATTATGCAATTCATATTTATTGAGATTATATTTAGATATTTAAATATTTAAAAATACAAAATAAATTAACAAAAATAAATAATTAAATTCAATTAAATTTATTAATTTTAATTTCATTTTTTATTTTCAAAAAATGAAAGTATTTAGAATAAGATAATAATCAGATTTTAGAATAATCAGCTGAGCAAATATTGTTAAATATAAACTTTTTAAAAATACTAACATGTTAAATATATATATATATATACATAACTACAGGTGCATCTCAATAAATCAGAATGTCGTGGAAAAGTTCATTTATTTCAGTAATTCAACTCAAATTGTGAAACTCGTGTATTAAATAAATTCAATGCACACAGACTGAAGTAGTTTAAGTCTTTGGTTCTTTTAATTGTGATGATTTAGGCTCACATTTAACAAAAACCCACCAATTCACTATCTCAACAAATTAGAATACTTCATAAGACCAATAAAAAAAACATTTTTAGTGAATTGTTGGCCTTCTGGAAAGTATGTTAATTTACTGTATATGTACTCAATACTTGGTAGGGGCTCCTTTTGCTTTAATTACTGCCTCAATTCGGCGTGGCATGGAGGTGATCAGTTTGTGGCACTGCTGAGGTGGTATGGAAGCCCAGGTTTCTTTGACAGTGGCCTTCAGGTCATCTGCATTGTTGGGTCTGGTGTCTCTCATCTTCCTCTTGACAATACCCCATAGATTCTCTATGGGGTTCAGGTCAGGTGAGTTTGCTGGCCAATCAAGCACAGTAACACCATGGTCATTGAACCAGCTTTTGGTGCTTTTGGCAGTGTGGGCAGGTGCCAAGTCCTGCTGGAAAATTAAATCAGCATCTTTAAAAAGCTGGTCAGCAGTCTGTGTGTGTGGTGGCTCTTGATGCCTTGACCCCAGCCTCAGTCCATTCCTTGTGAAGTTCCTTGAATCGATTTTGCTTGACAATCCTCATAAGGCTGCGGTTCTCTCGGTTGGTTGTGCATCTTTTTCTTCCCACTCAACTTTCTGTTAACATGCTTGGATACAGCACTCTGTGAACAGCCAGCTTCTTTGGCAATGAATGTTTGTGGCTTACCCTCCTTGTGAAGGGTGTCAATGATTGTCTTCTGGACAACTGTCAGATCAGCAGTCTTCCTCATGATTGTGTAGCCTAGTGAACCAAACTGAGAGACCATTTTGAAGGCTCAGGAAACCTTTGCAGGTGTTTTGAGTTGATTAGCTGATTGGCATGTCACCATATTCTAATTTGTTGAGATAGTGAATTGGTGGGTTTTTGTTAAATGTGAGCCTAAATCATCACAATTAAAAGAACCAAAGACTTAAACTACTTCAGTCTGTGTGCATTGAATTTATTTAATACACGAGTTTCACAATTTGAGTTGAATTACTGAAATAAATGAACTTTTCCACGACATTCTAATTTATTGAGATGCACCTGTATATATATATGCATATAAAGGAGATATGCATATTTATAATTATTACATTATTTAATTTTATATATAATATATAACATATATGTATACACACAAGTTAAATATATAATACGTTTTCATACACATATTAATTATTAATAAATTTAATACATTGTAAAATAATGAAATCAATAATATAAAATAATATAAAATTAATAAAATAAAATTAATAATAATTAATTCTATAATTTGTTATTCATTGATTTATTAATATATTAATGAGATTGTTCTTGTTTGAACATTTGTAAAACTCCAGCTTTAGAGGAACATGACATATATCTTGCAGCTATTGTTTGTTAAAGCGTCGCAGGCCGCTCTCTGTAAGGATTATTCTTAGAAGTGATTTCTAAAGCGACTCAGACCGTGGTTCCTCTTGTGGTTTGGCGATCAAACATCGAAATATCTGTATTTGTACGTCTTTGTGTTTCCATGGTCACTTGCTGTATTTTCCAATTGTTTGTCCCGCGATGGCAGCTGGGAAAAAAATGAACGCTGTTGACACATTTCACCGTTTGGGGAAATTCACAGAGAACTGAACGAGACATAGGAGAAGAAAAATGATGAACAAACGAAGAGGACAGACAGGTGGTGAGAAGTTTCTGGAAAAAAAACACTTACAGCATTTGTTTCTAAGTATAGACTGAAAAGAAACTCGACATTCTCTGCGATGCAAATAGCAAACGCTAGTTTCACAAACAGATGTCTGCTCGTCTAAGCCCTCTGAAATGAAGGAAAACGTTATATGTGATGCTATTAAAATATTAATGTCACAAAATATTTATATTCATATCAATGACGCCTCTGTAAGCAGCTCGCTAGGTTTTGAAACAGAGCCATAATTAGTCGAGTAGTGCACAGGATGTGCTGGAGGATGGGCTTTATGTGTTCAGAGAGAGGTATTTATTATCCTGCTTGCTACTAGTTTTTTTAGCTGATATATTTATTCCAAATGACTGTATACACTTAACAACAAAGTGGCCCATTACCCCTCACACCCCTTGTGTAAAAAATGTTTCCAGACTAGAAACTAAACTAAACCAACCATTCTTTTTTCCTGTTATATATTTTTCTCAATTGATTTTAATATATATTTTATTATATTAAGTTATTTATTAAACCCGTGCCATCAGATTAAATATATATTCTCAATTAATATATAAATATATTAAATATATCTGTTTTAATGTCATTTAAAATCATATATATATATATATATATTACATATAAACTTTATGTCTCAGTTTTATATGAAAATTTTAATTTTTTAAACGATTTACACTTGATATATTTTTTAATATAAATAAATTAAAAATGTAATTGTATTTCAGATCATTTCTTATAGTAAAAAGAGAAGAAAAGCTGAACCGTAGAAGACAATGCACATTTAACATGATAAACACACATATTAATTGTAATAAATAGAAATGATTAATATATACCAGCTAAAATATATGAAATATATTTATATTAAATAAATCAATTTTAATACTTATTTTAATATTTTAAAATACTAACTTTATTACCATTTATTATTTCAGATGCTGATAAAAAATGGAAACGTACAGGTAAGATATTTTTGAAAGTGATTTTATTTGTAGTGTTAAAATTGACAATACATATTATCACACAATTGAATTTATTTATATTGCTCAATAATATTTAACTACTATTATATCTGGGCAAAATGTGAATATTACATCATTGTGTCATGATAAATGATATATCATTTATGTTTTCATACCTGACTTGTAGTGTGGAGCAGAAGGCCACAGAGAGAAGACCAGACCCCTGTTCCTGCTGAACTGAGCCAGCTACAGCCATCCACTGATTATCAGCACAGCAGGCACAGGAGACCAGCCCACTGACACACAGAGACAAGCCACACGCACCAAAATAATAGCAGCCTGAGACACAGACGTCGTGAATGAAACCAGTAACCTCGGGTATTTATGACTCATACATGCATGTATTCACATATATATATATATATTGCATAAAGACATAAATTACATTGCATAAATTATCTAAAATGCTCATTTCCATAACAATACACAAAGTCCTATTTGATTCTCAGTGACAAATACAATGACTAAGCATAATTTAAAGGCTGTACAAAAAATATTTTTTTATATTTTTTATTATTTTATACCTAATATAATATTAAATATACAAGAGGACAAACAAACAATAAAACATAATAAAAATGTAACTATATATATATATATATATATATATAAAATACAGCGGCAATAATAAATCTATCAATCTGTAAAATATTTAATACATATTTTTCCTTTATTTAATTATTACCACACACACACACACACACACACACACACACACACACACACACACACACACACACACAGAGAGAGAGAGATAGATAGATAGATAGATGACCACCAGTTGCTTTTACCAGATGCTTTTATTCAATGAAACGGACAGAAATTGTATGCCCATATGAAACCAATCCGATTTATATGCTCCGACCTAGATAAAATAATGCCATGAATGAATAAATAATGAGTAATGAGAAGCTATCTATCTATCTATAATGATGTCAAGGCAACACTTTGTTTTAATAGTAGCTTCAGCACATGATTCTTTGTGAGTTAGAGTAAAAGAGATGTGAATCTATGCTCTTCAGAACTTTCTGTAATGGTTCAATGATGTTTTGGTTTGGCTTCATGCAGGCAGTGAAGGCCGTTTGACTTGATTCTGGCTTTCTTAAAATCACTCTTGAACTCTAGCCGTATATGGGAACATTACGCTAGAACGGCGTTCGTGAACCTGGGTCACCGTTACATGATCCTGGGGAACCAATTAATTACCTAAGGATTTGTGTGAGACCCGGCCCGTACGCTTACAGATCCCCCACCATGTTTCACAGCTGGCAGCCGATGTTGCGGGCTGCAGGCATCCTTTGGCTTTCTCGTAAGATAAACCCGCCTGGATGCAGGAAATATGGTAAAAGATGAGTCACTGGACCATTTTTTTCCATTGTTTTGTGTTTAATGCATCGTTTGGGCCTTGGTTACAAACAGTTTCTGAATGGCTGCCCTGCCATAAATTTCGCTTTTGTGTGGCGTCCATTTGAAGAGGTTTTGTTGAAACCGGACCGCCGAAGTTCAGATTCAGTTCGGACATGTGTGGTCACTTAGCAACTGTCCTAAACATCCCTGTTAGCGAACTTTACATCAAGTTCATGTTCACTGTTTATGCCTATTTTGCATGAATACATCATGCTTTTGTTATTTTTTGAGGCAGTTCAAATTGAGGTACCAGTAATATGGCCTCTTGCAGCTTTACTATTTGCCTCATTTAGCTGAGAACTCACATACTGAAGTGCTGATTTTTTATTTATTTAATGCATACATTTTCAGCGTCACTAACAGGATTAACAGTTGCAAACTTACAAAAGACATATGCAATATCTTTTTTACAGTCTAAAAACCTGAAATTTGCATCCCTCTTTCCATGTCATTTCCTTAAGATGGGTTCAATATCTTTTGTTAGTCCTGGAACAGCATTCATATCAACCAGTCATTTATTTATTAATGAAGTTAATGGTTAGGTTATAAGTAGATTTGAGATATCCTACTTGGTTCACTGGTGGTCAGTGAAGGATACCAAGGTCTGAAGGACCCAAATAAATTATTCATTCGTATAAATTATAATTTATTCATGTAATGTTTTATTTCTAAATCATTTATTTATTTTTAATATTATTACTTGTTTCAGAACGTTGAGAGAACATTCAAAATTAACATTCCCTTAAGGTTTGCAAAATTCTAAAAATTCCCTTAACACATACATTTTTGTTATTTTTTTGTAATATTCTCTGAACATTCAGAAATAACATTTTCATTAATGGGAACGTTAGCAAGACACTCTTGGAGTCATATTTTTGTTGGGTTAGACTAGAGGTAGTTAGTGGCATTAAGTAGTTCACCGCCTGAAAAAAGTCCACCATGTTTTGACAGGATTTGTTCCAGTACCAACAAAAGATGTTTATCCTAGTCTTTTTATTTTCAGGCTACGGCTCGTTTGTTGTATATCATGCTAAACACCTGAGATGAAGATTACTTCGGACAAGATAAAAACAGGCTTGTCACAACAGCGTAAGATTGATGACAGCAAGAAGAGTCAAACCTAGAATTAGTCTCTAGTGCATCTTTAATGCAGTTTTTTCAGGAACATTATACATGCAATGAGAATATCATGTCACAGTACTCGGTGTGCATTGCATTCATTTTGATGACACTATTGACATTAACTTCTCCTTTGGTGATTTGGGTCCCAGGATGGCAGAACTTAACCACTGTGAACAAAGAAATTAATGCAGTGTTCACAAGTGGGTTAAGTCCTGACACCATACAGCCCACATAGAAATGCATGTGAATTGGCACTTCTGTCACCACTAACTCATGTGCGAGACGGTCTGCATTCCTTCAGGATTAGGGTCTCACGTGTTCAGGTGTGTGTGTATGTGTATGTGTGTGTGTGTGTGTGTGTGTGTGTGTGTGTTTGCAATGCATATATCTGGCGTGTCTTTAGTCTCCGCGTCGAGTCCCTCACACGAGCCATTGGAAATCCCTGGCAATGTGATTCAGTCATTAGGTTTAAAAATCACTCTGCCAGGAATTCCCCTGGCTGGCAGAAGAGAAGGGTCCAGGCTTAAGTCATTCTGTCTGAGGTGAGGTCCAACATTTCTATATATGTCCTAACACATCATACACGAGGGCTCTGTGAACAGCAAACAACACAGCAGACAGATAGCAAACAGCCGGGACAAAAAAAGGGGGAGAGTTCGGCCAAAAATGAAAGTTTTGTCATCGTTTACTCACCCTTATTTCATTCTGAACCTGTAGGACTTTATTTTTTCTTCTGTGAAACATAACATGTTTAGGAGAATGTCAACGCTGCTCTTTTCCGTACAGTGAACGCATACAAGACACTGAACTCTTAAAATAGCCTACTTGCCCAGATAACAAAAATGTTCTAAAAACATATAGTTCCTATTAAGTTATGAAAACATTATTTCAGAATGTTCTATGACTATTCAAAACATCAATTTTTTAAATGTTTTGAAAACTTTTTTTGTTATGCGAATGTAATGGGAACTATTATATTCTATAATGGGATGCTATTCGCGTCTTCCATTTTAGAATTTTGCAAACATCATGGGAACTTTACGCTTGAATATATTTTTTAACATTCTGAATATATATATACATATATTAAGTTGGATGCCCAAATAAAACTTTTCAGTAATAAATTCCGATGAAAAGTGTATAGCTAAACAGTTTTTGTGCTAATGTTTTGAGGACATTATTGAAGACGAGATAAGTCTGAACAAACTTTCTATTAACATTACTAGAAGAACGTTTGTTTGTATCTTTGAGAGAACCTTGCCAGAATGTTAGGCAGTTATTAAAACATGCCACTGGATGCGAGCTAAACCCAACGTGATTACGTTACTTTTTGCGCATTCTGCGACAAATTTGAAATATTGAGTGAGTGGCGCTAAAGGATCGTTCAGTTTTATTCAAAACAGATGAACGTGAATCTTACAATGGTTCATCTTTACACTGGTTTTTGAAACATCCAGTGAGCGGCGCTAAAAGGTTGGCTGTTTTGTGTATTGCGGAAGGAAATAAAATGTTTGGTGAGTGCCGCTATGGGTTAATGCTCTATTTAACCCAATCTCATGAAGGTGCGTTTCAGTGGCATGATTTTCTGGTACTATTTGGCGTACTATTTATATGCAGAAATTGACTTGCGTCCATATGATATACAATGGGTAGGATTAGGGGTGTGGAGTAGATGCGTATTATATGTAGGCCTACGCCAAAATGTGTATCATGCACGCAAAAAGTGTTTAATATATGCACGTCAAACACATGCGTATCTTATGCAAGCCAAAGTCAGTTTCTTCGTATAAATAGCATGCAAAATAGATGTTTATCGAGTGATGCTATTCGCGTTTTACTGGACTCATCATATCCGAAAGCTGCGCATTGCTCTATCAGGTGAGCTCCGTAGCAAGTTTACTTCAGGAAAGCCATACATATGTTGCTGGTTGTGTGAAGTAAATGTAAAATGTCAAAATGAACATGGTAAAAGTGGTTTGAGGTCATAACACAGCATTGTGCAATGAACTGTGTGAAAATAAATCCTTATTAATCAATATTCAACCTGTAATCTTAATTTGTATGAAAAGGAATAAAAGTTGTTGGTGTTTTACTGCAAATGGTGTTATTTTCAGCTGGAAACTACAGTGAATAGCATGTATATGTATGTTTTAGAGCAACATTTTTACAATATAATGGTACTTTTTGTCTCTTTTTGGAGCTTAACAGGCAGCGTGAACATCTTCTCAACATCTTGTTTTGGTTTAAAAGTAAGTAAATGATGACACATGTAAACTTGCACTGCACTGTTTAACATGCAAAGTGCATGTGTGTGTGTCTTCCAAGGGCACCTAATTTTTTTGTCATGTAGTCCGTGGTCACTGTGGCTGGCCCCTTCTTCTGCTAGCGTCTGGGTGACTGGGCTTCCTGTGGATTTATAAAAATAGCTTTTCAATGACAGTTTGAAATGAGGTCAGAAAGACACACAGTCCCTGCCGAAAAACCGCCAAGTATGCTGCTCCGTTCAAAACTCATGTCTCATCTGAAGTAAAATTTTAAGAGCGACAAAAAACAGGCAGAACCTGTGAAGGATCTAGTATATCTTGCAGGACTACTCATTCTCTCAGATAAAGTCCCAGAGGACCAGACACTTGTTTCACAGTTGGAAAGTTTTAGTATTTTAAGGGTTTATTGATTTTCAGAAAAAACTGCATTGCTAAGAGAAGTTTTATTTCAATATCAGCTTCATCTCAGATGTTTCTGCTAAAATAGACACAAATGAGACTATTATTGACATAAGTAAGAGTAAGAGTTTGGATCTATACAATCAATGTAGATGGCATTAAGTTTGGATTAGATCTTGGATTAATACCAATTTTGGCCAACGTGAGCACAATTTGAGACATTACAGAGATCTGTTCTAGAAGAGACACATCTTTAAAAACTATGGCCTTTCTTTAAAAAATCACTCTCCCTTTGCTCTTCATTTCACCTCATCGCAGTCTATTACGGCGATCTTTCCTATGACAACTCGTCAGTTTGGAGTTTTTAAAGCAGAAACATATTTTCCAGTTGTAGCATGTCACTTCACATTCTCTTCAAACTGTTTTCCCTCTAAACATTTATGAAGGAACATTTACAGCATGGTAACCGGTCGACAGAATCGTTCCAGTTCCTTACAGTGTCTTGCAGTTGTCAACACAAATGTCAGCGTTGAAAAAAAGGACATGAATATGTCCAGACGCAGAGGAACTCCTAGCTTACGCAAACCAGGAGCATTATGTTTATGTATTTACATAAAATATCCCAGATAATGCTGCAAGTAAACCTGCCTGCTCTAAACAAAGACCTCCATTACTTATAGAGCACTGACTGTTTGTGGTGCAGTTTTTTTTCAGGTTTTTCCCCACTAACTGTGCAAAATGAGACTTTGCAGTTGAGTGTTACAGACAGACAGTCATTTAGATGCCATGCCGATCAGAGGATGTGGCCCATCAGTCTTACACGCACAGGCCCCAAAAAAGAGTTAGGACAGTAAAGCCACGATTAAAAATATCTGAATGTCATTTGATTACAAAATATCAAAGCAAACTTATTTTTTGTGAAATGTTTTGACTGTAAAGTGTCTTTATTTTAATAAATGACACTTGGTTTGATGTTTATGTATCAAATGCAAAGACATTCAGACATTTTTGATCTCACTTCTACACCCAAGTCAGGATTGAACTGAAATGTCCTGTTACGGAAAGCTGCAAAAGAGTTTAAAGTATGATATTTTCCCCCTAGAAAAATCATTATGCATTTTCCACACACAAAAACGCGCCTTTCCAAGTGAGTCTGCAACTGAAATGATGCATTAAGACCGAATATTGCTTTTGAAGGGCATCTGAACCCATCTGAAGCGCTGTGATGTGTTTTCCTGATTCTCGAATGCTTGAAATCATCCACCCAATCTAGACTTGATGAAGTGACGCCTTGCGAACGGGAAGATCTCTGTCCATTAATATTTTCCATCAGATCTTTCCTTTCAGCTTTTTTCCCTCTAAATTGAAGCTGCAGTTGTTCTTTTTGCCAGTGATCTCAGTCTTTCCTCTCACTAATGACAGCGTCTGGCGTGAAGCAGCCGATGCGGTTACACCTCACAGAGGAAAAGAGAAGGAAAGACTTTTTACGGCTCTCCTCATGATGAGAAGTCACACTTTCATCCTGCGGTGTTGCAGCTAATTTTAGGGATTGAAGAAAAAATACCCATAATATCCCATTTGCTCGGCATGCTTGCCAGATCCGTATAGTTGCCAACAAATTAGATTTTTCGATTAGTTGCTGTAGGTAACCTGATACTGGGCCTTTTTAAAAAGTGGACATAGGATTGGATGCATCAATTTAGGCCCACACAGCATATATATATTTCATTAAACAGATGCAAAGTGACTTATAAAATGAAAATAATGCAAGAACTATTTTTAAAAGAATTTAGCACAAGTAAATATATAAAAAAAGACTAATTGTGTGGGCTGAAAACACCATCAAAATATTTTTCTGATTTAAATTTGATATAATTTTGACTTTTGCTCAAGCTTGTAACAGAACAAATATGAAACAAAATATCATAAATATATAACAGTATATAAATATCTATAGAATATCAGTATATAATATCTATATACAAATTTATAGATTAAATGTGAACCAAATTGATTAAAATTTATTTAAAAATATTAAAATTTAAATATATATTTTTCATCTTGTTGCACATTTTCAGGCATCACATTTAATCGTTTGCAGTGAAATCTAACATTTCAGTGAAATTTAAACCGTTAAACAGTAGATGACAATGTAATTAATGACTCAGCAAAAATCAAGACAGACGGCTTTTATAAGCGTACAGTACTCCACCCTGCTCGTGGGAATATGTGTCTCATTTGTTCGTAAGCTTCATTCATTTAACTCAAAGCCAAAGTGACTGACACCAAATACAACTTCTGCAATGGCATTTACAGCAGAGAAAAACTCCCTCACATGAGCACAAAGGCGCTGGTTCCCTTTTAAATAGAGCATAAATTCACAGCTCATGGTTTTCACGCTAATGTGCCTGTAACTTTACTCCAGATACTATTACACCCAATCCTCCGCAGCAGCCATTAACTTCAGCATAGAGGCCTGAAGAAAACACTCAGCAGCAAATACAGGAATCCATCACACTTGTTCCACTTGTGCACCGTTTCCTAATCTCTGTACCAGTCCCGAGGACTCCTGCGCTCTCCGAAAAGTGGGACGGGCCTGTTTCCAGAACCTTGAACCTTCCCTGTGTCTCTCTAGTTTCTCTCGTGGTCTCAATTTCTCATTTTTTAGGCCTAATGAGCTCATTATAAGATGAATAATAACTTTTGGCTTCCTTTACTAAGTTACACACTGTACTATAGTACTGTATATAACATAACAATATTTCATACACTTCACAATTCTACACAACTCACTGTATTTTATACTACAGCACACTTCACTAGAATATACACTATATGCTATAATATACTTGTCTTTTTTTTTTTACTAATATACTGTACTAAACACTTTATTTGCACTTTATTATACTACACACTTGTATTGTATGCTATTTTATATCATACTAAACTATTTATTGTACTAAAACGCTTTAATTTATAGTATAGTGTATAATATTACTGTATGTAACACTATTTTATATGCTTCGCAATACTATATATTTGACTACTTTTTACAGTTTACTATACAGTTAATTGTAATAGACACTATACTATTACATACTGTTAATAATATACTTTACTACACACTTTACTGTACTGTGCTACGCACTTTATTACTATGCTGCTGTATATAGTGTAACACTATTTTATAGACTTCACAATACTACACAATTTGCTACAATTTACTATATACTACAGTACACACTTCACTGTAACATACACTATATACAATAAACGCTTACCGTACTGTGCTATGCACTTTATTATACTACACACTTGTATTGTACACTATAAAATATCATACTAAACAATTTGCTGTACTAAATGCTTCAATATATTATACACTGTACTATATTACAGTGTATAATGTAACACTATTTTATACACTTAACAATACTACACAATTTACTATATACCACATAGTATACTAATATACAGTATATAATATACTGTACTACACACATGTACGCTACAAAATATCATACTAAACACTTCAATATATTATACACTATACTATACTACTGTATATAATGTAACACTATTTTATACATTTCACAATAATTTACTATAGAGTACACACTTCACTGTAATATACGCAACATACTATAAACACTTGTCTTTTTTACTATAGTATACTGTATTACACTTTATTACACTACACACTTATATTGTGCACTACAGAATATCATACTGAACAGTTTGTTGTACTAAAAACTTCAATATATTTTACACTGCACTATGCTACACTATTATTATCTGCTATGCTATTTACTTAGTTATATTAACATTTCAGTAAACTGACTAAACTGCCAGGGTTTCTCATTCTTACTCTGAAAGAGCACAAGATGAATAATCACCTCAGGTCGCTTTCGCTCTCCTGTGATCTAGCGCTCCAGCTTGGACACCTCGTCTAACACTCCCGGCTTGGCCTTTCTGTTTTTGCCACACATTTTTTTCCCTCCTTCTTCCTCTGAAGGTTGTTTTGGCTGTGCAGCGTCTGTCACGGTCTTCCGAGACTTGAGAACAATGAGAAGAATGTTTAAGCGTTTCTCCACAGCCTTATCCTCGCACTCCTTGTTTTGAGAGCGTTTTTATGACCTCCGCTTCACGCCGCCCCGAACTCATGTCTGGCTGACAGATGTCGCGCAGTCGCTCGGACGGCCCATTCAAAGAAACTATTTACGGATGACCTTTCCTCTGGACGCTCAAGTGGATCACTTGTCTGGCTGAACTCAAAAAGTCAGTCCGACCATCACCAACTACATCGCAAACCTCCAAAGTGCTGAACAAGGGGTGTTTTTAAGAGCAAAACGCCTTGAAAACTCAAAGAGCAATAGAGAAACCACATGCAGATGTTATTGAAAGTTCAGAAGTGTGACTCTGGCCTCTTACCTGGATGATCGGACTGCTCTCTCTCTCTCTCTCTGTATCTCCTCTGTTCAGAGCGTGAGAGGAACCTTATAGCAGTTGTGTCTCAGAGGGAGTGTCCAACTCCTGTATAGACGCTATGAGTGTAGGAGAGAGAGAGAGAGATGAGAGAGAGAGAGAGTTCGTCTGGGGGCCAGACGGGGTGAACGTAAATAAGAGCGGAGCGAGAGAGACCAGCGAAGGGAATTCCTATTTGTATAACGTCAGAAGTTGAGCCCTCCCCTCCATCAGCGTGGATTACAGGAAGAGGCAGGGAGCAATTATACAGCAGAAGAGCTCATAAAAAAGAGACACTGTTCCCTCTATACACACACACACACACACACACACACACACACGCCTCATGCTATTCACGTTTCATCTGATCTCTTCCAATCACTGTTTCACCTGCATCTGTTGAGTTTCATCCACTACAGCAGCATGTGATTGCTCTCTTTCTAATTATTTTACAATACTATACTGTACAATCTTTTACTACTATACCGCGCTTTAGCATTCTGCACTGGACTACACCATACTACACAAGATTTTACTTCTATAAACAACATTGTAAACTACAAAATAATATTTTGTAGAACAGCACACAACATTTTACTATAAAACTGCACTCTACTAGTTGTAAACTGTAGCGTAGACCATATTACTCAGTGTACTTTTTCTAAACACTTAAATTGCGTGCATCAAGAAATATTATACTATTACACTACACACTGAACTTCACTATACTGAACTATACACAATTTTAGTGCAGTACGCTACAAAAATACCATATTATAGTGCAATGTTTTCTAAATTATACATTTTACATATGTATACATATTATATTCTATATAAACATTTTACATCTTTCTTTGTATACTAAACACTTTACTGTATAATACTAAGCTACATAATACTATATTTTAGAACAGCTGTGCAGTTATATAAAATTATTAATATATACTATATTATATATACTGCAATACATTTTATATAACATGATATATTGTGATTATATAATATATAGATAAAATATATAAATAATAATAATAATAAATTACTTAATAAATAATAATAATTATATTTTTTTCTAAATAATTTACTATGCTATCCACCTTATTCTTCAACGTGGAAGTAAGCCTATGGGTGAGACTTCCAGTTCAGTGGCCGCTATAGGGAAATAATGAGAAAAATTACAACGTGCAGTAAACGGTAAAACTGTCTGCACTACAAACCAGTGTGTTCATGATTAAGATAATACATTAAAATAATATATTATGGTAACATAATATGGTAAGACACACCAATTTATATATCCTATATATATATATATATATATATAATGTGACATTACTAAAGTATGCAACATATTAGAAGCAGATATTGTTATAAAAAAGACTCTTGGTTTTGGTTATTTTCAGACACATTTCATTCATGCTGGTGCTTCATTTTAAACATCAGAATGGCGTTTACAGCATGTCAACACTTGTATTAGGTCAGAAGGACACAAAGAGGGTCACACCTGCGCAGTGTTTACAGGACAGACACAGACATACACACACTGACAAACACTAACCCTGCTCCAGCGCTCAGAGACATGTGTTTACTCTGTGCTCGTACACACTTTACGACTGTCCGCTCCTGCCTGACCCTCCCCAGACATGGGCCGGAGAAAAGGGTCCGAACAACTGCGCACTGTCTGGACATGTCTCACACACGCTTACACACCAGTCTCACAACAGCCCAGAGAAATGCTGCTGTAAGCACTGACTCGCACACTAATTCACTTCAGCTCATCCAACACATGACGGATAACTGATACGTTCAGCTTCCGTCCAGGTTTTGCCACATATCTTAATATATTTTGGCTTGAGTTTTTATATGCATTACTCTTCTGAGTGTTTACAGTCAGCGGTCAGGATGTCGTAGTGTCAAATAACCCATAGAGGGGTTGAATTTGTCATCCGCTGAATCAGAAAGTTTGCCCGTTATTATATTTGGCACAGAAGCTTGAGAAGGATAATTTTTCCATTCATTATTCTCTGTATTGCTGCACAGGTTAGAGCATGTGAATTATTCTTTTTCTTTTACATTTTTGACCTCTAATGCAAGAAAAAAGGTGAATTATATAATCTGCCCAAGTTTTCAAAGTTCACAGTTCATAATCCAAGGCTTCTGTACATAGACATTCATGAATGCTGCGATAAGGGTTCATGTGTGTCTTATCTAAAAGTCAGTGTGTGTGTGTGTGTGTGTGTGTGTGTGTGTGTGTGTGTGTGTGTGTGAGTCGCAGACACTGACTCAAGTTTCTATAACTGAACTAGTCTCGGCCCCCTTAAAAATCAAGTTTGGTTGTCATGACAGCGGGGATCTAATTATACAAGCATTCCTCAGAGGAAACACAAGCTCCTCTTCCAGACACAACGCTCTTTCACTCGCACATCAACACACAATAAACAAAACTCACGCTGTTAGGAAGTGTAATACATACTGTACTCACAATCAGAGGAAAAGACTAAAACATCTAAATCAAACATTCTAAATAAACTAAATATACAGAAAAGAGTGTGTGATAGAATATGCCATTTTTACTTATGTAATCACTCTTATACACAAGTAATTTGATTCTTTCATATTACCAAAAGTGATATTTTAGTATTATTTATATAATATTATAGATTTTAAGCATATTTAAATAAGCTTTTATTTTATATTTTCCATTTTTTTTAATAATTGTAATATGTGCTTTTGTCATTTTTATTAGTTTCTTTTATAGCTTTAATTTAATTTTTATTTAAGTTTTAGTTTTATGTAGTAACTTGCCAAGACAACATTTCTCATTTTTATTCAAGCTTTTTAAGTGTAAGTTTTCTGTTTAATATTTACATTTTATTTTATTTAAACTTTATTTTAATTACTAAAAAAAAAATCAATAGTTTTGGTTAACAATAACAACACTGATTACCCAGTACTGGTGTACTGGGATTCGTGTTTCTAAAACAAAACAAAAAACAAACAAACAAAAACAAATGAAAAAAAAACACGCTCTTGTGTCTCTTTTAACTTGGGCCACTAAGAAATCACTTACCAACACCCTAGCAACCACCCAGATCACCCTAGCAACCACATAGTAATCCACTCAAAACAGCTAAACAACTGTATAGCTGTGCCCTAGCAACCATAGAACACACCAACAACCAGTCAAAACACCTTAACAACCAAATTGCAATGCCCTAGCAACTACCGAGAACACACTAGCAATCATATAGCGATACGTTTAAAAAAATCACTCAGAATATTTTAGCGACTACACTGTGACTGCAGTGCCCTAGCAACTACAGAACATGCGAACAATCAGTCAAAGCACCTTAGCGACTAAATAAGAGTGCCCTAGCAACTACAGAACACAGCAGCAACCAGTCAAAACACTTTAGCAACCACATAACACCCTAGTGGAGGTGAATTTTGCAGAACATTGAGCCTTCTTCTAAAAACAAGACAATCTAGAAAGTGTACTACATATATGTAACAATACTATACAGTACTATAGTATATATATGCTATACTTTGCTATCCTTTTAGGTAAACAATATGTTATACTTTACACAGGTTTAGCCAGGTTTTGCACAACTGGTGCTTATTAATTCTACAAAAAAAATTCTTAACCTTCAAAATGTTCTGAAGGTGCATGACATAATCACTCGCATTTACATAATGTTACATACTGGAATTTGTTATGACAGGCAGTAAAAGCCTATGGAAAGAGCAGGTATTATAATGTTGCTTTAGGGGCCACTGTTAATCCACAACACACACACACAGCAGTAAAGCCCTGTCTGGATGCATTTGCTTTTTCATTCCAGCTAGTCATAAGGGTTTGTCCTCGATTTCTCAGTTTCTCTCTCACTCACTCCTTTTTTTTCTCTGGTATTTATGTGTTCACGGTTGCCACGGCAACATGAAACACAAACACTGTGGCGGCAGACAGGAAGTGCGTTTTGAACCACAATGGCGTCACTGTGGCTGCTGCTGTGTAGCGCTCGGACTGCTCATGTAGTCTTCATATTATTCGTTACTGTTACGTACCGCTCGCAGCCATTAATAGTATTGATTTTCCAGCTGTCTCGCTCACTTCTGTGCTGATTTCTCTTTATGTCGTTCATTATGTGTAATATCAGAGTGTGTCCTTGAAAGTAATTCTTAGCAGATTTTCTCATGAGTTGCTATGTGTGTGTGTGTTTCCTTGTGTGGGCCTATTGCAGTACATTACATCAGATTCGTACTACTGTTTATACATCACTCTTTTTCCTCTCTGTTTTTTTCACGGTCGTGTCTAAATATACCCAGCTGAAATAAACTCTTAATGGGACCTCCCTCTTCTCTGTTCAGACCACCTTTCTCTCTCTGACTGTCATGTCTTCATTTCCTTGTTCAGTTGTGGTAATTCAGGTATTGTCGTGTGCGATGATAAAGATCTTTCAGGTATGCTAATGACAGTTTCTGCAATGCAGTTGCACTCAAGGAACTGCCAAAAAAGCATTTTTTGTTTGAGCCATGGCCCAGCAGCTAATGCACATACTTTTGACATACTGAGCTGTGCACATGCAAAGGGGAAGTTTCATAAAGGGATTGTTCAACCAAAATGAAAAATCTGCCATTTACTCAGCCTCAGCTTTACTCAACCTGTTTGATTAACTTTCTTCTGTGGAACACAAAAGAAGATATTTTGAAGAATGTCCATATGTATTTTATATATAAAAACATCAAACCCTACTGGCGCTCATTGTATGAATAGACATTTCTTTAACCTTTTTTTTTTTTTTTTTTTTTTGCACAGCAACTAAAATCAAAAGCTGTAGGTTAAAATGCTGCATGGGTTTAAAATTTCAATGCTGGGAACTAATGGTGGTACTTTGAAGGAATAGTTCACCAAATTTTTTTTTACTGAAATTGTACTCACTCATAGACCATCAAAGATGTAGATGAGTTTGTTTCTTTATCAGAACAGATTTGGAGAAATTTAGCATTACATCACTTGCTCCCAATGTATCCTCTGCAGTGAATGGGTGCCGTCAGAATGAGAGTCCAAACAGCTGATAAAAACATCACAATAATCCACACGACTTTAGTCCATGAATTAACGTCTTGTGAAGCGAAAAGTTGTGTGTTTGTAAGAAAAAATCCATCATTAAGGTGTTTCATCTTTAAACTGTTGCTTTTGGCAAAAATACGAGTAAATAATCCACAATAATGCTTCCTTATTGAAAAAATCATCCCGTTGTCCTCTCAGATCAAAATCCACCAACCCATTTGTTTAAAAATGTTTTGGACTCTTTACACTTGTAAACGTGCTTAATCTATGCATATTTCTCTCCTAATTCAGACAAAACTACTTTAATGAAGTTAAAAGCACCTTAATGGTGGATTTTTTTTAATAGCTTTTCGCTTCACAAGACATTAGTTGATGGACTACTTGTGGATTATTGTGATGCTTTTATCAGCTGTTTGAACTCTCATTCTGACGGCACCCAAAATCTGTTCCCATGAAGAAACATTGTGGATGGCCTGAGGGTGAGTACATTTTCATTTTCAGGTGAACTATTCCTTTTGATTAGGACATTGCTGAGTTGCTTAAAAAAACATTAATTAAATAAATGAATTAGCATTTTTATCTAGCCTCTGTAGATTACCCTGCTAGAGGAATTCGATGTTAACTGTCTGGCTGTTTCTAGTACACATTCTTTTCCTCACGCCTGAGGGCCAAATCTTGACCCCCTCCCACACTTCATCCAGCTGACCAGCGTGCTGCCCATCAGCTCCCAGAATTCATCTGCATGTGACCTTCCAACTGTTTCATTCAAACAGCAAAGCTGGAACAACAGATGCTAAACAGTTTTCAACAAAAATCTAACCCTAAGCAAACAACAACCAAGCACTGCTCTAGCAACCATCCACAACACCCAACTGCATTACAACATACTAAGAACACATTGCAACACCATGATTATGGTGAGTTTTGCACATGCATTCACTTTTCTTCATGAAATATAAGAAAGCACAGTAGTTATAGTCATCATTGTCAAAACAAATAAATCTGAATGAAAATGACTTTAGAATTAAATTAACTCCTTTTACAGTGTAAATGGGAAATGAGACAAAATGATCTCAAAAAAAGGAAATGAAAGCAACAGTACTTCCTCTGCATGAGATCATTTTAATGAGATCATTCACTGTCACAATGACACACTGCCGTTCTCAAGCCTCCCTATAAATAAATGCACATCTAATATACTCCCTTTAATATACCTCCTAAAATGCACCTTCTTTGTCTCTTTCTCACAGTGATGCCCTTCTAATGCCACTCTCTCATGGAAATATCCTTATACCTCACCCAACACCACAGTCTGATAAATGTGAGCCCTTGAATCCATTACCATTCAAACAGTCAATATAATTACCATGCCACTACTGCAGTCCATTATGCATGCTTTAAAATCTGCTCAGCAACATTTAGACCTGCAGTAGAGGTACATAGAAAGTGCACTGCCTAAAACAGCTCTGCATTACTGCAGTGATGTATGGCAGAAACATAAACCATTAGTACTGCTACTTGAAAACAACACTTTAGAAACTGTATGACAACCCATTTTGGTGTCAAAATCTTTTTTTATGTGCAATTCTGAAAATCCAGTGACACGATATAACAAGAGACATCAACTGACGACCTTGAATTTGGCTGACAACTCGTGCAAAGGTTTATGCTTGTGACCATTAGCCTATAAGTGCTGGGTAATAACTCATAACATGTAATCTGGATTACGTAATCAGATCCCCAAAATGTAAGTACTTGTAATTAGATCATTTTACATTTTAAAATGCTCATAATCAGATTACAGTTACTTTTTATATATTACAGTATTCACTCAATGGCAGTAAATTATTCATAATTTGATTCACTCCAATTCTTTTTTTCTATTACATTTTCCTTTCTAAATTTCTACCGCTTTTATACATTTGGAAAGTCTTCTAGCATTTTATCAACTCACAACCCCCCTGTAGTTCATTTATGAACCCCAGTTTGGGAAACCTATAACTTAATGTTCAATACACTTAATGATGTTGATAACAAAGAATGGAATATATTTTGTCAAAAGTAATCTAAAAGTAATCAGAATACATTTCCTAATACATGTAATCCAACAGATTACATTACAAACTGTAATTTCTGTCATGTAATTTGTAATCAGTAATGTACTACAATTAATTACAAGTAATTTACCCAGCACTGCCTACAAGTATATAGAATGTAGATGAACTTAAGTATACTGATCAATCCAAGCAATTTTCACTGCAAGTTGACTTTACTGTGAAGGTGATTATTAGGGCCTTCGGACATCATCCAGTTGGCAGTGGTTTTGCCAACACACAATGCTGGTTTTGGTTGAATAGACAGAATTTTTGTCATTTTGGCAGAACGTTTGAAATGAAGAAATCCAGTGTATTCCCAAAACACACAGTGCTGAGGTTGACCACCATGGTGTAATGGCCAGCATCCTGGACTCTGGATCTCAGTCAGTATGCACATGAAAAGTTTGATTTCAGTCAGACTACAACATTAATTTGCCTTAAAAAGTCATGTTAACACTTTAGTCAGTTTAAGAGCGCTTAAAGATATAGTTCATGCAAAAATCTTGTTCCAAACCTGTATGACTTAACTTCTTCGTTTTTTCTTCTTCTCCATACAATGAAAGTCAGACAATGTTGTCTGGTCTAAAATATCTTCTTTTGTGTTCAGAAAAAGAAAAAATGTCATACAGGTTTGGAACAAAATGGGGGTGAGTAAATGCTGACAGAATTCTCATTTTAGGTTGGACTGTCCCTTTAATTCACTCTGGCTAAAAGCGACTGCTAAACGGCTACTTACTGAATGAAGATACTACACTGCTGTCATCGCTGCACAGCTGCAGAGTAAATACAGAAGACTGCACTTAAAAGAAACAGTAGAGATTATGTTTCCAAAAGGTGCCATGATTTTCCAAAGGCACATGA
The DNA here is from genome assembly GCA_027422415.1 of Schizothorax lantsangensis. Classification (NCBI taxonomy): domain Eukaryota; kingdom Metazoa; phylum Chordata; class Actinopteri; order Cypriniformes; family Cyprinidae; genus Schizothorax; species Schizothorax lantsangensis. Next base: position 12,910,702 of record CM049840.1, read on the forward strand.
AAGCATGTGAATACCATGCTTTGAAAGCTAAAAGCTATTGTTTTTTTTCATGGTTATTGTCCAAGGAAAAAGAGCAAATGTTGACCTTTTGTGACAACATGCCCCAAAGGCAGGGAATATTGTCACACTTTGTGATGTAACACTGGGAGCCTGATATTTAATAATCTGTTACAAGCTTTTCAATTTAAGTAAAACACCTATGAAACAAAAAATCATTGTTAAAGGGATAGTTCACCCAAAAATGAAAATTCTGTCATCATTTACTCTTCCTCAAGTTGTTCCAAACCTGAATGAGTCCCTTTACTCTGTTAACCATGAAGATATTTTGAAAAATGTTGGTAACCAAATGGTTGGTAGCCATTTACTTCCATAGTATTTTTCTTCTTCCATATTATTGAAGTCAATAGCTACAATAATCTTTTTAATAATTGTGTAGTCCACACCACAGCTGTAATGATAGTGACACAGAAGAATGATATTGCTGAATGAGTTTTTCAGCCCATGAACTATAGAAACATTGACAGCCAATCAGAATCCTCATTTTAACAAGCTTGAGCATTTAAAGTGGCAGACGACATAACTGCAGTTTGTGTTTATAATAAACAGAATTCTGTTTATTATCAACTATAAAGATAAACTAAAAATATATACAACCAAATACATTGTAATGTTCAGTTTATTGTAAGCACCAGCTGCAATTTTGTCTGTTTAAACACTCCAGCTCTTTAAAGTCCATCAGATTTTGATTGGCTGTCAATGTTTTTATCGTTCATCAGCTGGAAAAAAAATTGCTGTGAAAGTGACTCCCATAAAATTGTTGCTTTGTGTCGCTACTGTTATGGTTGTGCCATGGACTTAACTATTTTCATAGAATTTGAACAATTATTAAAACTTTAGTTATTGTCCTTGTAAAGGGGTATTTAGAAAAAAAAATTCAGCTGATGAGCGATTAAAAAGTGGCAGATGATAAAACTGCAGTGCGCTTATAATAAACAAATGTTTTTGCCTATGGTGTGGACGCTAATATTATTGTTATAGTTATAAAGGTAGGCCTTTACTGAAATATGTGACCCTGGACCACAAAACCAGTCTTAAGTCGCTGGGGTATATTTGTAGCAATAGCCAAAAATACATTGTATGGGTCAAAATTATAGATTTTTCTTTTATGCCAAAAATCATTAGTATATTAAATTGAGCGTTAGCGTTAGTTCTGGCAGGTCACGTGAGTCAAGCTTGCATCAGCTGATTCTCAGCTGATCACATCTACCTATAGGAATACGACACCTATCGCGGCATTCCTATATAAGCTCTATTCAGTATTAATCAGCAGCTTTTCCCGCTTGCTCAGGAGCAAATTGCGCATCGCTGCTCCCAAATCAAACTGTTGCACCGTGCTTCAGAACATCTGAAATCAACATCTAAGATAAGTGAATGCTCATTTAATCATACCGCTGTGTATATCGCGTGGTCTGCAATTGCATTAACTAAGTGATGTTAGCAGTTTGCATTGTTTGCTGGAGCAAAATATTAAGGATATTTGCAGCAGCTTTCACGCTTCTGTTATACAGCTGGAGCAAATGCAATCTTGAGTATGTAATCGCTCTGAGGACACGCCGATAGTAACGGACAGAAGAACAGGTTAAATGAATAAGCATTCTCGTGTATGCGTTCAACCGTGGTTCGCCGTTTCAGCGGCGTAATTCCTAAGGTTGGATGTTTTCATTAGCTGAGAGTGTGCGGTTGTTCAGCTGCACGCGGCGTCAGAAGCACGTGTTTTAATGGCTTCTATATAAATAAGAATATTCATATCAATGACAAGTCATTCGAAGTATTTCAGCAGAGTATATGCTGTACTGCCGCTCAATACTTGATTCATAATCTCTGATCCGCTTGTATGTCCTCTTGCTTGAGTATGCATGAAACACGTTTAGGATGATCGTACGATCACTCTCCGTGTTTAAAGGAACGTTCTTTGATTCATCGTTCAGCTTCTCTCTGTAAGCAATCCTGTTTTCTTAATTTAAATCAATAACTGGTATAGCGCTTCCAAAAACTTTCTTAGCATTACAGCGGAGATGACAGTTAAGCTATATTATCCCTCACTCAATAGTTTAAAAAAAAAAAAAAAAAAAATGAAATTGTGAAATTATTAAAATAAAAATTATTAATTTCACCCTTAATCATTTCTGATGTCTTCACGAGATAAGCCAAGTTCTCATTTCATTCTCATGGCTCATGCTACGTAGCAAATATGTTATTGTCAAATCTGCTCGTTGTTTAAGGCTAGTTGTTCAGTATCTTTACTAGGCACACTGTCGCTTTAGGGTATTGGTTGTATTTTGACACGCTGGTAATATTAACTGTTACATCCCTAGGATGTATGTGTTTTATTAAAATGCATTAGTGTGTTTTCCTGCCCTTTGGGTGTGGTAATGTTTCCACTGTGTGCGCTCTCTCTCTCCCTCTATCTCTCTCACTCTCTGCTTGCTTGGCAGTTGCAATTGCCCACAGGTGATGCTCATCAGAGAGTGTGCTGCAGACGGTGATGCTACAAAAGAGCAGAGTGAACACTGCTTGGAGAGGTTCACGTTTCCCCTGCTCCAGACTTGTTGGGTGTTTCTTTTAAAATATCTTTTGATTGTGGTAAAAAAATGGTTGTCTGTTGGATGATAACTTCTGAGTGTAAGTTGTATTCCTTTTGATTCCTGCTGACCAGCAGTGTGTGCTGAATCTACAAGTTGATTAGTCAAGTAAATGGTTGTTGCATTTCTGGGGCAGAGGACTGGGGTGATTCCTCCTCGTTTTATTCATTGCTTCCTTTATAAGTTTTAGGTAACCTGTTAATCAGTTAATCTTACCGTTAATCTTACCACAGCTGAGGCTTGGTTTTAAATCGATTGTTTTAGGCTGTCTGACATGAAACCGGTTGCTACCTAAGGCTCAGTGTTGGGAATGTTGCTCATTAACTTATCCTTCTATTATTTTCGACAGCTGTGTTTATGTCGGTGATATACTGTTGCTTAAGCTATAGTGTATTGGTAAGTGCTCGATACTCAACGTGCAGTATCTACAGGTTATGCCAACGATTATCTGGATAAGCCAACATGCCTATTGCCTAAATTTGGGTATTCACAAATGCTGTACGGCATAAAGGGGCATGCTGCTCTTCTCAGCTGCTTATTAAAGAAGAGCACCCCTTCACTAATGCTCTCCTTCTGTAAACGGCATGCTGCCTCAGTCTATGCTATTCCGAAGGTCTTGCTTAAAGCTATCAGGGTATCAGAATTTTGCCGCTTGTTAAGGCTTATCTAGTGTTCGGTATCATGTTTGTGCTAGAACTGCTCGTGGCTTAAGCGATTGGTTGTTACTGCAAGTGCTGGTACCCGGTAAACTTTAACAGCAAGAAGCTAATGTTATAAGCTGTTTAAGGAATATGATTGTTCTCGAAATATGCTCGCTGCTAATGGCTTGTCTGGTATTGGGGATGCTATTTCTTTAAGTTTCTGATTATTGCAGCACGCTGTGATTAAGCAAGCATCAAGATTGTTGCATTAAGCATAGAGTAAGATAAGGAATTTGTCTACGCTCACGTGGGTTGTCAGTTTGTGGTCACGTAACGCTATGAGCGCAAATGACAATGAAGGCGACAAACCTGTAACTGAAGAGTTGATTTATTGATTCATTATATGCTGTTGTTATAGTTTAAATAGATTCTGAAGCTTTAGGCAGGTTGAATCTGCGATTCGATCAGATAATTTGCTCGCTCTATGGCTGCAGTGCACTGCGTCTGCTGCAAACTTGTCCGCCAATTATAGTGGGTTTTTCTGCATCTTTAATCTTTTTCAGGTACTGCATTAAAGAGCCTTGCTGCTCTTCTCAAGCTGCTTATCACCCCTTCGCTGCTTCTCTTCTTAAAAGGCATGCTGCCCCAGTCTATGCTATTTCAGAAGGTCATTGCTTAAAGCTGTTAGGGTATTGGGATTTTTTTTTATTTTTTTTTTTTAGGGCTGATCTAGTGCTCAGGATCATGCTTGTTGCTAGACCTGCTTGTTGCTTTAAGGTATTGGTTGTACTGCAAGTGCTGATACTTGGTTAAACTGGCAACAGCAAGAAGCTGTTTAGGCCATCTGATTGTTCTTGAAATATGCTTGCTGCTTATGGCTCATCTAGTTATTGGGACTGCTATTTCCTTAAGTTTCTCTGACTACTGCAAGTTCTGTGATTTTAAGCAAGCAACATGCTTGTTGCAAATCTATCGAGTGTATTGGTAAGGATTTTTGTCTTCGCTCACGTGGGTTGTCAGATTGAGGACACGTAACGCAACGAGCACAATGTCAATGGGAGATGACACCTGTAAACAGATGAGTAGATTTGAGTTATTATATGCTGTTTATAGTTTTTAAATAGCTGCTGAAGCTTTAGGCCAGGTAGAACCTGCGATCTCTTTGAACCATTCATTGCTCGTTCCTATGGCTGCAGTACGCTGTTTGCTGTAGATTAGGCTGCCAATTTTAGTGGGTTTCTGCATCTTTTTCAGGTATTGCATTAAAGGGGCTTGCTGCTCTTCTTAGCTGCTTATTAAGAAGAGCACCCCTTCACTGCCTTCTCCTGTAAGGGGCCGATGCCCCAGTCTCTGCTATTTCAGAAGGATATGCTTCTTTCAGAATGCCATCAGTTGGTTTGGGCGGTTCTGGCCTATCGTTGTGTTGGGGGGGGTTCTGGCCTATCGTTGTGTTGGGGGGGGGTTATTATTATTGCTGTTCTCCCTGCTCATTTATGACGGGCTGTATGGATGGGCAGGGAGTTTTTGCACAGAACAGAACCATACCACCAAACCAAACTTTATGCTAAGTATCTATCATTTTGACGATAGTGGTCCTGACAGAAATTGAGCGTTAGCGTTAGTTCTGGCAGGTCACGTGAGTTAAGCTTGCATCAGCTGATTCTCAGCTGATCACATCTACCTATAGGAATACGACACCTATCGCGGCATTCCTATATAAGCTCTATTCAGTATTAATCAGCAGCTTTTCCCGCTTGCTCAGGAGCAAATCACCCTCCTCCATCCCCAACTCCTCCTTTCGCAGTCAGGACTTGGCTTTCTGATATTCCTTGCTGAATCAGACTTCTTTCTTGAATAATGTTGCACTTAAATATCATTAAGTACATTAATGATATCTGCTTTGTTCTGTTCTGTTAACCCTTGGGGGGTTATTATTATTGCTGCTCTCCCTGCTCATTCATGACGGGCTGTATGGATGGGCAGGGAGTTTTTGCACAGAACAGAACCATACCGCTAGGGCTGTGACGGTCTCCGTGACAACCGCGTCACCGGCGGTGGTCGGTTGTCACCGCGGTTGGCCACCAGCGGTAGTGCTGCAAGAAGTTTTGCCAGTTGCTATTTCAGATGGAGGGCTGATCTGGCATTCATGTTCAGTGAACGTGATCGCAAATCAGTTGGTGAGGTTTAGCGGAAATTCTGCGATTCCTATTAGTCAGTGTGTCTTGTAACGGGTTGGGTCTATTTGAAAGTTGATGTTTACTGTGAGGGATTTGTCGTGTTGTATCGCATCTGTAGACAGCATCACAGTGAGGTGGGGCCAAACTGTGGCAGCCTCTATCAGTTTAGTTGGTCCATTACCACCGAGGTGGTAAAAATCTGCCACCGTCACAGCCCTACATACCGCCAAACCAAACTTTATGCTAAGTATCTATCATTTTGACGATAGTGGTCCTGACAGAAGTAAAGATCATTCCATTAAGATATTTTGTAAATATTTTTTGATTAGTAATAAGCATTGCTAAGGACTTAATTTGTACATCTTTAAAGGCGATTTTCTCAATATTTTGATTTTTTTTTTTTGCACCCTCCGATTCCAGATTTTCAAATAGTTGTATCTCGGCCAAATATTGTCCTAACAAACCATACATCAATGGAAAGATTATTTATTCAGCTTTCATAAATCTCATAATTTAAAAAAAAAAAAATAAAGACCCTTATGACTGGTTTTGTAGTCCAGCCAGGGTCACATATAGCGCCTGTGACAACTTGTCCTAGATGTAGGCTAGACATTTTAACGTTAATCTTTATAAAAACAAAAGTTGACGAACATGCCACTATCCAAACACGGTTATATGCTAATCATACAGTGCCAGGGTGTATTAGCACATGATAACATCACTGCACACTGTACAGTGGTTCATTCATAACCTAAAAACCAACAAAAAGGCCTGGGGTTGCACTACAAAAGCTGAAGGACACTTTATCATCGCGAAATTGCTAAACCGTTTGCGATGTGACTCATCGAGTGAAATATTATCACCTCGAGTTGTTTGGCTAGTAAACTGAGGTGTGAAGTCGCTGGGTGTGACCCTTCCCTTCCCCTCACTCACAAACTCGCAGCCGGCCACTGACAGGACAGATTTCCCGTCTCTCTCTCTCCGAGCTGTTGTCCTTATTTGGCTTCGGTGAGAGTGTGTGGTTGTGTGAATCGAGAACAGAGAGAATTTCCTCCTGACTGTGACTCACTGCTGCTCTGAGTGACTCACGCGCGTGTTAACAACAACACTGAGTCGCCATGGAGACGCAGACTGCCGCCCTCTCGCTCCGGCGGCAGGCAATGTTGCCAAGTCCGCGGTTTCCCCCCTTCCCTGCGAAACGCGATTGAGAGTTTTGAGTAGCAATTGTGCGGGTTTTGTTGTAAAAACCTGGCAATCCTGGCAGCAGCTGCAGTTCACTGACAAAAGGTAACACACTGGAATCGGATAGTGCTTCAAAGAATACTGTGGGATTACTATTACTATAAGCTAGTTTCAACGCTAAATATAAGATTACAAACGCACAAATATATGAAGAATACAAGTAACGTTAGTATGTATTCTGCCAATGCTGCATTAAAAAAGTGGTCATCATTCGTTTATTTTTTAAATAGATTTGTGTTCATTTATTTAAGGATCATGCTCAGCTTTCAACTGTGTTTTCAAATGTTTTATTCGGTTTCTTCACTTGTGTCTTTTCAAAATGAATATTAGCCCATTTAATTAATCCGCTACTTGTGATAGTTAAATTTAGTAAGCATATATAACTGTAAATTCTCAGGGAAATAAGCCTTTGTTGTTTATTTTTTTAAAACTCAGAAGTTCAACAATATCTAAAAAAGTAAAAATAAATCAATAAGAAAACTGCAAAATGTTAATATTGTAGCCTAATATTTGTGACCCTGGACCACTAAACCTAGTCATTAGTTGCACAGGTATGTTTGTAGCAATAGCCAAAAATATATTGTTTGGGTCAAAATTATTGATTTTTCTTTTATGCCAAAAATCACTAGGATATCAAGTAAAGATCATGTTTCATGAAGATATTTTGTAAATTTCCTACCGTAAATATATAAAAACTTCATTTTTGATTAGTAATATGCATTATCCAAAACTTCATTTGGTCAAATTTAAAGACAATTTTCTCAGTATTTTGATTTTTTGCTCTCTCAGATTTCAGATTTTCAAGTAGTTGTATCTCAGCCCAATATTGTCCTGTCATGCATCAATGGAAAGCTTATTTATTCAGCTTTAAGATGATGTATAAATCTCAATTTCAAAAAAAAAATAAATTCACAGGGTCCAGGGTCACATTTAATAATAATATTTAATTCTATCTGTCGGTTTTACTATTTCTTTGTTTATCTTAATGTACTCTCTGGTGTATTTGTAAACCTTCTAAACTAATTATATAGCAAAACTGCACAGTCAAGAACCTCGCCTGAAGCCTGAAGCAATGTTTGCAGCATTTTGTTGAATCATGCCACTAACAATTCTAGCTATTCTTGGGGAAAAAGACGATCTAATTTTAGAAAGTGTGTAATTAAGGGTGCAGTGGCTCCAGAAAGTATAAACACTTAATTATTATTGCATTCATTTATAAAATAATATTAATATATTTTTTATTAAAAACATGCTAATTTTAAAATTTAAAATAAATTATTTTAATTGTTTCATTAAAATATTTATTATATTTTAAATATTATATTTTAATTTAATATTTCTTAAATGTATATTTTAGATATTTATAATTATATTCAATTATATTATTTAAATTGATTTAATTGTAAAATAAAGTTTACAAGCAAAACATTTAAAGTACTAAAATAATAGGTAAAAATTATGTGAATAATACATTTAAATGGACATGTGTGTGTTGTGTATACACAAGTATTCTGCACATTTTGTGATTGTAAAGTGGATTATGTCCGTATGTAACGTGATGAATGAACTATATCTGTGGTTACGTGTGTAAACCTGAGGTCTTCATAACAAACCACCAACCATGACGAAGAAAGATGAAGTTAGTAAAGAGAGAGCTTTTGAGCACAGATACAGACACTTCATCAATGCAAAATCAAACATTTTTACACTAAATACACTTTATAAGGTTTCTTCTAAAGATTGATGCTGTTCTAGCAGAGTTAAACATGTTCCTGCTGCATTACACTGCTAGACAAGCATTACAGTAAACTGCATTTCGCCACAGGTCATCACTTTAAAGTGCTTTCAGAGATTACGAGCTATTTATTTTGTTCAGCAAAAGACACAAATCCTGTCAGGCACATGCACTGATCGTCTTTTCATTGCATGTTAATTTAAAAAGAGCAACCGAAGGATTATTGTTGAAAAACTCCCTTTCTAAAGGCTAAACAGGGTAATTCCAGTGGTCTAGTTTATCAGATTGGCTGCGCAGTCCACTATGAGAGATCAGTTATTTTTATTCTCATTGTAGCATGTCTTATATGATTATATTGCTCAGGTTTCCTCAGTGCAAACAGACACTCCTGTCTCTAATCTAAAGACTGAAAGATCCGCTCAAATATCATTTATTGCTCATCGGGTCGTGGTCGGACACGTTTGCTTACGTCTATAGTGTCTCACAATGAGTGAACGTCTAGAAGCTGTGTGAAAAGTGTTAACGAAAATGATTATTTGCAGGGTTTGTATGACATATGGTGAGAAAACTTTACATATTTTGTAGGGATCGAACCATGTAGACATAAGAAGGGAAAAAAACGAGAACAGAAATGACTGTAACCTAATCAACAAAGTGCAAGATTTGAGTGAATCATTATGGATTATATTATTAGTGGTGTTATACAAGCATCGCTATTACTATTGCTCATACTTGTGGTTAGGAAATTAAACTGAGTATTTGTGCTACATGAATGATTGCTCAAATCATGTGTCTTGTTGAGATGATGTGGGTTATTATATTTTCAGAGTGATCTGACTTAGATTTTCCACCTGGCCGATGATAAATCCCATAACACTGATGGACACATACGTACAGAGCAGAATATTCTGGAGACTTGGAGGTGGGCTCTTTTGATTTAGGTCAGTAAGGAATCACCTAGCAACCCAACACAAAACCCTAGCAACCGCGATGCAACACAACAAAACGTCAGAACACCTTAGCAACGGAAAAGCATCATGGACCTTTCCATGGACAAGCAGCACTCAATCCAGAATCCAGTTCAATCAGCTCTCGCTAACATCTAAAAAAACAACTTTCAAAGCGGATTAGACAGAGGAAAATATACCGTACATTTCTGACATATCTTTTTTTTTCTCGTATTGTAAGAGCTCCAAGTATAGATCAGTATATAGGTAAGGATATATATATATATATATATATATATATATATATATATATATATATATATATATATATATTGAATATACTGTATATCAATAAATATAACTACAATACTTCACATAATTTTTTTTTATAATAAATATATAATAAAATATTTAATATAAAAAAAAAATATATATATATTTTAATGAAAACTTACCATTCTACACATTAGAATTACTATTTAATTTAGTGACATTACCACTGTTGCCGTTTATAATAAGCTTGACCAAGTTTTGGGACTAAATTTACTCCCAGAACACATTTATGTTGGGAAGAAGACAGTATATTCTGAAAAATTAGTGATAAAATGATAGATGTGGACTGATATTTGACCATTTTGTGATTATAGGCACATCTGCTTTGCCAATTAACATGCATCATTTACAAAATCCACCAAATTACTTTCAAATGAAAAAAACAACAACTATTTTTATCAGTAAATTTAAATACAAATATTTTTAAATAAAAATATTGTTAGTAAATATTGGTAAATATTTAATACATTTAATTGATAAAATATTAAGAAATGTTATTATATAATAATGACAGAAAATGTGTTCAAAATTTTAGACTTGTATTGAATATTTAATAACTTGTTTTAATATATTTAATCATTTATTACCAATATATATATATATATAAAACACACCCTACTTAACAAATAAAAGAAAGTGCTCAGTGGACCTTTCTGCTGATGAATCATTTAACACATCAATCTCATTCGGAATGTGATTGTCACACTTTATTGAAAAAAATAATACTAATACGAATATTTCTGACAGGAAATGATTTCCCATTACTGCTCAATGTCGGTGTAGGGGTGCAACAGAAAAGAAAAAACAGAAACTACTTGACTACATTAATACTAAATTGCAAACATGGAACGTATCATGAATTATTAAGATGAATAATAGTAATGCTGATGTTATATATCACAATATGTGTGCTGTAAATGCATATAGCGCTCTCTAAAAGCTTTCATGACTGTCTGCGTTACTAAAATTCACATGAATAAAGGTGGGGAATCTTGTATCCAGAATCAGCCACAACAGAGCCCCTCTTCAGAGATGAGTCTGAGGTCAAAGTTCAGCGACCCTCACAGTATCAATACTGTCTGTTCCTCTATAGATGAGGCATGCGTTGCGCTTTATCGTTTCACAAGGTTTATTACATTAGATTCGTTTTGCTTTCTGAACCGATTCGGCTTTGCATGATTGTCACTTCTTGCATGCCACCTGTCTGTCGGTATCCACATCCCAGAATGCACCAGTAGACACTATACTGTAAATACAGCAATGACTCTTTGTGGCGTATCTTGCAACTTTGCACTTGTTCGATGCAGAAGTTTCACTTCTCTTGCAGTCAACGGAGCTGTAAGAAAGCAGCATGTGTTGCGATGCTCCCTCTGGTGGTTCAACATGTTCTGCTTTATTCATAATGAAGCCCAAGAGTGGATAAACAGAGTCCTCTAGTGTTGAAGACGAGCAGATTCTCATTTCTGGGTCACTCCAGTTTTTCTTCCTTTTTTGAAATCCCAGTAATTCCTAGAAACTTGATGTCCAACAGTGGTACGTCCCTTCAAAGCAATTGAAACTCATAAAACATCAGTGGATCTGGTCGATTAGAGGTTGTGTCTTTGGCAAAAGAACAATTTGAATTCTTCCGATGATTCACGTATAACACGTAGGACACAAAAGGAGCTTCATTAATTTGGTCCTGAATCGAATAACATGATTTTGTTCAGTCGAGTTCTGCAAAAGCACAGTCTATACACTGTTCTGTATAATAATCTCATTTGGCTTTTGTATTCCATTTTGTATGTTATTGTCAGCATTCTATATTAAATGAAGAGCATGAACACGAAATGATGCAGAAATCCCTCTATACAAGCAGCAAGACCATCGATTCGTGACTTTCTTAGCCATTCATAAGACAGAAATCCTATTGTGTAAGTCACATCATCCCCTCCGGGTGTGCTTTTCAACTTTTTATGATTCAAGTTTTCATTTTCTACAAAAATAGGTGCCTCTTTTTCATCAAAAGCAGTCACGTGTCCGGGGCTCTGAATGCAACACACGTAGGGGGCGTCTCTGGGAAGAAGACTCAGAAATTGCTAAAAATCTCATGCTTCTTGTTCCAGTCCATCTGGGGCGCTCTCTTTCTGGCGCGCTTGGCGTGGGCTTTCTCTTTAGCCTCCGCTGCCGTGGGGCTCAGACACAGACCCATTTCTTCAAACGGGTCGAGAAGATGGCTGCTGCTCTCCCTCGAGAACTGCAAAATATAAATACACACATAACAGTTTCAAACAGCCATATTACAGTATGCATAAAATATTGAGTATTTGGCATTAAATGCATTTTGCTCTCTCATATATATATATATATATATATATAGTGTGTGTGAGAGTTTGGAATAATTGCAGTCGCTTATTCTCACCAAGGCTACATCTATTTGATCAAAAATAAAGTAAAAACAGAAATATTATGAAATGTTATTACAACTTAAAATACCTGGTTTCTTTTTAAATATATTTTCTAATGTAATTTATTCCTGTGATCAAAGCTGAATTTTCAGCATCATTACTCCAGTCTTCAGTGTCACATGATCCTCAGAAATGATTCTAATATGCTGATAATTAAACAGGAAAAAAAACTTAATTATTCCAAACTTTGGAGCAGTGGTGTGTGTGTGTTTGTGTCATGCATAAATTTCATGTAATTTAAAAAATATATATATTTATAGATTTTCAAAGAAAATAAGCAATTAACAAATGCCCTCTCTCTCTTTCTCTCTCTCTCTATATATAATATACACACTGTGTACTATGTGTATACACACACACAGACACACGCACACACACAGAGATACTGTTAAGTGAAAATGTTAAGTTATTGTATATTAATTATCTGACACTTAAAATGTGTTTTGCCATCTTAACATCATGTTGATTTAAATTTAAATTGATGAAATGTATTTAAAAAATAATTGAAATAATTTTATAATATAATAATAATTAATTACATTTAAATAGAAATAAAAATTACATTTATAAAATTACTAAATACATTTTGATTTGAATAATGTATTTTGTATATATATAAAATTTAATTAATCACATGTCTGTGCCCTTCTAACTGTTTCTATCATAACATGCATAAGACTTTCGTGTCTTTTAATTTCTAGAATAAATTAATATCTAGATGTTTTAAAGCGGTTAAATGAATGCATTCAAAAATAATAAATCTAGCTGTGCATTGTGTAGTTATTATCTTTTATATAATAAAGCTTTTTTTTATTACCTGACCCTTATGTTTTAACTAATTGAAATAATTTTTTGACTTTATACATGAATCTGCCATAAATATAAAATAGAAATAAATTGTCCAGTTATTATCTTTTATATAATAAAGCTTTTTTTTTTATTATTACCTGACCCTTAAACGACTTAATGCATGAATCTGCCATAAGTATAAAATAGAAATATATTAATTGCAGATGCATTTGTGTTCTTTTGTTCACCTGTGTATTGGTGTCCTGACTGCTGCCGTCTGAGTATGTGGATCGTGAGGACGTCCCGTTCACATGTGGGCTGTTGGAGCCGTTAGTTATGGACTCGTCAAAATCTGTTTTAATAAGAAGAACAAATGCTCAGATCGCTCTTGGCTGATGTTGAATGGAAAAACAGCCATAATCCATTGTAGGTTTATCAATATAACATACATGATGACCCTGTATATTCATAGAGAGATGTGCTGCTGTGATACTAAACTTCATTGAGAAGACCATTGCTACAGCTGGAAACCTTGAGCGAGAAAGAAAGCTGAGCTGTGGGATAAAAGCAGCACGCATCTGTGGCCTGATCAACCTAAACTGGGTCACCTGATGTTCACAGACCTGACGCAGAAGATTTACTCATCAAGAATGAAATGCAAGAAAACGAATAGAAAGCAAGTGGACTGGGCTGGAATGACCTTCCAGTGGGCCAAATCAGGATCCTGCCAAGTAGCAATTATCTAAGAGATGTCAATAGCCTGTTTAAGGTGTTTACCTCAATTTAACTCTAATCTGAGCCACATGTCAGGAGCTGCTGGACCGCTGGAAACAGACGTGGACGAGACTCAGAGAACAAGGATGTACTGTACCAGCATGGCCTACAGCCCAGGGTTTGGAGGCTTTGTTCAGAGTTTCACACCTCTATATAGGGCCTTGGGAGGAAACTGAACATCTGTCTGTCTCGAAACCTCAAAAGCACCATTAGCACGGAAAAACGTCAAACTCCCCCTCAAATCCCAGGAAGAGGAAACCAAGGCTGTACAAACAAACTGATTGTGCAATATAGCAAAATGAACTCATCTGGGCTCAAAATCATCTTTCGTTATTGATGATCATTCAAAAGTAGATGTGTTCTGACTAAATAAAATGTTAATCAAAATTGGATATTGGATATGTCCGACTTTATCCACATACATACAGTATACTCGCATAGGTCAATATATTCTATAAAGCAAATCTCAACTACTTGTTGCTTGATTTTGTGATTTTTGGGTGAACTCTCCTCATTAAAGTCTTTAACTCTACCTTTGACATGGATGCTGGTGGGAGTGATGCCCATCTTTTTGAAATGCTCATCTGTATCCGGATCCACCACTAGTAAACTTGTCTCATTCCCGCTGTTCTTGATGAAGGCCACAACTTCAGCATGTCTCATGCTTTCAATGTTCACACCATTCACCTGCGCAGAGTTTTAATACAGCAAAGGTTATGATATTAAAACAAGTTACTATTAAAGTTTTTTTACAACAACAAAGCATTTTATTGACCTGATTTGACTATATATTTAACAGTATTCATAAACTGGATATACTGGACATGTTACAATAGTAATACCATCTTTTTTGGATACTACAATGAAACTAATACCATGGTGGTACTCCAATGTGCTTCAGGCAATACCATGATATTAGTTTCATTGCAGTATCAAAAACATGGTATTATCATGGTAATGGCAACAACTTTTAAATTGTATATGTTGGATTTATTACTCCACACACACACACACACACAAATCACACATTGAATTTTTATTCAATGATTCTTATGAGTTTATAGACAAATAAAATGTTTTCGGTACGCATGTGTACCGAACAAATACAGCATTGTTTTAACCACTGCATGAGTGGAACTTAATTGGAAACTCACAGATTTATACAACCCGAATTCCAGAAATGTTGTGACGTTTTTTAAATTTGAATAAAATGAAAACTAAAAGACTTTCAAATCACATGGGCCAATATTTTATTCACAATAGAACATGGAGAACATAACAAATGTTTAAACGTTGAAATTTTACACTTTTATCCACTAAATGAGCTCATTTCAAATTTGATGTCTGCTACAGGTCTCAAAAAAGTTGGCATGGGGGTAACAAAGGGCTGAAAAAGCAAGAAATTTTGAAAAAATTCAGCTGGGAGAACATCTAGCAACTAATTAAGTTAATTGACATCAGGTCTGTAACATGATTAGCTATAAAAGGGATGTCTAAGAGAGGCAGAGTCTCTCAGAAGTAAAGATGGGCAGAGGCTCTCCAATCTGTGAAAGAGTGCGTACAAAGATTGTGGAATACTTTAAAAACAACGTTCCTCAACATCAAATTGCAAAGGCTTTGCAAATCTCATCATCTACAGCGCATAACATCATCAAAAGATTCAGAGAAACTGGAGAAATCTCTGAGTGTAAGGGACAAGGCCGAAGACCTTTTGTTGGATGCCTGTGGTCTTCGGGCCCTCAGACGACACTGCATCACTCACTGGCATGATTCTGTCATTGACATTACTAAATGGGCCCAGGAATACTTCCAGAAACCACTGTCAGCAAACACAATCCGCCGTGCCTTCTGCAGATGCCAACTAAAGCTCTATCATGCAAAAAGGAAGCCATATGTGAACATGGTCCAGAAGCGCCGTCGTGTCCTGTGGGCCAAGGCTCATTTAAAATGGACTGTTTCAAAGTGGAAAAGTGTTCTATGGTCAGACGAGTCCAAATTTGACATTCTCGTTGGAAATCACGGACGCCGTGTCCTCCGGGCTAAAGAGGAGGGAGACCTTCCAGCGTGTCATCAGCGTTCAGTTCAAAAGCCAGCATCTCTGATGGTATGGAGGTGCATAAGTGCATACGGTATGGGCAGCTTGCATGTTTTGGAAGGCACTATGAATGCTGAAAGGTATATAAAGGTTTTAGAGCAACATATGCTCCCCTCCAGACGACGTCTATTTCAGGGAAGGCCTTGTGTATTTCAGCAGGACAATGCAAAACCACATACTGCAGCTATTACAACAGCATGGCTTCGTAGTAGAAGAGTCCGGGTGCTGAATTGGCCTGCCTGCAGTCCAGATATTTCACCTATAGAGAACATTTGGCGCATCATTAAACAAAAAATACGTCAAAGACGACCACAAACTCTTCAGCAGCTGGAAACCTATATCAGGCAAGAATGGGACCAAACTCACAACTCCAGAAACTCATAACCTTGATGCCCAGACGTCTTCAAACTGTTTTAAAAAGAATAGGAGATACTACACCATGGTAAACATGCCCCCGTCCCAACTATTTTGAGACCTGTAGCAGGCATCAAATTTGAAATGAGCTCATTAAACTTTCTCAGTTTAAACATTTGTTATGTTCTCTGTTCTATTGTGAATAAAATATTGGCTCATGTGATTAGAAATTCTTTTAGTTTTCATTTTATTCAAATTTAAAAAACGTCTCAACATTTCCGGAATTCGGGTTGTATATTGTAACTTTTTATAAGAAACAAAGTTTAATCTTTAAAATTATTTTTTTTCAGGAAATTCAAACAATAAATGCAGTTTTGATGCTCTTTGCTGTATAGAAGCCTCAGTTCAAAAGGCAGCGCAGAGCGTGATCATTCCCCTTTACTACTAGTTTTAATGTGAAATAAACATGAATGAGCATCTCATGCCTCATGTAATCGCTCAATCAGTGTTTCAACTGTGGAAAGACATCAATAGCTGTTTAGCTTGTAAACAAAATGTCATGTAGCATTTCATTTACCTCAGGCAAGTCATGAGTGTCTAAAGCTCATTATTTGCTAGAGAAATAAAGTACAGAGAAGAGCTTTTCATGAAATATTATTATATTATATAGACTATATACTCATTATATTTTACTTTAACTGTTAGTGATGTCTTAATTATTTAATGTATGTTTAAATAAATCTGTTATGAAACAAGTTATGACAGCCACTGTAAATGAACATATTTCAACAAATATTACAACAAATCGAAATTTTGTAATTTAAAAACTGCATTATGTGTAGTTTACATGCTTGCATATTTTTTTTAAAGTTGAGTGTTGATTATGTTTAAAAATAAATAGTAATTAAAATTAATATGGGCTCTGTTGTTAAATGTAACCTTTAGTAACATAAAAGGGCTCCCTTTAGTTTAGAGCAGAAGCTGAGGTAGATTTTTATCCTTAGAAAATTTTAATTCTAATTGAATTTATTATGAAAGAAAAAACAGTTTGTTCAGTAAACCACTGTTTAATGTTTATATATATATATATATATATATATATATATTTTATTTTTTTAATTCATACTATATATAACCATATTCTAATTGAATTTATTTATCAGTCTGTTTAATGAATTTTTTCCCTTGCTGTACTGAAACCATACAGAACCGTGATGTAAAAAATTTTTTGATAAATATTTTTTAATAATTTGTATAATATAAAACAAAATATAATTTTCTATAAATAAAAATGCACTGTACAACTATTTTTATAACTGATTTCACAAAGTATTTAAATGGTACTGTGAAGTACTACATCCTGGTAGAAAAAATGGTTAATATTTCCATTTGCCATGGTTTATTTTTGTTTTTTCATAAACATAAAAGAGAGTAGAGTTACAGAGATGATCTACAATATAAAAACATTTAATCAGTAGATTATTCTGGGGTGAATCCTCACTTCTGCTTCAGTGACTTTAATTATGTAAAAGCTTTATTTATCCCTGATAAACCTGTTCATTCAGTTTTGCCTTCGTGCCCTGCTATTGGTTGCTTAGCAACATGTTTTGTGGTAGAATTAGGTTCCCAACAAGCCGAACAGAGGAGAGACGGTGAGGAAGACTTTTTACCGAAATTACAATCAAATCAATCAAAACAAAAACAAGGGCACGAGAGCCGCCGCGCTCCCCTTCTGCTGAAGGTGATTTAATCTGAGTGTTTGTCCCGAGGACAGATGGAGCGTGTGCTGTACTCAGCTGAACAGCATCAAATATTAACGGCAGCCAGGTGGGTTTCAGGTATCAGTGTCCTGAGGTGCGTCTCTGAAAACTCAAGGGGGCAGGACTCTCACTCTTATACTGACGCTGGACAACAACTGAGAGATGGAGAGCAATGAGGGAGAAAGTTTCTCTCACAAAACTGGTCAAGATCATGCTGTCAGGGCCATATTTCACCTCAAAATCAAATGAAAGAAATAAGAAATTATATTTTACATATATATTTTTTAAATTATAGAAAATTAAGTCTTTTTTTAAGGACCATTAAGATTTTTTGCATTGCGACAATGTTTACATGAAAATTTAAGCTTGCTTTACTTTTTCATAATTCCCATTATTCTTAATGATGATTGTTAAGTATTTAAATCAAAAGGTTAATCAATACTTAAAAAAAAAAAAAACTTACATGTTTCAATAAAATAAATGGAAAACAGTCTGGCTTTATGCTAATTTTAAAAATCAATTTTTTTAAAGTAATAAAAAAATGCAGATTATATATATATATATATATATATATATATATACACTATATATTATTATATATATTATATATTATATATATATTATATTATATATTATATATATATTATATTATATATTATATTATATATATATATATATATTATACATATATATATATACATATTATATATATATACATTGATAAATGATGCTGATTTCAAAATTTTATTTATTTAAATTAAAGTAAAAAAAAAAAATGCCTATATATATATATATATATATAATGATTAAAATTGGCCAAATATATAAATTTAATATTTATTACTTATATATATATATATATAAGTAATAAATATTACATTTATAATTTATAAATTTTGCCAATTTTAATAATTTTATATATATATAGGCTGCATTATCTTCTGCATTTTTTCCCTTTCTTGTGATATTGTTGAAACTCATATCAGGGTTTTATATGATTCACCTATTTATTAATGCAGTTTACTGAAATGTCTGTTAAACAGTGTTGAGCATAGTTTTTCTTCTTTCCATCAGCATATTTAGTTTTTCCTGAAATACAGCTTTGCACTTTTGCATTGATAATTGATAGGCAATGTGTTAAATCCACACTCAATCCAACTAAACCACACAACAAGTTCATGAGTTACCGGAGGTTTTGAGAACATGTTATTTATTTTTGTGATAATGCAGGATGTACTCGGCTCTGTCAATTGCAAATGTAAGTTTCAACAGTATGTTATTTTGCTTGACTCAGTCTCTCAAGCACAGAAATATTTTGCGCGAGTCATCATATCACCAGCCACCCACATGCATCTGAATGTGATGGATGGGCTGTGTGTGAGTGTGAATGCACAAGTGAATTTAGAAAGCGTGGGTGTATATCTGGCATCATCACAGTGTATGGGAAATTATAGAAATATGATAGAGATCTGTTATAAAGACAGAGCTGAACAATGTGGTTTCAGCAGAATCAGAATCAGATCTCACCTCTATGAGTCTGTCCTGAGGTTTGAGTCCTGCGCGGTCAGCGGGCGAGCCGGGGTCCAGAGCTCGTATGTACTGGCCCGGTCTGGACTTCTCGCTGTGGAGATTAAAGCCGAAACCCGTCTCGGTCCGCACCAGGTGACACAGCCTCGGCAGAAGCTCAGACGGGTCCCGGGTCAAGGACTCCGATGAGGGCTGAACCTCCTGTGAAAGAAGAAATAAAGACACTTTAAGATATGAATAAACCTACAGCTAAATCTTAGGTTGAAAAAGCTCTTTGTTTTTCACAGTATTTCAGTTTTACATAGTAGATATTAAACAGTTTCAGCCAATGTGTTTCCATCCCTAATTTCAGAGAGAAAAAGAGGTTACTTCAGGTTAATTTAAAATTGATCAAAATGAAGAGAGTTTATTTGCCAATAAGGTCAGAAAAATACACTTAATTTAAAGTGAAAAGACGTTTTCATGCCCCGAAGATATATGTCCTTGTTTTAAACAAACTCAATCTTGTTCAATTTCTCAGAAAAACAAGACTTCATTTTTTCATTTCATCTCTGAGGAAGATGTGTATGCAATATTCTTGCTGTACACTGAAAAAAATGATAAAACATTTTTTTGTGGTTGCAAACAATTTATTTTAGCTTGATTTAAATAAACGAGCTAAAATAAATTGAATGCAAGCACTTACCTTAAAACTTTTGAGTAAAATCAATGAATCTCATCGATATGGTTAAGTATTTGAACAATTTTGCAAACTTAGAAATCATGGAAAATTGTCATCGTAGCATGTTTGAGAGACATAATCTTGAAATCACACTATTTATTTGTATGATACAGCAAATAAATTTGAACACCATCTTAATATTTGGTACAAGCAATTGTCAAAAGTTTTTCACCAGGTTTTGCATTTTGGCAGATCTTCTCTAGATCAGTCATAGTTTGAGCTCCCTCCAAAGATTCTCTATTGGGTTTAAGACTGGCTTTGAATGCTTCTTACAGAGCCACTCCTTGGTTATCATTGTCATGTTTTCTTCAATGCTCTAACTCCCCAAAAGCAATACATTCACTTAATACAGTGCACATGTGCAGTCATGATGATGCTTCACAGTAGGGATGGTGTTCTTGGGATGGCATTATGACCAAAAAGTTCTATTTTGGTCTCATCTGACCACATGACTTTCTCCCATGACTCCTCTGGATCATCCAAATGGTCATTGGCAAACTTAATGGACAAAGCAGGGGAACCTTCCGTGCCATGCATGATTTCAAACCATGTCTTAGTGTATTTAACCTTGGAAACAAGGTCATTGACCATAGTTCTGGGCTGCTTAGGATCATTTGAGATCTTGCATTCTAGATTGACAGTCATGTTTAGTAATGATTGCTCCAAAATTTCACCAAAAAAGCCTTGTTGTACAATTTTGTCTCTATGGACAATGTTAGTAGTTGGATTCTTACTGAATTGGAAGGTGTCTTTATGCAGCTAACGACCTTGCATCTAATTTAGGATAATAAAAGTGGAGGTGGACATTTTTAACAGGTCTTTTCAGAATTCTAGCTGATAAAATACTTAAGCTGTATCATACAAATAAATAGTTAAAAAATCATTTGTGATTTCAGATTATGTCTCTCACAGTATGCACCTACGATGACAATTTCAGACCCCTCCATGATTTCTAAGTGGGAGAATATATATATATATATATATATATATATACACACACACACACACACAAATGATTACATGAAAATTAAGAAATTGATTCCAAAAATTAAGTACTTGTTATTAGATTACATTTTCAAAAAATTAAACATTGTTATAATTTAATTAATTATTAGCTTTTCATTAAACTCATAAACCCCCTGCAGTTCCTTCATAAACCGGGAAACCTTGACGTAATGTAATGTTTAATGCACTTCATGTTGTTGATAACAAGATGGAATATATTTTCTTACTCTTTGTATTTTTATATCAATATGGTACAAGATTATCCTATTTAAATCAATGTGAAAAATGAGATAGGTCAAAAGTAATCTAAAAGTAGTCTGATTATATTACCTAAATGTGCAATGCAATGGATTACATTACTAAGTATATTTTTTGTGATGTAATTTGGGATCACTAATGGATTATAATTTGTAATCTACTCTAACAATAAGTAATACCCAGCTCAATGATTCATCTAGCAGATGACCATTATTTGATTGGCCGATTAAAAGTGTTAATTGCACATAAAATTCCTCAAAATTAATGAATAAATTTCAGGTAAATTTGGGGGATTTGAAAAAAATGAGTATTTATTACACATGCATGTAGTGTTCATTTTGAATAAGGATCATCTGCTATGAATAATTGTAAATGTAAATAAATGTTATGTGCATAAAATTGCTGTTATATCAGCCATCAATCATCCTGGTTACCAGTCCACTGATTAAACAACTCAGAAATCATGATAATGAACACAAAATGAAATGCATTTGTGTGCTATATTGTTGAAAACATAATGACAGGATTACTTTCACAATGAATTCCACCATTGTGATTTGAATACATGAGTTTTCCTCATAAAAATGTGTAATGGAAGGTTACAAATGCCACAACCAACCAATAACAAGAACCAAGCCAGGAAATCTGCCATTCATCCAAGACGGAGAGTGGAAAAATACACAACAATGCCACGAAGTATGCTGTTTGACAATGAAGTACGCCTGAAAAACTGAAAGTGAGGCTAACAGAAGAACAGAAAGATGCTGGATGTGTGAATAACAGCATTATCAGCCTGCCAGAGGAGAAACTCTCAAACATGAGCAAAAATACTCATCACGTCACCATAGAAACCACAATAAAGTGTCATAACGAATATGTCAAAATCAATTTGTGATTTTTAAAAGGCATTTTTCACAGGTTACAAGATGACATACTCCAACATATCTGGTGGTGTATGCTCATGCATCACAATTATAATGCTCATATTTTTTTAATTCTTACCTTTCTATTCATAACTCCAAAAATCAATGGAAATAAACACTCTGAAAACCACTTATCGCACCCTAAAACCATGGAGGACAGTTTTGAACAGGTAAGTGCTCATAAATGCATCATATACAGTAAGAATCCAGTTTAATGGTTGTAAAAGTCACAATTAAACAAGCCATTGCATTGCTTGCAAACCTTCTTTTAGTTTTTATAGTTTAATATGGAGGTTAAAATTCATACAGCAGCTGAAAGTCAGCATCTGACCAGATCGAATGGACATGTCCTATCCTGAGCAGAGATGTTTGTTTATTTAATAAACTAAAAGGAAGAAAGCAGCACATAATACAAAAAGAGAAAACATAATTAAAAGCCAAGGAACATTCACTATGCAAAGAGGTTTTTTATTCATAAGAGGGAGTAATTACAGTGAAGGTCAAAGGTCAAGGTCCATTAGGTGAGTCTATTAAGAGTGACGGCAAAAACACAAACATTATATGTGTGTGTGTTACACATTTTAAGGGTTAGTTATGTAAAAAAAACCTCCTATAGCATTTCATTCTCATTTCATATATTACAGTGTATAGTGAGATTGTTTTTATTTTATTTTAAAGACAATAAGATTGTTTCGTATATAAGCGATTAAATGTAAATGTTCAATTTAATATACAAAAGCCTTTTGCATGTCGTGAATCAAACTGTTATAATAGCACAGTCAGGCATGTGATCTATTACGCTTGAAAATGCAAATTATAAGTTTTAAGAGCTTGGAGGATCAGTTTCCAGACAAATGGTTAATGTCTGTGTCTCTGTCTGTGTTTGCTGTGGCTTGACCTGTTTGTTGGGATGAGAGTCGTTTGACTGACAGCCGCATGTAAGATGATCTGACTGGCTGGAGACAGCAGACCCCCAAACACACATTGTTTGAAGGAAGAACAGATTACAGCATTTCCGATACTGATATGTCTGAAAACATACTATACTATATCAGAACTTCAAGAATGCAACACTTCTAAGACACATGACACAGACAGAGGATGTTCAGATAAGAAGTACTTTATAAACCCCGAAAGAAACATTCAGAGTTTAGAGTGTGCACTTGAGTGCACTTTAGTGATTATATGTGGAAAGCAAAAAGCTTTTTAACATTGTATCACATGAAGGGCCTTGGCTTAGACTCATTTTATATATTATAGGAAAATAGAGGGTATTTTCTGGAAGTATAAAGGTTTATAATGGGATGTATAAATGGTTAAAATTCTTCACTAGTATAGGAATATTAACCCTTTAAAGCCTGAAATATGATATAATAATCTTTTTTTTTGTTTTAATTGGAACAGTTTATTAAACTTTTAGACAACAAATAAATAAACAGATATATAAATAAATAAAAGCTGTTTTGAGGAACCTAAGTTTTATTCAAAGGCCCAAACTGAGCAAAAATATGTAATTTATGCAGTTGTTGATATTTATATGGACAAAAAGATGAAATTCTGATAGCTTGTAAATCAATCTTTATATCAGTATTACAGTATTATATCAGATCTTTATAACAGTATTACAGACTATTTATAATGCAATGCAAAACAATAGTGGCTAAGATATGAACAAATAAATGTTCCTCAAAAGTGTAACATTTAAAATATTTGATGCATTTTTTTTTCCACATGATTTAAAAAATAATAATAAAAAAAGTACGGAAAATCAAGTAAACCTAAGTTGCTTCAGTCCAGTAAGTATTATAAAAGATATAAGTTATTCTCATGTTTACTTTATAAAAATCAGTAAAGATTACAAAAGATGTTTTAAGAATAATACTACTTGTTAAAAAAGTATAAACTATTAATCAGATGACATGAGAAAGTCATGTTGAAATGCAATTTCATGTTCAAATATGATACAGTAGACTTTATAGAGTTTAAAACAATCCAAGACAGGAAGACTTTATTCCACTGAATTCAGGAGCAGTCCATCCCACCTCCTCAACACAGCTGACCTCTGATAGAACAACTACTGTTAGAGAGAAACACAGAGGAGTCTGGGACTGGAGGAGGAACAAGCATTTCTCTGTTTCTGACACTTCCACTGCTAAATACCTACAAATGGCTTTATGACTGTGCCTCAAATAAACCCTCCTGGTCCCTGCTGAAGCATCAGAGTTATAATATTTCCATTGTCACACCCCTCAGTGCTCCCCAGCATTACGCCCTCTTCCTGTCACTCCAGGTCCTGAGGTTTCTGTTCCTGGCCTGAACATGGATGTGTGGGATAAGTATGGGAAAACACTCGGGAGAGCGGCAGATGCGGCACAAAGCATTCCTCAAACTTCCTGTCACAATAAGCTGCTGCCTGTGTGTTTCAAAGCATGGGCTTGTAAAATGATACAGATGCTTCTGAATTATTGACACTGGGACATCTGGGATTTCTCACACGTGACTGTCATTAACCCTTTCACCGCTGGGGCATCTAGAGCACGACACAAAGCACAACAGAAATGACACACTCACATGGAAACATGGATTCAGAAGCTACTGTGTTTACTTTAAATTCTACTGAATTAAAAGTAGTAGAGCTAGGAACCAAGAACCATTTTTTATACTTATTATGAAATGAATGACTCTTATGAACTGTGAAAACAGTGTAGTCTGATTCCTGAATGAATGACTCAAGTCATTTTTCTGTAAATCGGTGTATAGTGTAACTAGTGTAGTCCAATTCTGGAACAAAAGATTCTAATGAATCAATTTGAATGGGCTGGTTCTTTTAGTGAATCAAAAACATCCAATACAGCACAACCAGTGCAGTGTGATACCCAAACAAATGACTCAAATAGGTCAGGTCGCTTTCAGGTACTTTTTAGTAAATCAAAAACATTCAGTATAGCGTAAATAGTGTAGTCTGATTCCTGAAAAAAATTATTCTAATGATCCGTTTCTTTTTAAAGAATCAAAAACATACTGTGCAACAAGCGTAGTCTGATTCCTGAACACCTGATTCTTTCTAGTGAATCAAAACCACTTACTACAGCATAAAAGTGTTTTCAAATTCTCAATCAAATGACTCTAATGAGTTGGTTCTTTTTCATGAATCAAAAACATTCAGCACAACACAACTAGTGTGGTCCAATTCCCAAATAAATGACTCTAAAGAGTGAAGTAACAGAAGTTCAGTAGTATTGTATAAAAATAAATGAATGAAATGCTACCACATTGGTTTGTTCATTAAAGGGATAGTTCACTTTGAAATTAAAATTTGGTATCTATCAGCTTACCCCAAGGGCATCCAAGATGTAGGTGTCTTTTTTTTCTTCAGTAGATCCAATTTTGATGTTTTTAGGTCAAACCGTTCTAGTCTGTCAGTCATATAATGGCAGGTATAGGTCACTGTCTCTATAAGAGGGAAAAAGAACATGCACAGAGAAATCCAAATTAAACAATTCCCCATCGTAACTACACATTGATGGCCTAAGACACGAAAAGAGCGGTTTGTGTGAGAAAACTAACAGTATTTATATTGTTTTTTACCTCTTGTACACAACCATGTCCAAGTGATCTGAGTGCGCGCACGCATCCGGTGTGTGACGTGTGTGTGTGCGCGCGCTCTGGCTCACGCTGCATTCACACGGGGCGTCGGCGTCAACGCTTGACGGAGGGCGTGTCTGAAGCGTGGTGCTGAGTCATAGTTACAACAACCAATCACATACTTCTCTGGTGTTGCATGAACGGGATTGGGTATTTGCATGAGGCGATCTGATTGGCTGACGCCTCCGTTGGCGCTTGAAAAGTTGAAAAGTTTTCAACTTCTGCCGTGAGCAGCGCCAGTGAAGCGATGCGACGGACCCACAATTCAGTTCGGCAACACTTGACGTCACTCCATTCAAAGTCAACGAGAGGCGTTGACGCCGACGCCCCATGTGAATGGGGCGTTAGTCTGCGCAAGCGCCGGAAAGCACCGGAAGTGATCTCTCGTGCGTATACGTCACTCATTGCCAGAGCGCGCGCACACACGTCACACACCGGATGCGTGTGCGCACTCAGATCACTTGGACATGGTTGTGTACATGAGGTAAAAAACGATATAAATACTGTTCGTTTTCTCACACAAACCGCTCGTTTCGTGTCTTAGGCCATCAATGTGTAGTTACGATGGGGAATTGTTTAATTTGGATTTCTCTGTGCATGTTCTTTTTCCCTCTTATAGAGACAGTATACCTGCCATTATATGACTGACAGACTAGAACGGTTTGACCTAAAAACATCAAAATTGGATCTACTGAAGAAAAAAAGACACCTACATCTTGGATGCCCTTGGGGTAAGCTGATAGATACCAAATTTTAATTTTAAAGTGAACTATCCCTTTAAGTATTGTGTAATATTTACTTATTCTGTTTTTATTCTTTTTATTATTGGTTCCTGTGGCTCAGTGGTAGAGCATTGCGTTAGCAGCGCAAAAGGTCGTGGGTTCAATTCCCAGGGAACACACATACTGATAAAAAAAAAATGTATAGCCTGAATGCACTGTAAGTCGCTTTGGATAAAAGCGTCTGCTAAATGCATAAATGTAAATGTAAATGTATTATCTGGGTCTTGTCACTGTCATTCTGTCATGCTGTGGAAGCTTCTGTCATCAAAACAAATTCCTCGTATGTGTAAACATCAGTGTTGGGGGTAACGCATTACAAGTAACGCGAGTTACCTAATCAGATTACTTTTTTTAAGTAACTGGTAAAGTAACGCATTACTTTTTAATTTAGAAGGAAGTATCTGAGTTACTTTTTCAAATACGTAACTCCATTTACTTTGTTTCCCATGTATTGACTGACAGCTCTTGTGTTCTGTTCTGCTGTGAACATGATGTTACTGTAGTTATAGACTAAATATGAACATGTATTTACTCATCTCACCTGCACAAAAACAGATTCAGTATTCATCAAAATGAATAAAAACAGTCAAATGCAAACTCAGAATATTATACAAACCTGCAATAATTAAATATGTTAAATAAGACAAATATCATTTATGTATTTAATCCCATTTTATTAACCTGCTGACCTTCGATGATCCAATTCAACCATACTAATCAGCAAAAATGACACATTTGTGTTTGATTTTTGTTATTTCTGAAGTGTTGAACTTTTTATTCATACACTTTGTTTGAGCTGCGCCCTCTACTGTACAGACGTGAATTTACATTTCCTTCAGCCTGAGGCTTATTCATTTTACTTTTGTTGTGAAAAGGGTTTTTACATTTGTAAAAGAAGAACTTTTTTATATTAAAAACAAACAATCAAGCCCTGCCCAGATTTAAAAAGTAACTCAAAAGTAACGTAACGCATTGCTTTCCATAAAAAGTAATAAGTAACGAAATTAGTTACTTTTTTAGGGAGTAAAGCAATATTGTAATGCATTACTTTTAAAAGTAACTTTCCCCAACACTGGTAAACATACCTGGCAATAAAGCTCTTTCTGATATATATAGTTCAGGATATATGAAAAAGGCCAAAAAAGACCTAAAAGAATCATTAATGGACCTAATAGGAACTATAATTCACATCCCTAAACCATGCGCGTTACTTCACGTGTTTGGTGTATTCGCCACATAGCTGTTTGTAATGTGTGTTTGTGTATGCTGATGATGCTCCACAGCCCCACACCCACGTTATCAGCCCGGCACAGACACGCTTCACACAGCAGCACCGCCTGCAGCCGTTGACATGACGCGGGACCCAGACGACAGAGGGGCCCCGGCTCTGCAGATGGACAAACCGACACGGGCCTTTCACTCCCAGCAGGAAACACAGGAGGGAGTCACACAGGAAGTGCACAGATCAGAACAGGGAGGAGACTGGAAACATACACACGTATGAACATATTTTTCCACATCATATGGACTTTCCTGCATACAAACCAATTGTGAAACGCTTTTGAATTTAGGGCATGAGTCAACTCTAACTATAACGTCTGTTAAGTCTATTTGTCCTCAAAATAGTTACTCCAAAATGGAAATGTTTCACTTTAGCGTCATTCACAATCAATCAAATTTCCCGAGCAGAAAACATCTAGACACGGCGGTGTCGTGTTACGCCGCCCCCCTCGTAGCTGTGTGACCCCTAGCAAGCATGTTGAATCAATTAGACCAAATTCCCAACCACTTGCGACATGACTTCCTCCCCCCAAATGCATGTTTTGTGAGTGTAACAACACCAGAAATGCTTAGGAAATTGTTTAGGAAACACACATAATAAAACATGAGAGGATATGGATTATGCTAATTGAAAGACTTTCAATATTATGCATTATGACGGTAAATTATTATAATGCCACATAGTATGTGTTATATATATGTTCTTGTAATACAATTGAACCCCTGTTATAATGCCTACCTACAGTATAGTTATACCTGTTACTATTGTAATGCATGATGTCCACTACATTTTTTAACCATTCAGGATGTGATGTTACACCCAAACCAGCATGGGGCGATAACCTTTGACCTTTACTCACAATCACAGCCACAAGGAATCTGTCAAGTAATATTAGAAATATAAATACTTTCTATTTATGAAAGAATCCTGAAAAAATGTATCAGTTTACACAAAAATATTAACCAGCACAACTGTTTTCAAGCTTGATAATAATAAGAAACGTATCTGGAGCAGCAAATCAGTATATTAGAATGATTTCTGAAGCATCATGTGACACTGAAGACTGGAGTAATGATGCTGAAAATACAGCTTTGCATCACAGGAATAAATTACATTTTATAATATATTCAAATAGAAAACAGCTATTTTAAATTGTAATAATATTTCACAATTTGAATGTTTTTACTGTATGTTTAATCAAATAAATTCTGCCTGTTGAACATAAGAGACTTGACGCATATCCTCAAGACAAACCAGTGATGCACACACAACTGAAGCTCTCACACGTGTGAAGGCTTCACTGTGTCTCAGAGCTGGGTTTGCTGTGTTTGTCAGGAGGACCATGTGTTGGAGAGAGAGACAGCGTGAGGCTGCCGCTCAACCTACACAGCGTGACCTCCACGGTTACATCACATCAACGCTCTACATTCACAAGCTCCTCACATCCTCGGTGTGTGATCACTAGATGTGTCTATAATCTCCTCGCTTTCAGCCTCAGCAGAGTTTTCAATCAATGGTACACAGAAGAACCACAAATGCTAAATCATATTGAATGAAGCTTAGCACAGTTGTTTGGTCTCAGTTATGATGTTGAGAGTCACAGTTTCTAACTGTCCCAGATCTATTTAAGATGTTTCTCCTACTCCATCTTAATATACAGACAAAGTTTGGGGTCAGTAAGATTTTTTATGTTTTTGAAAGCAGTCTCTTCTGTTCACCAAGGCTGCATTTATTTGATCACAAATACAGTAAAACAGTAATATTGTGAAATATTATTACAATTTAAAATAACTGTTTTTATATTTGAATATATTTTAAAATGTAATTTATTCTTGTGATCAAAGCTGAATTTTCATCATCATTACTCCAGACTTATGTGTCACATGATCCTTCAGAAATCATAACAATATGCTGATTTGCTGCTCGAGAAACATCTATTTATTATTATCAATGTTGGAAACAGTCATGCTGCTTCATAT